>WOXC01008989.1:285000-701344 GCA_011680675.1 Gymnobelideus leadbeateri
CTGAGAAGGGATGGAGGGTTTGTGATCTTTAGCAATGGAGCAGGTATTCACATGAGATGAGACGATGTATCCTTTAAAGTATTGATGGATTGAAGACTAAGGTCCCTGTGGGACTTGTATTACTTCTGGACAACATTTTCAGATTTTACTTTTCTGGGGGAGCCAGAGTGGGGTGGGGTGGGGAGACTGTGTCATTAAAACAGCAATAAGCTTAAAAAAGCATCACTTCAAGGTTGTGGCATTTTGGAGATTGTGTATTTATATCATAGGGGTGAAGCGGTAAAGGTAAGAGACAAAGTATATGCAGAATTACTGGAAAGACTTTGAAACGTTGAAAGCTTCTATCTTGGGAAATAGCTCACCAGTTATTTGGCTCAAGCAGCAAGATTGACCAGCACATGGGAAGACGTGTCACAGGTGACACTGCTCAGGGTGTGACCTCAGTGAAACAGGAAGGTCCTCTTGTTCCAGCTTTCTCTTTCTTTTGTAAGAGATTTTGAGGATATTATCACAAATCTAGTTCCTTGAAAGCAACTTATATTCTGAAACAAGAGCTCATTGGAAAAAAGGCTTCCTATTACTTGGCTCTTCTACAAAGAGGTTCCAAAGCATTAGTTTGGCCTTAGCACTTTCTGGTCTCTCATATTTAATCATCCTTTTATGAGCTCTTTGTATTCCATTCAGCCAGTTCATAGCAGCCAAGGCACTGCTCAGAAGAGAGGCGGGGGGCTTTCTCCAGTGGATAATGGAAAGGGCACCATTATCATCTGGGATCTTTCCTCACTTGGGAAGCACCTGATGGATGCTGGAGCTTCAGCACTTTGCAACCACTGCCAAGGACTGCTAAGCATCAGCTATATGTGGCACCCAGAATTTGTTTCATGCTCCTTATCCAAATGCTGTAATCAAAGTGCATTACAAGTTCCTGATAATGTACTTGAACTTGACTCGCTGTATAGCACAGCCCAGTACCCAGCCTAGGAATACAATGTTCTATTTGATTATGCTAGTGAGTATTTCATTTCTAGAGGATTTAAATATCTAGAGGAAACTGACACTTAGTTTGGTTTGGCATACCTTAGAAGGTAATGGGTTATCCATCTTTAGAGGTCTTCAAGCAAAGGCTGACAGACCCTCCTTCCCTCCCTCCCTCCCTCCCTTCCTTCTTTCCTTCCTTCCCTCCTTCTTTCCTTCCTTCCTTCCTTCCTTCTTTCCTTTCTTCCTTCCTTCCTTCCTTCCTTCCTTCCTTCCTTCCTTCCTTCCTTCCTTCCTTCCTTCCTTCCTTTCTCCCTCTATTCTTTTCTCCCTCCCTTCTTCTCTTCAACACTATAACACACTTACTCTATGCAGGGCACGGGGCCAGATGCTGGGCACACAAAGTCAGCAATGATGCTGTCTGGTACAGTAGAGAACATACTGGATTTGGGGTTCGGGGACCTGCCTTCAAATCCAGCCTCCACTACTTGCAACTTATATGGAGTTAGTGACGTCATCTTAGCTCTCTGAGTCTCAGTTTCCTTACTATAAGATAAGGGATTGGATGAGATAACCTCTAAGACCCTTTCCAGCTCTAACTCTAGGAACCTATGGAACATCCCTGCCTTCAAGAACCTTACATTCTATCATAGAAGGGCTCCTTCTTGGAGTATAGATTGACCGAAGTTCTGATGAGCTCTCTTTCAACTCTGAATTCTTTGAATAAATCTTTCATTGCTAAATATCATCATTTATTTTTATGAGGAGAGGAAAGATCTTATGCTTCTAGACTGTCTTACATTTATAAAGTATTTCAAATATATTCAGTGCTTATAATAATGCCCTGAGGTAGGTTGTGGAAGTGTTCTTAATCCCATTTTACAGATGAAGAAATCAAAGCTCAGAGAAGTTCCCCAAGGTCATGTAGCTAATAAATATCAGAGGTGGGACTAAAGCCTGAGATCCACTGATTCCTAGAAATGTGCTCCTTTTAAACAGGCTTGCCCACACAGGCTATGCAGTGTGGCTCCACAAGCAGGGGCAGATGAACAAACCCACTAGGGGGATCCCAAATCAGTGTCTGCCAAGGGAGAGAGAGAAGAACAAGATGTCCACATCCCACTTATTAGCCAAAGCATAGAAAACACTCTTGAAAATTCATCAGCAATCACAGCTGTGTCATCTGTAAATGTGTGTGATATGTTGACATAGCAGCTGGTGAGTATAATCATTCGCAAATATAAAAGAGAAAAAGGAACCAGAAGGGCTGCTTCCCTCAACATCCCATTTGGAGGGAGAGGAGTAAGAGGAACAAGTAGGCTCAATGCATTGAATTTCAGCTTAACAAGCAAGGATTTCTCTGCTGAAAAAAATAACTTGCCTGCTACCATCCAATGACAGAAGAAGTTGGTGTCAACTTTGGGCCAACTTGGGAAGTTTTGTTTAATTTCATAACTGTTTCCTTGAGAAGAGAAATTTCCATTCTTGTATGACAGAAAGTAACCTGGCTGGATGTCAAGAAGGAACAAGGACCAGGAGAAAGGACAGACATTTGGAATCATCAATAGCAACACTTGTTTAGCATTGAAAAGGAACTCAAACATCATCTGCTCCAACTTTCTCATTTTTACACATGAGGAAAATGAAACCCAGAGAGATTAAGTGATGTAACCAATGTCATAAATAGAACCCAGCATATGAACCCAAGTCTGTTTAAAATCAGGTATCATGAGGATTCAGAGAAACATGGAGAGATTTGTATGAACTGATGCCGAGTGGAAGCGATTGAGCCAAAAGGATAATGTAGACAATATGCTTTGGGATACTAAAGAGGTTAAGTGACTTGTCCGAGGTCACATATTCAACTTGCATTAGAGACTTACCAGACCTAAATGTAGCTCTTCCTGTCTCCGCAACTGGCCTAGTTCATTGCCCAGCTGTCTAAATACAAGATGGGTTTTTCATACAACTGTGTGTCATATCTGAGACAATAAAGTTTCTTCATCTATTCATTTTTCATCTGTGAACGATTACATCAAGCTCCTTTGAATGACTACACATCTCATTTAGGGTGTTCTTCAGTATTCCAGAATTTTAATGCATTCCATCTGGAGAACTTCCCCATTGGTAGGAGATCCCTCTTCCATTTGGTCTCCATTCTGCATATCCTCTATGAACATGGCAATCACTTGTTGAGCACATATCTCCTTGTGTTATGGCTTACTTAATGCTGATAATCAAAATGATAGAAGTAAATTTTTTAAAGCAGTTGGGGTTAAGTAACTTGCTCAAGGTTACACAGCTAGTTATTTATGGGTGGGTGCTAATTAACTGAGGCCGAAACCAATCCTGGGTCCTCCTGACTTCGGGGCTGGCACTCTTACTCACTGCGCCATCTAGCCGCCACACGATAGAAATAAATTACTGGTCCTGAGATTTCATTGATCTAGGGAAGTCCCAGGTGAGGAAATTCTCTCTACCAATGCAGGTTGACTCCTTCTTTGTAACTTCTAGTCTTAAGGAGTTATCTAGAACACTGAGAAGGTAAAAGACTTGCCCATTATGTGTCAGATTTAAAACTTGAGCCTAAATCTTTCTGGCTTTGAGGTTTCACCAGTGATGTCAAAGGGTCACATATTGACTTAGAAAGCCATCAACACTATCTACATGTTATTATATTTTTATGATTTTGTTAAATATTGCCTGATTACATTTTAATTTGTATCCAGCTGCTTCCGGGAATTTTGTGGTCTTATTGACACTTCTGCATTATAACACATCTCTCATAATCATGGCATACTTAGAAATTATCTTTGTGGTGGAATCTTATCATGGAATCTTCTATGATCTTAACATACACAGGAGAATCACTTTCATGGAAGAGGAACTTTGAAGGTGAATTTTTATGATGCTAACTTAAATGATTTTAAAATGCCAAAAAAACCCCAATAAATAAAGAATGATTTTATATCCTTTGCATCCTTTGATTGTATGCCCACAAAATGTAGCCTGCTGTAGACTATATGTTATGAAAGTAGCCCCTTCCTTCTTATAGTCTCATCATTTTTTTTACATAGATATCATTCTTGTAAAGAATTGGAGATGAGAAAGTAATCCCATCAGTGCATAGTTATTGGTGTTCTTTTGATTGCTTTTCTTTGTGAGTAATACCATTTATGTTTTTTCCCCTAGACATAGTATAACTTTCAGGTATCTTGACAATTGTTCCCTCAATAGTCTCAAAATTACATCACTTCCAGTGTAGATTTCCTCCCCTGGTCTGGTCCAGCTTTGCTTCCTTTTTTGTTCCATTTACATTTTTTTAATTTGACAAATTGGGGCCTGAGATTTTAGAGCTCGAACAAGATGGTTTCATTGTCACTGATGAGGAATATATGATGTTAGAAAATACTGTTACATATTTTCTATTTTCATTGTTCTCTTTGCAGTTTCATCTTTAAATGCTCTTGGGAGGCTGTAGCTTAATTATCTCAAGCTTTTTGCAAATTCATTTTCCCCTCCTATACTTCTTGCTATTTGTGAGGTATTACTCTTACTATCATTACTATTGATAATCATCTTCCATAAGCTTTTGAAAATTACGTTAGATTATAAACTCATAAAGCTGTATGTGGCTGCCATGGGCTTTCTGTTGGCAAGAAGATCAACAGTGTGTTTGCTGGATGAGGATGATTTCCCATCACGGAGACAGCTTTAGATTGGTTAGACTTCTATGTGAAGTGATGATGAGTCAATTTAATGTCTTCATCCATTTCCCAGTTTTCAGCATTGACAGCTTGCTTGGGTCACATAGGTTGGAGCTATTTTAATTGCAGACAGCATTTTCCCAACTTTATCCTTCCTCCTAATTTGGTTTTAATTTTTATCTTTTCCTTAACAAGCTGAGGGTCTCACTGAAGCTCAGATAGCCAATTCAGAAATTACTTCGAGCTCATTAACCATTCATTGTCTATCTGTTAAGAAAGGGTCAGTTTCATTGTTTGTGATTCGGGACCCTCATCTTATGTTCCAGCTCTCTCTTTGATGACCTTAGTACCTACCACATGCTCTAAAATCTAAGGACATTGGCCTTTTTGTTTTTCCTCACTCATGACACTCCATCTCCTGACTGGTATTTTTTTCTAGCTGTTCCCCATGCCTGGAATTCTCTCCCTCCTCATCTTTATTTCCTGGCTTCCTTCAAGTCCCAGCTAAAATCCCATTTTTTACAAGAATCCTTTCCTGATTCTCCCTTAATTCTTGTGCCTTCCCTCTGTTGATTATCACCAATTTATCCCATATATATTTTGTTTGTACATAGTTGTTTGTATATCTCCTTCCCTATTAGACTGTGAGTTCCCTGAGAACAGGAGTTATCTTTGCCTTCCTGATGACCTCTTGTACTTAAACTAAAAACTGGCAAATACACTTATAATCTTTGTGACACTGGGCAAGTCCCTTAAGCTCCCCTCATCTGTAAAATGAGCTGGAGAAGGGAATGACAAACCACGCCTCTATCTTTGCTAAGAAAACCCCAAATAGGGTCACAAAGAATTGGACTCTACTGAAAGGAATGAACAATAACAAAAAGGAATTTTATCATGCCTTAAGTTTCCAGTTATATCCCTAGTGTTTGTGACTGAATGGTACTAATTCCCTTTTTAGTACTTTGTGTATTTTACATAGCAGGTGCCTAATAAATGCTTATTTATTGATGAACTATAAATGAAATGTTGTCATGAAATATCTGTATAGTCTACAATCCATTGACTTCTTTTGCTTCTCATTCTAAGCCATATTTCCCAAAATGTATTTTGTTGACTGCCCATATGTCTACCTCTTCAGTGAAGTAACCAAATATTAAAACCTATTTTTCGCTTAAAGGATCTCGTTGAGTTTTTGGTGGCGTTTCTCGACCTTCTCATCTTCTACTAGAGAGGATGATATGTAAGCTGCAGCTTCAGGATGGTCTTTTTACATGTGCTAGCCATAAGTGTTTTCAAGTGAGATGACCACAGTTTCCATCAAACTCTTCTTTTCCCTTTTTCCATGAGGAAAAAGAAATCTGACAATTCCTTCATTTGCCTCCTCAAGGAGAACCTGTGAGCCATCATTCCATCAATTGCAATTTTCCACATAGGCTTTAATTTATAACAAGGAGGCCAATATTGGTTTGATTTAGTTCCCTGCTTTCCTCCCTCTTGACTCATTGTTTGTTCAACTGGGAGCACACATCTACGGCACCAGTAATAATAATAGTTATTTATCTAACACTTTAAAGCAAAGTACTTTACAAATATTATCTCATTTGATCCTCACAATATTCCTGGGTGGTAAATGCTATTATTATCTCCATTTTATCTTAGGAAACTGAGGCAAATAAAGATTAAGTGGTTTGCCCAGAGTCACACAAGTAGTAAATGTCTAAGGCTAGATTTAAACTCAGTTTGTCCCCCAGGGCTAGTGCTCTATAAAATGCATCCCCTAGCTGTCTTATTGTTACTGTAAAATAATGAAAATAATATTTAGAGGGGCAGCTAGGTGGTGCAGTGAGTAAGAGTGCCGGCCTCGGAATTGGGATGACCCGAGATTGAATCTGGCCTCAGAAAATGAGCACCCACACACAAATAATGACTAGCCGTGTAACCTTGAGCAAGTTACTTAACCCCAATTGCTTTAAAAAAAAATTAAAAAAAGAAAATAATATTTAGAGATGATCTAACAACATTATGATCATTAGAACTCTCTTCCTCCCTTCTCTACTATCAACACTGTGGCATTAAAAGGGGTGACAAAGAATTGAAGATCATTTTTTAAAAAAATGTTTTTCTTTATTTTGTGGGCTTCTGTGGCCAAAGGATTGTTCATCAATTCCTCAGTCAACAAGTATTGAGTAAGCATCTGCATGCCAGGCACCAGAGATACAAGGACAAAGGTGAACATGGGCCCTGCCCTCAATAAGCTCTCAGTTCAGCTGGGGGAGAGAATGTGTCCATATATAAGCATATGAAAAAAATAGAAAATCTCTGCAAAGTAATTTGCAGGGGAAGACATTAATAGCTGTGAAGAATCAGAAAAGATTTCATATAAATGGTGCCCTTGAGCTGAGCTTTGAAGGAAATGAGGGATTCTCAGAGACAGTGGGTCATTCTACAGGGTGTCCCTAAAGTCTGGACACATAGGAAATTGTGTTCATGTGAATCTTGCAAAGTGCATCAACCTTTGCATCAAAAATTATGGAAAGCATATTGAAGATGTTATTTGTTGATATTCTAATTAAATAAAATGTTGTTGAAAATTTCATTTATTTCTTGAAAATATGCATTTTTGCTATGTGTCCAGACTTTAGGGACACCCTGTAAGTGGGCACTGAGAGGTGGAACAATCTTGGACAGCAGACAATCTTTCAATCAAGGGGACAAACATGCAAATCTTTTCCAGCATGGTAGAGCCTACTGGAGTTTATTGCTAGGGCATTACCCTTGAGAAAACTGGAGTTAATCTCATATTACAATAAACCATCGGAATGGGCCTTTTCTGAAAGAAAATTGTCCTCTTTGCTGTTGTTCAGTCATTTCAGTCATGTCTGACTCTTTGTGACCCTAATTTTCTTAGCAAAGGTACTGGAGTAGTTTGCCATTTCCTTCTCCAGCTCATTGTGCAGATGAGGACACAGAGACAAACAGAGTTAAGTGACTTGCCCAGGGTCACACAGCTAGGAAGTGTCTGAGGCTGAATTTGAACTCAGGTCTTCTTGACTCCAGATCTGGTGCTCTATCCACTAAGCCACCTAGCTGCTCCAAAATTAGTCTCTAGATTTCATAAAATCATAGAATTTCAGAGCTATCAATGACTTTGGAAGCTGTTGAATTCACTCCATACCCAAGCAGGAGTCCCTTCTATAATAGTCTTGGACAAGTTGTCATCTAGCTTTAACCTGATGCCTTCCCAGGTGATGGGCAACCCACTACCTCTGATAGCAACCCATTCTATTTGGAGATAGCTCTTATTGCTAAGATTTTCCTTATATCAAACTAAATCTACCTCTGGGCAGCTCTACTCATTCTTCCTAATTGTCTTTTGAGGCCCAGTAGGATAAATCTTTTCTTCATGCCAGCCCTCTGAATACTTACATCCATCTCTCATGGTCCCCTGAGTCTTCTCTTCTCCATTTGTTTTGAAATTATGAACCACATTATAGTGTAGTTTCCAAGTGAACCAGGCTTCTACTTAGTGCCATGATATAATCTTTATGTTTATTGAACTTGATTTCTCCAACAATTACTGCTATTTTAATTTTCCTTTTCAGTTTTTAATTTCAGTTCTTCATTTTTAATGCATATTGCTATTTCTTAGGGATTTCATGTTTAAAGAATCCGAATGCTTTGAAAATAATAATAATAAATGAAAGACAATTATAAAGTGCACTAAGGTTTATAAAACACTTTATTGAGGCAGCTATAAAAAGCCAAGTCAATAGAGTGCTTATCTTGAAATCAGAAAAGACCCAGGTTCAAATCCTGACTCAGACACTTACTAGCTGGGTCACTCCCCAAGTCACCTCTCCCAGCCTCAGTTTCCTCATCTGTGGGGACAATAGAGCTACCTTCCAGGGATGTTGTGAGGACCAACTGAGATAATATATGGGAAACACTTTGCAAACCTTAAAGGACTACATAAATGTTAACTATATTAGGGCTGTTACCTCAGTTGGGCTTCCTAACATTCTAATACCCATAAACACACGACTGATCACACAAAAAAGGTGTTAAACTCTTAAGATGGGAACAATTTACTCTATAAACCCACATGTCTAAACTGGACATTTGGATTTTAAGTGTTGCCATTTTAAAATTCAGCCTGGTAAACTTTGAACTGGTTTCAATCTTACCAGCATTTTATTTCTAAAAATTAAAGTGAATTGCCATAGAACGGCATTTTTTTTATTGTATTTTGGAAAGTGGCAAGATCTCAGCCTCTGCTCACAGAAATTAACAAGCCAACCAAAATTTTGTGCAATTTGTGCAACTGGGAATACTTAATCACTCTTGGAATTTTCGAGAAGTTAACAAAGCTTACATTACTATTCACCGGTAAATGGTCCTAACAATTATTTACTGTGATAATTGTAATGTTAACGATTCAGGGTGGAAGACAAAATTGTATGTTATTTATCTCGAGGTTGTAGTCTGTGTTTTAACCTTGAGTTTTCCTGCCTCAGTAATGATGTGATCCTGTGTGGGCCCAGCCCACAGGATGCTACCCAAACAGGGCTGCTCTGCAAGAAGGTCATCGACGCATTATGACCAAGCCTTAGACAGTGTCAGGAAACCTTATCTGACTGTCATTCAGCTGGATGCTCATTTATGGTATTGTTCTTACGGCTCTAGCAGACCCCTATAACAATGTTTCACCTAACATTACAGCTTTCTGTAATCTGTTAGAGATATTTGGCAAAGTGTGCCTGCCATGCTGAGTTAAGAAGTCCTGCTTTCTGACTGTGGTCCCCTTTAAGAGACAGAAATGAACAGGGCCTCAGAGGCCCACTGATAAAGGAAGGGCTGAGCAAAGCAAATGACCATTTCATAACCCGAATCCTTGTCTTTTTTTTCTGGCTACTCTGGTTTTCCAGACCTGAGTTTGTCCTCGATGGTATTCATCCCAGCTGTTTCTGTTTCCTACTCCTGTATGTTTACTTAATCTTGATCTCTGACCTTGTGTCCTGGTTACTCTTTCTAACAACAGCAATGCATTTATATAATTTATATAATGCTTTTTATATAAGGCAGCAGTGAAGTGATTTGCCCAGGGTCACACAAGCTAGTAAGTGTCTGAGGCTGGACTTGAACTTAGGTCTTCTTGACTTCAGGCCCAGAAGCACTCATTGTGCTACCTGTCTTTCTCTTTTATGTGTTCAGGGCTGGAGCAAGGCTTTGCTACCTTGGCTGATCCTTTCTCATCTCTGGGGAGTAGGACGGGGGGATGGAGTGCTGGGCTTGGAGTCAATGATATTGATTCAAATCTGAAGCTGGGGAGGGGAGGAGAGATGGGGGGCTCCATGGCCAGATTATTTAAGGAAGTATCCACATCACTGACAAGCACTTACATACATGTTCTCATTTGATCTTCAAGATGACCCGGGCAGGAAGTTGCTATTATTATTATGACCCCAATTTTGCAGATGGGGAAACTGAGGTTCAAAATGCTTCCATAATTTTATCCATGGTCACATAGCCAGGAAATATGGGAGGCAGAATGTGCACCTACATCTTCCTGATTCCCAAATCCAGCGCTCCATTTTAGTGAGTAAATAAATGAAGCCGGTGAAAACCAGCTCTCTGAGTCATTCAAATAGTGTGGAAGGCAATTTCACTATGGAAGTTCAGATAGAAAAACTATTTGAAGAAGCCAAGAAATCAGTGGGAGAGGAAAGTATGCCCCTCAGTTTCCCCATTTATGGAATTTGAGATTCAGACTTGTATATATGTCTGGGAAGGTTTTTTCCAGTTCTGACATAATGCACCTGTGCATATATGAGGAGAAGTGGGGTGTGCCGGAGTTTACAGCTTAGGCAAGGATGGGGGGAGGGGAATAAGCATTTATGTAGCACCTATAATGTGCCTTGGACATAGATGTATGAGGTAGAATGGACTATATTTTAGAGATGAGAAGCTGTCATGTCTGGCCAGGGGATCTCAGTTTAACATCCCAGATGGACTGAAGCAGCCAGAAGATGAATAAGGGTGATGAGGTTGGACAGTTACACACTTGAAATAGTAGAGGGGGAAAAGGATAAACATTATAGGATGTGAAAGGGAATATATTGCCAGGGAAAGATGGGGGCACTAATCCTCGGAGAGCTGCAGGACAAAATGCAAAATGAATCCAAGCAGACCGTCCAAGAGAGGACAAGGGCAGAAAGGAATTGCAAACCGAAATTGAAGCTATTTGTTTCTGTTGTTCAAATGTACGCTGTGTACTGCTATGGGGAAAATTGGACACATCAGGGTATAAAGCCAGCTTTACAAAAGCAATTCAATATTGTGTTTTGTAAAGAGTCTAACAATCTAACTTATATTATATATTAGAAAACTGAGGCCCGGTAGAAGAGCCTTGTTCAAGGTGACCATGAGAGCAGCTTACATAGTAGATAGAAGGATGGACCTGGAGTGAAATAGAATTCCAGTAGAATTTAACATTCCAGTAGAATGTAAGCTCCTTGAGGGCAGGTATGGTTTTGCTTTTGTCTTTGTGTCTTTAGTGCCCAGCTCAGATCTTTGAACACAATAAGTGCTTAATTAATGTTGAATGGAAACCAGGACAGATGGCCACATTTGTGGTATGCTGGACTCAGAAAGCTAGTTTTTTGACTCTATCTTGAGTCAATTTCACTTATCACTACTTTTTTGGTTTTAGGCAAGTGTCTACAATTATCCATGGGCTATCACATTAGCTCTGTAATTAACTAGGCTCCTCTGTTTCTTGAAGGATGGGAGTTGGGTAGTTGATCTAAATATGGAAGAAATCTTAATTTTACTGGGCTTGTTAAGTGAGCACTTAATTATGGGCCTGTTGCCTTGGAGAGAGTTTAAACCAAAACCTTTTACAATATACTGTAAACATCGCCTACCTATCTTGTAATTTTTAGGCTTTCTCTTTAATATCTTACCTTCTCTTCTTTGGTGGAAGTAGACACATCTTGCCTGAAAGTCCTTCTGGTCTGGTTGGTTTAAATGGCTTTACTTCCCTTTAGGGCTAATAGCAATGAGAAAGAAAAACTAAAAATCAATTAGTCAAGAAGCATTTATTAAGTTCCTATTATATGTCAGGCACCCTGTTCAGCCCTGGGAATAGAGATGAAAGTGAAGAATCCTTGTTCTCAAGAAACTTAAATTGTAGTAGGGGATTCTACCTGTATTAAATACAGGGAGGGAGGGTAGGGGGATCATAAATGGCTTTATTTAGAGGGTGAGTTTTGAAGGAAATCATGACTTTCTAGAGGCATAGATGAAGAAAGAAAATATTCCAGGCATGAAGGGCAAAAGGAGATGGGAAGTAGCAGATTGTGTGTCCAGAATAGCAAGTGGGACCCAGGAGTGTGTTGAGGGGAGTAATGTGTAGGAAGACTGGAAAGGTATGGGGGAGGGGGAGGAGGATTTGATCCTAGAGGCACTAGGGAGTCACTGTAGTTTATTGAGTATGGGGACTGTGGACTCGAATGATAGGAAAATGAGATTTCTCACAAAAACTAACAATAGGAGTATGTAGCTTTTGATCACATCAGCTGAAAAGTCATTGATTGGTAGATGAAGGAAATAATTGTGTTCTCTGTGGTAGAGTCATTTCAACTCCATTGGTGTACTTGCTGTTCCTTGAACTTGACATCCCACATTCCACTTCCATGCATTTATAGATGCCTTTCTCTATGTCTGGAATATATGTCTTCACCATTGTGTCTTGGAATCTCTAGCTTCATTCAAAGCCCACTTCAGGTGCCATCTTCTCTGAGAAGCCTTTCTTTGAAAGTAGTATGGTGTCATGGAAAGTGTTCTCTGGGCTAAGGACCTGAATTCTAATCTAACTTCTGATGCTTCCTAATTGTGTGGTCTTAATCTTAATTAATCTCCAATTAATCTTAATCTCTCCCAGCCTCAGTTTTCTCATTTGTAAAGTGAGGGAGTTGGATTAGATGACATTTCCAGGGTGATGATTCTATTATTGCCCCATTTCACTCTCTCCTTAAATGATCACAATCTGTTTATGTGTTATCTCCCCCAATAGAATGTAGAGGGACTATTTTTCATATTGTCTTTGATTTCCTAAGGCCTAGGAAAGTATTCTGTATAGAGCAAGTGCTTAATAAATGCTTATTGGATAGGTTTGGATTGAAATGTTAAGATGTTACTTTTATCCGGTAACAGAGGGCTCAGAGAAAAAGAAAAAAATTGTAAAGCTCAAGTCATATTAGTTTATGTTGACTCTTTCTACCCCCAGCTTCCGTGTCTGCAGCAAGGCATTAGGCTTAAGGGATATGGTAAAACTTACTTCTGAAAAATGGGTCCATTTTCTATAATACATGAGTAAGCTGTCATCATCGTCACCATCACTGCCACCATCATCGCCTTCACCATCATCACCCTTATATCACCATCACCATCATCATCACCCTCACTATGATGAAGGACACAGGACAAAGATGCAGCATGGGGATAAGAGGACATATTATACACCATCACTTGAACACCGGAAGTGACTAAGGAAGTGATACTCCCATAGTCCTCTGCCCTCATCATACCACAGCTAGAGTATTATGTTCAGCTCTGGGTTCCACATTTTAGGAAGAACATTGATGAACTGTAGAACATCAAGAGTGCAGTGACCAGAAGAACAAAGGACTTCAGTTTCATGAAATATGAGAACAAACTAAAGAAGCTGGAGATACTGAATCTGGTGAAGAAAAGACTTGGGAGGGAAGGGTAAGAAAATGTGAACAAGCATTTATTAAGTGCTTGCTACTTCCAGGTACTATCAACAAATATTCGTTAAGCATCTACTGTGTGCCAGGGATTGCACTAAATGCTAGTGATATAAAGAAAGACAAAAGATAGTCCCTGCCCTCAAGGTGCTTACAGTCTAATGGGAGATAAAACATGCAAAAATATATACAAAGCAAGCTATATACAAGATAAATAGGAAATAATTAACAGAGGGGAGGCACTAGAATTCAGAGGAGTTGGGAAAGCCTTCCTATAGAAGATAGGAGCCTCTGTTTCTTCAATTATAAAATGGTGATAATCATACTTAGTTCAAGGGAAGAGCATGTTTTGGAAACTTCAAAGCACTACATAAATGTGAGCTTTCCCGTTCTCTGACATTCCAATGGGTCAGTAGTTGCTTTAATAGTGATATTCCCCCCATTAGTGTAGATTGCTACTTGTGTTTCCATTCAGGATCTATCCAAGGTGCTGAGGACCCTCCTTCCCCTTGCTTTTATCTTGTAATCAGTCCATCTTTTTTCAAGGCCATGTTTTATTGATGGCAGAATTTACTCTGATTGTCCTTTGAGATTCCTTGTTTGTCATCCTAGTTATTATTGCCTTTTTATTAATATGAGCTTTCTGGGCATACTTTTGAGTGCATACAAGTACTCTCATTTCTCTGCTGACAGAGACGTGGCAGATGGGTTCTATTCCCCTTTCTCCCACTCGTGGTGATGAGTGGGTTGTACTGTTTGTTTCACCTCCCGAGTATTGAAAATCACTACAATTTGCTCTCTCCTTAAGCCAGGCCAAGGAGAAAGCTTTCTGGCAGGCAGGGAGAGAGACAAAGAAGAAAAAAATGTTTAGTAAATTTGAGGATTGGAAATTGAGGGGATGCCCATCTATTGGGGAATGGCTGAACAAGTTGTGGTATATGGTTGTAATGGAATACTATTATGCTATAAGAAATGATGATCAGGATAATTTCAGAGAAACCTGGAAGACTTTTATGAATTGATGCAAAAAAGTAAGCAAAACCTGAAGAACACTTTATATACAGTGACAGCAATATTGTAATGATAATTAACTCTGGAACTTTGCTCCTTTGATCAATATAATG
Source organism: Gymnobelideus leadbeateri (assembly GCA_011680675.1). Classification (NCBI taxonomy): domain Eukaryota; kingdom Metazoa; phylum Chordata; class Mammalia; order Diprotodontia; family Petauridae; genus Gymnobelideus; species Gymnobelideus leadbeateri. The sequence goes on from WOXC01008989.1 coordinate 299,575, forward strand.
ATACAAGACAATTCCAAAGGAATCATGATGAGAAGTGCTATCCAGTTCCAGAGAGAGAACTGATGAATTCTGAATGCAGATCAAAATATTAATGCAGGATGTTAATATCTCCAGAAAGAGAGTAGCTCAGGGCTCTTCACTGCCTCTCACCTGGACTGTTGTTTTAAGAACCTCATAAGCCATTGCCTCTAGTCTCTCTGTTTTCTAACTCTTGTATGGCAGCCAAAATTATCTTCCCAAATGCACATGTTAAATGTTCCCAGTTCCTTCACTCAATCCTTATAGAGTATGGTGCTGATTGTCCTCTGCTGGGCTACCTTCTAAATAATAACAATAATCTTAATTTATATTGTGCTTTAAAGTTTGTGAAGTTCTGTACAAATTGATGATGTCATATAATCCTCAGAACCCCCTGTCACGTTAGTGCTATTATTATTTGCATTTTACAAAGAGAATTCCTAAAATATGGCCATAAAAAATAAACAGTCTGAGCAGGACAGAGTACTATAAAACCATCACCTTCCCCATTCTCAACATGATGAAGATAGCACACCAAATTTGAAGTTAGGAAGCCATGCAATTGAATCCTGCCTCAAATGCTTATGAACCATGTGACCCTGGACAAGTCACTCAATCACGTTCAGCCTCAGTTTCCTTATCTGTTAAATGGGGATGATGGTAGCACTAACTTCATAGGCTTCTTGCAAGGATCAAATGAAATAAATATGTAATATACTTCACAAGCCCTCAAGTGATGGAGAATTACTAGCTATTATTAGCTTTTTTGATGGCTGTAAAGTACTTTTGAGCTTACATTTCACTTAAATCTCTAGGTTTTTAATATCTTTTGGTATTAAAAGGAATCCAGGAGGTTAGGACATTTCCTGTGGCAGTAAAAAAAAATCTAATAATCTTCTTTCCTCTATCCAATTTTTATCTGGAACATGTAGCTTAGAGGGCCAGTGGGGAGAATCAAACTTTTCCTTTCCATCATCTCTCAAAATTCATCAACAGTAAATAATAGCCAACATTTTTATAATGCTTTAAGGTTTACAGAGAGCTTTACATGTGGTTTCTCATTAGATCCTCACAATAACTTTGGGAGGTAGGTGCTATTATGATCCCTATTTTATAGATGAGGAAACTGAGGCAAACAGAGATTTAAGTATTACACATCTAAATAAGTATCTGAAGCAGGATTTGGGCTCAGGGCTTTCTTGACTCTAGATCCAATACTTTATATGCTGAACTACTCAACTGCCTCTGTACCCTTAGGAGACTCATAGGCTATGACATGGTGCAAAATCTTGCCAATTTTCTCATTTATTTCTCATGAGAGTTTGATCATGAGTCTTGGCCTTATTTCTGGTCTGCCATTAAACTTTTCTAGGTTAAGGTCAAATCTTGTTTTCATGAAACAATTACATGATTGTTACATATTCAGAGTCCTGTGAACTCCAAATCACTGAGGGTCACTGAGAGACTGTTGATGTTTTAACCAATAAAATATACTTAGAAATACATTTGTTTGGCCTTCAGGATTTTCCTCTTTTTTCATGGAATAACCATTAGATGGACCATGTGCTACATTGGTACTTTTTGGGATGCCAAGGGAGAAAATGAGGGAAGGCCCTTAGAACATTGAGTAGATCCCCCCCCACACACACAGAATGGTAAAGTTATGAGAAGACATGGAACAAAGATGTACAGGATGGGCACAGATCTGGGTTTTTGGAGAGGTCACAGATTCATTGGAACTTAGATTTTTAGCAATATTTTAGACCCCAGTGGGACGCAGCCTCATATAAATTCTGTATCTAGCAACCCCCTCATTTTGCCATTGTAGAAATTCATCCGAGGCCCATAAAAGTTAAGGGACTTGTTCCAAATCACACAGATAATGAGTAAGAGAGACAAGTAGAATTTATCTTCCATGATGAATTTTCAAAAAACCACACATTTTTAACATTGCCTGCTACTGCAACTCTGATGCTGAATTTTTAAAAATCCTGTGGTTTTCTTTAAACAAGTCCCCAGATTGCAAGATGTTTCATTGTCTCTCAAATTGAATATTCCTCTTTGTCCTCCATATTCTGCTATGTAAACCTGCTTCTTTCTATCTTTATTTAGTTTTATCATTCCCCAGTTTTTTTTTAATCTTCCTCAGGACCATCTCCATGTAAAGATTTTCAAAGTTATGTGATAATAGCCGGCATTTGCTTTACAAAGTGCTTTACAGATGTTATCTCTTTTGATCCTGACAACAACTCTGTGAGGTATTATCCCCATTTTACAGATGAGAAAACAGCAGCTGAGAGAGATCAAGTGACTTGCCCAAGATCACATGGGATTTGAACCTAGGTCTTCCTGACACTGCCCCTGTCTGAGGTCAAAGTTAATCTGGCTACTTAGTGATCTAAAATATGACTAGGAAAAAGAGAAAATACAGAAATAAAAGAATTGCAGAATTTCTTGTTGCCCCAGCCTTTGCTCCCACTGGATCATGAAAGCAAATCCATGATAATGGGAATCCACTGCCTCCCAAGATTATCCTCTCCATTTTTGAATAATGCTAATTCTTAGGAACTTTCCCCCTTAAATTGTGTCTAAATTGGCCCCTTTTCAAATTCTGACTATTGCTTTTAATTCTGGCTTGGAATAAGCAGAATAAATGTGTATGATAGCTCTTCATATACTTGAAGATGGCTGCCAGCTCCCCCCACATTCACATCTTCACTTCTCCAAAATAAAGAAGGTCCCCAGTTCCTTTGACTGGGCCTCATTTGGCATGAACTTGGAGTCTATCACCATCTTAGTTACTTGTCTCTGTATACTCCCCAGCTTATCAGTACCCTTCCTAAAATATGGTATCAAGTTGTTGTTCAATCACATCCTACTCCGCATGATCCCATTTGGGGTTTTCTTGACAAAAATACTGGAATGGTTTGTCATTTCCTTTTCCAGCTCATTTTACCGATCAGGAAACTGGGGTAAACATGATAAAGTGACTTGCCCAGGATCACACAGCTAGGAAATGTCTGAGGCTGGTTTTGAACTCAGGAAGATTAGTCTTCAAGTCCCATGCTCTATCCACTGCAGCGCCACCTAGCTGCCCTGTAGTACCAAGTACTGGACACAATACTCCCTAAATGTGGTTCAACCAGAGCAGATAGTTTCATCTGGTCCTCATTCTTGGAAGCTATTCCTTTTGTCTGCCATAGCACACAGTTAACTCACTTTACATTTATATGCAAGCCCCCAGATCTTTTTTCTTTCAAATAACTTTTCCTCCTCCACCTGGTGGAATTGATATTTTTGAACTCAAGTACAAGACTTACATTTATTCTTATTAAATCTTATATTCTTAGATCCAGTCCAACATTCTAAGCCTGTTAGTCAATAAACATTTATTAAGCACTTACTATGTACCAGGCACTATGCTAAGCACTGACAAGAACAGCAAGCCAAAATGTGTTATATATGTATATGTGCGTAATTTCATCTTTATTTGATTTTTCTGCTCCCTCTTTCTCATCTTCCTTAATGATAACACACCAATCCTAGATCACCTGTTTTCTCCTTAATTCTGCTTAGGACCCTCCTTTAAGATCACTTGAAATCTTTTACCTTGATGAAATACCCTTTTCCTTTTATCTGTTGTATATGTGTCTTGTATGTACCTAGTTATTTACATGTTTTCTCCCCTATTAGAATGTAAGCCCTGTGAGGGCAGGGACCACTTTTCTGTCCTTCTTTGTATTCGAACACTTAACATGGTGTCTGGGACATATTAGGCACTCAATGGATGCTTGTTGATTTGAACGCCCCCATCCTAATTGCCACCCTGTCCTCGTGTATTTGATGTATCTTGTTTTATGGTATAGATTTTTAGAAAATGGGAACCACATATATCATGCCCTGACTTGTCCATGAAGGTCCTTAATAAGCATCATTTGGTAACAGGTGTAGTAAAATCCATATTTTGTTGAGGAAAAGTTTAACTTTTCATTGTAAAATCTTGTAATCCAACTACTTCTGCCTGTTATTATTTTAAGTGACTTTCAGGCACATTTCAATGGGCAGCTTAGGCTGAGAGAGATTGTAAAATAACATAGAAAATGTTAAAAGAACAAAAATGTAATTTTTTAGGGTTGCCAAGCACAGGATGAAATAAAGACCTGCCTCCTTTTTCATTCTCCTTCAGCTCTTACAAAATAAAACTAGAATCTCTTGATTCCAGAAATCATTTCAGTTTCACCTTCCATGTAGATGGGAGAGGAATTTACTTTCTATGTTAGCTAGAACCAGAGCTTAAATTAGTCTCTTCTGGGACTTTGGGTCTAATCTTTGGTGGGTATACAGGGATTAGGGGGGAGAAGCAAAAACACACTCTGATGGGAGAGATGACATATAAACAACTATGTGCAAACAAAATATTTATAGGATAAACTGGAGATGATCAACAGAGAGAAGACAAAAGGTTCTGTCTTTTCTCCCCCATCAACTGAAGAAAAACAAAATCCTTTACAAATATATATAGTCATGCAAAACAAATTCCCAGATTAGCCATGTCCAAAAGAAAGAAAAAAATGGAAAGAATTAAGAAATGATTAAGGGAGGGATGGAGACAAAGAAGGAAGGAGGGAAATATGGAAAGAAGGATGGAAGGAAGAAAGGAAGAAGGAAAAGATAAAAAGAGGGAAGGAAGGAAGGAAGGATGAAAGAAGAGGAGAAAGGAAGGAGGGAGGGAAAGAAGGAAGGAAGGAAGGGGAAATGGAAAGAAGAAAGGAAGGAGGAAAAGATGAAGAGAAGGAAGAAAAGATGGAAGGAGGGAAGGATAGAAGCAAAAAGGAAGGGAAGGAGAAAGGAAAGAAGAAAGGGAAGAATGGAAGGAAGGAAGGAAGGAAGGAAAGAAAAGATTCAGTCTACAGTCTGAGTCTATCAACTCTCTATCCAGAAGTGGATAACATTTTTCATAATGAGTCTTTGGACTTGAAGTTATTCGCTATGTTGATCAGAGTTACTAAGTTTTTCAAAGTTAATTATCTTTAAAATATTGTTATTATATAAATTATTCTCTTGGTTCTGCTTACTTCACTTTGCATTAGTTCATACAAGTCTTCTCAGGTTTTTCTATAGCAATCTTGGAACACATTAGAATTAAGTAGAATCATGAAAGGCTTTCTGTGGAAGGTAGGATTTCAGCTGGGACTTGAAGGAAGCAGTGGGAAATTTGAGGCTGTAATTCAGCAGAGATATTGGAGCATGATAGGTAGATTTGAGAATCATCAGCATAAAGTTGATAATTAAATCCATGAAAGCTGATGAGATCACCAAGTGAAGTAAAGAAAGAGAAGAGAAGAGATTCTTCGGGGACATCGATGGTTAGAGAGAGTGATCTGGATGAGGATCCAGCGAAGATGATTTGAGGAGTGGTCAGATAGGTAGGAGAAATACCAGGATGGAGTGGTGTCACAAAAACATAGAGTATAAAAAGGGGGGGCAGAGTCAAGATGGCGGAGTAGGAAAAAAAACCTTAGAGTATACTGGAGAAGGTAATCAACAGTGTCAAAGGCTGCAAAGGAGTCAGAGAGAATAAGGAGTGAGAAAAAGCCATTGTATTTGGCAATGAAGAGATTTCTGTAACTTTGGAGAGAGCAGAGTTGGTCAAATGAGTTCAGAAGGCAGACTATAGAGATTTAAGAATATAATGAGAAGAAAGTGGAGGCATCAGTTGGAGATGACCTTCTCAAGGACTTTAGCAACAAAAGCAACGAGAGATATAGGATGGTAATAGTGGGGATGAATGATTCAAGTAAGGGGTTTTGGGGAGACATGAGTATGTTTATAGGTAATAAGGAAACAGTCAGTAGACAAGAAAAGATTGAAAAGAAGAGGGCCTGAATGATAAATTCTACCCGAATGAGTGGAATCAGAAATTACAGGGGCATAGATTTAGAACTGGAAGGCACATTAGAGGTAGGGTCATTGGATAATGAATCTAGAGCTGGGAAGGAGCCCAATCAGCAACCTTCTAGTCCAATCTCCTCATTTTAGAGATGAGGAGACTGAGCCCCAGAAAAGCGAATCATCCACGTAGTGAATGTCAGAGAGTTGGGCTTTGAATCCTAGCCTTTTACCTCCATATTCATTGAGTTCTTCATTACTATCCCACCTTGGAATTTGAGAGAAAGGGAAGGAAGTGAGATGTCCCAGGAAGACCATTTAATCTGGGGTCAGGAGACCAGGGTTTTAGTCTTGGCTCTTGTTATGTGTATGAGTTTGGGCAAGTCATTTCACCAGTGGGGTTCAGTTTCCTCATCTACAAAATGAGGGCTTTAGATGACTTCCAAAGGCCCTTCTAGACCTAGTTTTGTGACCCTATGATCTTACTTGCCTATTTGCCATATACTGCTCACGTCGTGTCCAACTATCTGATGCTCTTTTTTCTTCCTAGCTCCTCTCCTTTAAGAGCCTTTTTAAAAAATAACTTTAACAGTCTCTTGCTTATCTGTCCATTGTTTTCCCATGGTGGTGTTGGCAAAAAAAAAAAAAAGTGATGTCTTGTAATGAATGACCCTCAGGCATATGCTTGGTGATCCTTTTCTTTGGCTCTGAGCATTTTTCCTTTGTACAGTCACGTGGAAAAGGAAATTTCCTATGACATTTTTTTTGATTGAGAGAATAGCCTAAGGGAATCTTTCTAGTGTAAGAAACCACGTGAGTGAAGCAGTTCCAAAGTTGGGTAGTTTGAACCACAGTTTTCTCATGTTTCACACATATTATCTATGCTAAGTGCAGCTATTAATCTAGAGAAGATACTGCCCATTTGACTTCATTCTCTTTCTCCTGTGGTGGTTTTATACTTCAGTGTCTTCTAATTATATTTATTCCCGTTTTATCACCATGGAATGAAAAACCTGCCTTATCCCACTCTTGCCTTTCATGATTCATTCCTCCAGTGGGTACCAGATGACAAAATTAAAATACATGAATATTCCTTATTTTTACAGGTACCGCCCATCTACGGATGAATGTCACCCTAACCCCACAATCATTTACAAACCCTCGGAGATCTACATCAACATCACCAACATGGCCTTCCTGGGAATTAAAGTCTTCCTCGAATGTTGACAGGCTCAAGGACCCCATGAGACATTTCCCTGAAAATGCAAGCTTGCTTCAGATAATCAAATCCACACTGGCTCACCCTCCCCCTAGAACTAGGGCTCAGACAGATTTCTCTTCTGCCCTTTATCAAGGGAGTGGGCATAGTGCATTTCTGGATCCTCCCAAGGAGTTGGCCCAGGCTCTCACCCACCCAAGACCTCGAGATTTGGATGAAGAAGCTGTGTCAGGTTTGCCTCAACCCAACATGTTTGTCCCATTGTCCACAACACCATCTGTGACATTGTCGAGTACTGTCCTGTCATCTCAGCCAGTGCCATTAGGAACACTTTCCATTCCAAACCAGCACACACCAGGGTCAGACATTGTTTCAGCTCTTCCATCCCCATCCCTCTCTTCATCAGTTCCTAGCTCACCTCATACCATTATGTTTTCTAAACCTACTGAGCTACCAGCCAAAGTGCCTTCATTCTCCCAGACAGCTCCCCCTGATTCTTCCCATAGAGAAAGTACTGATAATCCCTTAGACCCTCTTTCCAGTAAAACAAGTCACCCTCCATCCAGAAAGGCCCAAGAATTAACAGACATCCTCAGTCTGGATTTTTCTGGATCTACAACAGCACAGTATTCTAGACTGGCCCCAAGTGAGAGACTGCACCCAGAAAGCCCATCTACATCTGTGTTTGTGAGTTCCATGCCAGACATACCCCATCTGTCTTCCCCACCAGTTGCTCCTGGAAGTCTACCTTGGCTTCCAAGTCAAACCCCCACATTGTTGAAGTTCACAGATATGTCTTCTTCAGGCCCAGTCCGCACTCAACCATTCAAATCAAGAGTGACTAAAAGGGCCCATGGCAGTGTGTCCTGGCCGGCTTTTGAGAGCTCATCAGAGATGCCTGAAGTGGGGTCCAGACTTGTCCAAAGTACAGAAGGAGATGCTTCTGTGGAAAGGAGACGCAGTCAACCTGCCCTTGCTACCGTAAACAAGCCTGTGCATTTGTCACCAGCTCCTAAGGATGTGAAGGCGGTGTCCCATTCTGTGAAACATGCCCCTTCCTCTCTGGTGCCAGTCACTCGGTCTTTTGCAGCTGCAGGTGAAACTGCTACTCATGCCACCTCTTTACCAGCAATGAAAAATGAACCAGCCTCTCTCTCCATGCACGATTTCCCATGGCTGTCCCAAAGCAGGGCATCTCCTCTGCTTACAGTGACAAAAAATCCGACTTCTAAAGAAAAGAACAAAGATGGGACTCCTACAGATTTGCTCCTCATGGAGACAGGCCAGTCATCTGTCTATTACTCTACAACTGCGAGTCTTTCTTTAGGGAAAGAAGGTGGCTTGATGGGTGCTTTTATGGGAAATGAAAAAGCCAATATGGTGATTTCTCCTGGTGCCATTCCCTCTCAGGAGACCACCAGTCAGTCTACCTTAAGTGAGTCCATATCAGATTCAACCACCGATCACATTCCAGCTGCTATCATCACAGAACTAGGAGTGAGTCTTACACTTTCAGAGCTGCCTGTTCCTCCTATCCCACCAACAGAGCAAGCATCTGCTGCTTTGAAGTTTTCTCCCGTAGCAGATTCTGAGTCTGAGGTCAGGACGGCACCTGCAAATGCTTCTAGAGATATGACTTCAGCCCCTAAGCAGGAGGCAGCCCATCCTCTCCATTCTTCCATACCAGCAAGAACCCAAGAGTTAACGAGGACAACTGGTTCCCAGAGTTTTCTTTTAGGAGAAACTGGGTCCCATTTCTTAGAATCAGTGACCCCTGTCTTGCCTCACCAAAAAGGTTATGATTTACATGGACATGAAAAAAGTCATGTACCTTCAGTGACCCATTCTGCCAAAATCATTGCTCCCAGTGGCTCAGATTCAGCTGCCAAAATGACACATTCTCCAGATGTCAGAGAGGCTGATTTGCATCTGACCTTTGCTAAGGGGCTCAACATTCAATATCCATCCCTTAATCTAAGCACAGTACAAGCCACACATCGGGCCAGAGTAACTACAGTTGGAAAATCTACAGACCGTTGGCCCACAGGCCATAAAAACATCACCCGGGACTTTGAAGCATCGTTCAGTCTGCACCCAGATATACGTGAAGCTTTCACAACTGTCGATCAACATCTCCTTTCACGTCCTCCCTCAGAATCGTCTCCACTTTCGACATCTCTTCCACCCATCTCGTCGGAAGTAACTCCCCCCATCAGCTTGCAGGAAATGCTTTCAGGGGAAACAGAGACAAGAACTTCATTTGCCAGTACTCGCCATCCATCACCTATGATAAGCACCTCTGTACCATTCCAGAGTGGCCGCAAGCCTCGGACATTCCCTGCCACCGTTCTTCCCACACTTACCCATGCCTTACTCAAGACCACACCCAAAGTACTGCTGACTTCTCCAGTCCCTGAGAATTGGACTGTTGCAACTGCTCATGCAGGTAGTTTGGTTCCTGGTTCCCAACACACAGGTATGACCACTTCCATGGCCAAAGCATCTTCAGCTTCAACATCATTATCTAGCCTTACTCTGAAGGAACACATAGACATGCCAATATACACACACTCCTTGTAATGGGACAGAGCTCCTGAGAAGCCCTGGTTCTGATCCTTCTGGCCACTCGTTTGTCCAGAAGCAGTCAGAACTTAAAATATTTTTATTAAGGAGCAGTAGCATAGCATTGATGTAAATGGCATTTTCATAAGAACTATTCTGACCTAATGAATCTAAAGCTATTAGATCCAAAATCTCTCTGTCCTAACATGACCCTAGCACAAACCCTTTGCAACCAAATAGTTTCATAAGTGACATCCATTCATCACCAATGCCCCTTCCTTGTATTTTATTCTGACCAACCACAAATTGTACTTATTTTCTCATTGCAGCATACTCTTCCATGTCCCCTGATGTGGTGCCAACTGTGGCGTCAACAGCAGCCACACGGGTCATAGGAAAACACACTCTATCTGCATTGTCTGCCGCCTTAGTGTCCAAGGGGACTGGAAGCAAACTCTCCATTCCCTCAGCAATGGTAGCCAAAAGCACCCTGACCCCAGTTTTGGCTAAAAATGGCACTCTCAGTGGACCAGCAGGCTCCCAGATGGTGGCAAGTACAACCAAGGCAGTTGAAACTCCCACAGCTTCTCCCTTTGTATCCACGACCCACAGAACCACGCAGGCGAATATGATCACAGCTGCTGCAAGGTTGTCAACAACACATTTCTCTGGGAAATCTCAAGCCATGCAATCGGATTTCTACAAAGCAACCAACTCAGAAATGCCCAGAATCTCCACCACATTCCCACTTACTATCATGGCGGCTCTAACATCTATTACCACATCAGGGAAGGTGACTAAACTCCCTCCCTTACCCGTGGAAAACACATCAACTGCTCTCCCACTGGCTTCAACTACTGTGGTCACAACAGGCAAAACCACCTTGAATTTAGAATGTCAGATGTCCAGGAAACTGATGGTGAAGACAGGTAAGAGTTTTGGAAACAATAGTGCATCCTGGTCTTAAAGATGGGAGGAAATTTTTTTTTGTAGTAGTAGTGGGGTATTTTCCCCCCTTTGGATTCTAAGAGAGTATAAGAGTTGAGTAAATTATGGAATATAGTTTCCAGGTTGTAATATATTCTGTATCATTGTTTTTGTTTTGGGGGGTTTGGTGTTTTACTTGTTTGTTTTTATCAGATCTATGACATTTTTTGTTTGAGAAACTGGTACAAATCATCTGTGACTCACATTCCTAGAGTTGCCTACAGGTGCTAAGAGACTTGCCCCAGTCACACAGCCACTTTTTGTCAAAGTCAGGACTTGAATTTGGATCTTCTGTCTCTGAAGCTGGTCCTTTATCTACCATGCCATCCTACTGTATTGATGCCACTCAGAAAAAGGGAGGGTCCTGAAGGCATTTTATAATCCCTCCAGCAGCAGTAGGGTTAACGCAGTGCGGTTTCTGATTGCAGTTAAGAGATGGCCTAGAACACACAGAATGCTATTAATAGTGCTGTTCAGCTCTGCTATAAAAAGGGGGTTGATAAATTATTTTAAAGAATATGTCAATGCTGAATGCACCTATCTCTCTGGGTTTTTTTTTTACTCTTCTCTCACTACCACCAAACTAAGAATGAAATGAAATTATATATTTAAATACATTCCAGTCTAAAAAGGGATACTGTGAACCTAGTTCTACCATAAAGACTAATACTTCCTCTAGCCTTGGGGTCTTCTTTGTTGTTGTTCTGTCCTTTTCAGTCATGTCTGGTTTTCCAGATGAGGAAACTGAGATAAATGTGGTGAAGTGACTCGCCCAGGGTCACCCAGCTAGTAAGCGTCTGAGGCTGGATTTGAACTCAGAAAGATGAGTTTTCCTGACTCCTGGTTTGACGCTCTGTACACTATGGCACCACCTAGCTACCCTTCTTTCATGTCTTCTACATTATTATCTGTAGATGCAGGTGGGTGATGGTAAAGAGGGAATTTTTTATTAACAAGGCTCCAGAAATAGTTAAAATGGAAGAGGAAAATAAAACATTCCCTTTCCCTCTTTCTGTCAATTTCACTTTATAACTGAGCTGTCAATCAATACTGAGACAACCAGAGCTGGTATACTCAGTTCCTCATCTGCAAAATGAGCTGGAGAAGGAAATGGCAAACCACTCCAGCGTCTTTGCCAAGAAAACCCAAGTGGGGTCATGAAGAGTCAAACACTACTGAAAATGACTGAACAACAATGACAAAAAGACCCAGTCCTGGCTGGCTTGACGCTGACTGGTGGTTCTATAGGGAACACATGAATATTGGTGAGCCCTGGATGCCTCTTCCTCCTTGTTTCCCTCTGCTGATTCAATATGGAAAGGTTTGGTTTTCTTTATCCTGGGAGGATTCTGAAAAGTATGATTGCTTAATTGTTCTCTTGCTACCTTACTAGTACTTTCTTCCTCCAAGTCGAGTGTAAGTGTTCCCCAAAATAAGACTATGACCCAAATATCCCAATATTATTATGACCCTGAGTGATACACATCATGCCTTTCAGATGTAGCCTCAATTTTCCCCTCAGACCTCCTGACTCCAGTTTCTATCACATAGAAAGATAGCTACAGTTTGGTTTGTACTCATTGTTTTAAGTGGATTCTGGGGCTTTCTATTCTTGGGGCTCTTAGGGAGATCTTCACTGAAGGCTCTGAACAGGTTGGTTTGTGCTCACCATTTTTATGGAGAACTTATACAAGTTAAAACTGCATTGTTTGAAAGGATGGAATGTGACCACTCTACACTAATATGTGTGTGTGTGTTTTTGAACAGTTCTCTTTCTCACCCAGAGGAGGCTGCAAATGAATGATTCCCTGAGGCCTGACATAGCCAAAGGGCTCACACAAGCAATGCAGAAAGCTTTCCGCCAGAATGATATCAATGCACACGTAAGTTACCATAGCCTGGCCTGCTTTGAAACCAGAGTAATCCATCTGTATCTTCTTTCCAAGTAGGTTTTCTTTTACTCGTAGTGACTGTGTTCTCTCCTTAAACATTAGAAGAAAGGACTCATGGGCCTGACATAGCTCTCTTCCCTCATAATGGAACATAGAGTAATAGAACCAGGAGAAACCCTTATATGCCCCCCTTTTTCTACCTACCAATGAACCTACAAGGAAATAGGGTTCAGAGACATGAAGCCAAAGAATGTCAGAGCCAGAATGAACCTCATAAGGGATTGTCAAGCCCAATATCCTCATTTCACAGAAAAGGAAACTGAGAGTCAGAAAAGACAAGTGATATGTTCAAAGCTAATTAGTGGTAAAAACCAATACCCTATTATTTAACAAAGACAAGTTCTTAGAAAAAGAGAGAATTTCTATGTGGAGAAGCTGAGGCCCAGAAATCAAATCATCGTATCCTAGAATATCAGAGCTGGAAGGGTCTGTCTCAGAGATCATCCAGCTGAACTCTCAAGTTTTACAGAAAAGAAAGGGTAAGGGAGTGGGGGAGGGGTCACAGAATCATAGAGGGTCAGAGATACCTTCTAGTAAATGGGTTATTCATCCTATGGTCTCATGGACCTTGTTGGCAGTCTGGAGAAGCTTATGAACCCCAACTTAGAATAATGTTTTAAAATTCATTAAATAAAATACAAGGAATTACAAAGGAAGCCAAATATATTGAAATACAGATATCCAAATATTTTTTTAAAACAAGTTCATGGGCCTCAGTTTAAGATTAGTTCAAATCTCATATTTTACAGATTAGAACCCTGAGCCCTAGAGAAGGGAAGGAGTTTGTCCAAGAGGGAGTCACAGCTAATTTTAAATATATATATATATATATATATATATACATATATATATATACATATGTATGTTATAGAACTATCACTATTTATTCAGTTTCTTAGCAAAGGCAGGTCATTAGGAACAAAGGCCCATTTTAGAGAATGACAAATTTTAGGTAGTTGACACTTTGCTATTTGACAATGTGTGAAACATTCCAATTACCCAGGGCTTTGCAAAGAAGTTTGGCTTCATTGATCTGGTTTCCAACAAAACATTGCCCACTGCTTTTCCTTCTAATTCTACCACCCACAAAAATGGCTAGTGATTTATATCTGGAAATTTTAAAGTCATTTAGACTCATAAATTAAGCCTGACTTGAGCTGGATTGCCAGCGACAGACATGGAAGCAGACATTTTCCTCAGCCACAGAATGCCAAGTACTATTTAGCAACTGCTGACTGACTTTGATCACCCCAAGAACAAGTGATAGATGCCCTGTTTGGGCCCCATCCAGGTTTTTAATGCTGTAATTCTAAACACTTTAGAAAATCAGAACTGATGATATAGGTTCTAACTGGCAATTGGACACTACAAATACCACTGCCAAACTTAGCTCGGGTCCCTTTCGTATCATGTACATTCCACACTCTTTGTTGGATGTCTTGTTGTTCAGTGGTACTTAGCACAGCACTTTTGGGGGACAAAAAAAAGGTTCTCCCTATGTATTCCCCCTCCAAACATTGTTACAAAAGAGCCCGTGTTTCCTCCACCAAGAATTTGGATTTAACAATTCAAAATATGAACTTTTCCAGTTGGTGGCAGCTGAGTTGGATTATCTGATGGAGATGTAAGCCAAGGTAAAAAGGAAAGCCAAGTGAGACTTAGGGCTTCTAAGGCCAGAGGAATAAAAGGTGCCCCACCCCCACCTGTTAGATCTGGGTGGGTTTCTATAGAAAAGGGCACTGATGCTGCTAATGATGATGCTTTATGTATCATAGCAGGAGCTTTTGTTTTTTATTAACCTGTTTTGTTTGGCAGTTTGTCAAAGTCTATGGATCCTTTTTAAGGATATTCTTAAGGAATATTTTTAAATATGTAAAATAAAATACATAGGATTACAAAGAAAATCAATGATATTGAAATACAGCTATCATAATGTTAAGGAAAAAAAGTTCATGGATCCCAGTTAAGAATTCATGTCATAGACAAAATATATTTTAATAGATATTTGATCTCATAGATACAAATCTTTCCTCCAGTGGTGCGGATTTCAACTAATTCGTGAGTTCTCAGCCTATGTGATTCTATATTCTCCGGTCAATCTTCCACAGTGAATCTAGACAACATACTAAAAACTTTTGTCTGTATTTTAGAAATATTACATAGGAGTCATGATAGCACACAGACTGTCCATCTATGATCCATCGCCCTTCATAAATGACTGGTCCAGCCCCTTTGCTGCTCATATGTATTCTGCATGATGTCTCTTGAAAACCTTCTTAGTACAAATTGCCTGTAATATACTTGGGACTACCTATGCCTTCACACTTTCCTTTGGGTTGCAACAGTTTTAATTCTTTAGATTGAAGCATTCTGTGATTTAGGACCATATACCATTACCAGGAGAATGTTGGCACTAAACAAATGAGTTTTTATTTTGTCCAGATGTAAACTCATCCACTCTTCTTCCTATTCATTTTGGGTCCACTTTACTGGCCATTAGTGCCTCTCTAAGATGTTTATATTTAAGATGGCTGATTTAATAGAATCTCCCATACATCTCCATGTCATATGGCAATAGAAACCCCCATACAACTACATGTCTTATGTTTGAGTGGTAGGCATTGTTTAATCCATTTGGTTTTTCCCATATGCAATGTTAGTTACTTTTGAATAACAATTGATATCATTGAGGAGTCCCTGCAGTATTTGGGGCTTGATGTCATCTGCAAACAAGAGCATCTGAAAGACCCTTACTCTCTACAAACAAAAACAAAAAAAAATGACAGTTAAAAACAACAACAACAACAAAATCTCTTCCCTCCCCTTCTCCCTAGACTCTGTGCTGGGTATTCTCCATAAATCATAGTAAGCATGTTTGGCAGACATACCTGTGCCTGTTTTTATAAGGAATCACTGAGAAAGGTTGTCTCTGTGAAGATATATCTGTCAAGCTTTTTTCTATTTATTTATTTATTCTATTTTTAATAATTGTATGCTTTCATGAAAAGATCCTTCAAGGCTGCATATTGCTTTACTGAGTCAAATGCTTTTTTCTTAGTAATAAATAAACACTAGAGTCTTGAACTCTATAACCTTCAACCAATTCTTTGACCATCATGGTGTTGTGTAGAAAATTATCTACAAAAGCCTGCCTGTTCCTTTTTCATATTTTAATTAAAGATACCCTTGATCCATGTATAGTTCTTTCTCGTGAGAATTTTATAGAAAAAAAATATGCATTTAAGTCAGTAGTTACTGATATCTTTTTGACTGATTTTTACAGGGAGTAAAGGAGAGTAATAATAATATCCATATTCCTAAACACTTGATATTGTGTCTTGGGATAAATTTGAGATTTGATCCCTCAATGCTTTCTAAATTGTGCTCTGCTCATGGATTTCTTCTGTGTGTACTTGGTTTGGTGGAGCTGTTTTTTGACCTTACCTTCACAGAATCAAAGACTTTGAAATTACTTCAGAGACCATCAAGGGTAATCCACATTTGAACGAGAATTGCCTTCCACCATATTCCTGCCAAGAGGTCATCATTCAGCCTTTGCTTAAAGACTTCTAGTGGGTCAGGATGCCCTGCTTCCTATGGCAGTCCATTCCACTTTTGAGTGTCCTTATCATTAGAAAGTTTTTTTCTTGACATCAAGCCAAAATACATTTCTCTGAAACTTCCACCCTTTGCTCCTAGCTCTGCCTTCTGAAACCAAGCAAAACTAATCTAATCCAGGATTACTTAAGGGCAGCCATTGTGCATCCACATCTTAAATGTCCTTCTGACTTCCTTATCATGCACTGAGGTGTTAAAAGCAAAAAAAAAAAAAGTATTTGTGTTGGTGCTGATAGTAAGAATAGATGGTTATGTAAATACTGGCAAATCTGTTCTATTTTCCATCTATTTGTAGTATTTTCAGTTTCAGCTATAAATGCTCTTGAGATGATTTGTCTTAACTGGTACCCCTTCTAAGGTTTTTGTAGGCTCATTCTCTCTCAACTGCTTTTCTCTGTTTTGAGCAAATGTTATTTGTAACATTCCAGCATCCTCCTTCATGGTGTTTTAGGACTAGATTCACTTTCTAGATTGGTGGCATCCTTGGTCTTTCTCTTCTTGGCTAGGAGATCTAGTGTTTACTGACTTAAATGTTTTCTGAGTTCTTTTGGCCTCCTCATTGTGGTGACTGCCTTATGTTGGTAATAATAAAATTAAATATCTTCATCTTGGCCCAGTTTCCATATTCCAGCATTGAGGGGATGATTTAAATTGGTTGAGTTAGAACTATTGTAATTGCATACAGAGTCTTTGACTCATCTTTATCCTTTTCCTAATTAGGTGTTTACTTTTACCATTTTTCAAGCTATTAAGTCATCTGACTACCCAAATGGCTGATTCAGAAATGACTTCCATTTTAGTAAACTTGTTTCTCTTCTGTAAAACATAGTCATTTACAGTTTTTTTATGTTGATATTGCTCATTGCTTACTGAGTCTCTATCTATGATTCTTTTCTTGAAGAAAATATTGATGATACACACGCACACACACACCTGAAACTTCCAAGTAGTCAACAAGTCTTTTGGCTGCTTTCATTTCTGAAACCTGAACCATGTTTTCCAACATTTTGGTGAGGAGGATCATTCCCCTCTATTCACAACTTCATGTTGAAGTCACCAAGTGTCAAAATATATATTGACTTTGTTAGGAAGAGCTTACCATATTCTTTGTATGGTTTCTGCTTTTTCATCCCCTGCAACAGATGTTGGTACATAGGAGTATGGTTGTATTTTTGCCTACGTGCCTCATTAGCACTGAAAAGTAATATGACCAAGTATCCCATGAGATGGTATTTTGTGTACAATAAAACAACTTGGTCACCATCTTTATTTGATTGGTAGAGTGATGTGTAGTAGAGGGAGTCCTAGAGTTACATGCAAGAGAGACCAGGGTTTGACTCTTACTTGTGACATTTATTAGCTGTATGAAAATGGTCAAGTCATATCACTAAGACTTGGTATCTTCATCTGGAAAATGGGAAAAATACTGACAGGGTTGTTGTGAAGAACTAATAAGATATTTTATATACAAAGGAATTTCTAAACTTTTGAAATAATGTACAGATGTCAGTTATCATTCTTTGCTGCTTCGGGGAGAATCTATGAGCCATAATTCTATCTAGTTGCACTTTCCTTTTGTCTTTTCCTTTCAAGTATAGTAAGAATAATATTCGTGTCATTTGGTTCCTCAAGGAGTATATCAGCTCATTCATTGATAATTGGACAAGGATCTCTGATTTAGAGCACCAAAATTTGAAAATTAATGTTCATAGACATTCCATAGTGATGTTATAAATCAAAGAAAACAGGCATTATCAAAAGCATTCCTAGTGAAAGAGACTTAACTTTGGGAAGCTAGGTGTGGCAGTGGTTAGAGCACTGGTCGTGAAGTCAGATGAACCCGAGTTTGAATCTTGTCTTAGACATTTATTAACTGTGTGACCCTAAGGAAGTCATTTACCTTTCATAGCCTCATTTTCCTCATTTATAAAATAGGAATAATAATAGCCCCAACTTCACAGGGTTTTTATAAGGATCAAATGAGATAACACATGTAAAGTGCTTTGTACACTTTAAAATTCTGCATAAATGCTAGGCATTATTTTTATCTTTTATGAACTGATAATAATTAGTAATAATACTGATGATGAGCTCAGCAAATTATTTTCATGATTACAAAAGGCTTTGCTTATGGGATCCCATTTTATCCTCACAACAAAACCCTGGGGTAAATAGTATAGGTTTCATCATCCCTGTTTTTCAGGCAAGGAGACTGAGGCTCTAAGAGTCTTGATTTCTGAATCTTAGCCCTGCCTGCCCCTTCCTGCCTGTGTGACCTTGAATAAGTGACTATTCTTCTCTGGCCCCAAGTTTCCTCATCTGCCCAAAGAGGACACTGGACTTAGTGACTTCTTATACTTTCTTTCTCTAAAGCCTATAAGTAACTATATATATATATAAAATGCTAAGTGAATTGTCCAACATCACACGGTGAATAAATAAAGTGATGCCAAAACTTGAATTCAGACCTTCTGACTGAAGATAGTCCTCTTTCAACTACAAAAAGGTCTTTTGAAAAATTTGGAATGTTATGCAAGTTTGTTGATGAGAGTGTATCAACTAACTCCTTAATGTAGTAAAAGAATTAAATGATTTACCCAAGATCACAGTTAGGAGGTAGTAGACTTAGAGCTGGAACCACCACCCACCACCACCACCACCACTGATACTACTACTACTACTACTACTACTAGCATTTATATAGCACTTTAAGATTTGCAAAGCCTTACATATTAACTCAATTGATTGTCACAACAACCCTGTGAGGGAGATAGTATTATTATTCTCATTTTATAGATGAGGAAACTGAGGCACAGAGATGTTAAGTGACTTGTCCAGGGTCACCCAGCTAGTTAGCATCTGAGTCAGGATTCCAACTCTGGGCTTGCTGATTATACACCTTGTACTCTATGTGCTTTGCCACCTAGCTTTTATGCCCCTTCCATTACATAGAGTGGCATGACTAAGACAGATTATTGAGTCCTTAGTGTTCTTCCAGTAGTTAATGGCCCTAGGAGTTTCATAGTAAAGGGGCCCTCTTGTCAGACTTTCCTCCATTGTAGTCGATGTTTTGGGGTGTGTACATGGCATTGGCCATTCTCATAAGCTCTAAGCAGTTTGGTGCTAAATTTAAATCCCAAGGAAACAGGGCTAGCCTAGATGGCCTTTATGATCCCTTTTAACTCTGCAGTCCAATAGAATGGAGTTCTTCAAGGTGTCATGGACTGTTTTGTTTCTTGCATATGTCTCCTCAGCACATGGCACAGTGCTTGGAACATGCTTGCTGACTGATTAAATGGCATATGAAATAAAGTGGGATTGTGTGGTCAAGAGCTCTACATAAATAACTATTCTTCATGCCTCCAGTTCTGAAGCTGGCCTTGAAGACCCTTTTCCACACCCAGGCCTTCATTTTACTAAGTGATATAAAATATAAGAAAAAGCAATTTTATTCAGCCTTCTTTCAACCAGAGAAGAATCTTTACCATGTATCCCTTCCACACTTTGCTAGGTCAGTTGTATGCACCTACTAATTTTAATGTATGTCTCCCCTATTAGAATGTGAGCTCCTTATGGGCACAAATAGTGTTTTTATCTTTCTATCCCTGGCCTGTCACATGGGGAGTGAGTGCTTCCTAAATACTTGTCAACTGACTGACTCCATTTCTAAAAATAATCATAGTAGTTGTTCTTAAGTATTTATAAAATGTTTTCCTTGTGGTAGCCCTTCCAAGTACTAGTATTCCCATTTTGTGATATCAATTATATTCTCTTTTATTTGAATTCTTTAAAAATTACTAATTTCTGTGTGGCATATCTGACCATTTTCTTTTGCCAGAATATCATATATCTCAGCCATGCTGGCCAGTCATTTACTGCACTGCGACCCAAGATGATTAACTTCCAGTAAAATCCAACAATCAGTTAATCAGCTAGTAATTGTTGTGTGTCAGACACTTGTTGAGGGGAGAACAGCATTACAGCAAAGTGAAAAGACGCTCTACTTAAATTCTTTATGGCAGGCTTCTATACTCCTTTTTCCCCCCTTTCAGGTGGAGATTCTGGAACATTCCCACAATGTGACAGTTGGTTATTATGTCACGAAGGGGAAACTGGTTTATATCCCTGCTGTTGTTGTTGAGACCCTGGTTGCTTATGGCATCAGCAATGTCACTGCTGACCTGAAGCAACATGTGCCAAACCTGCAGTCTGTGGCAGTGCTGGCCTTGACATGGAACCCCCAGCCAGCCTATGCCTTTCAGCTGAAGACAGGTGAGTACCTCCTTGTGGTGAGGACCTATGGAGGGATCTTTGAAGGTGGAGAACCACCTTACTCACAAAGATGAGAATGGAAGAGAGGGGGTGCCGGGTAAAAACACAGTGGAAACCAATAACAACAACTCACAGTTAGATTTGTTAAGAAGCAAGATGTTGGGGGAAGCTAGGAGGTTCAGTGAATAGAGCACTGGCCCTGGAGTCAAGAGGACCTGAGTTCAAATCCAGCCTCAGACACTTACCATTAGCCATGTGACCTTGGGCAAGTCACTTAACCCCAATTGCCCCCTGCAAAAAGCAAAAAAAAAAAAAGAAAAGGAAGAAGAAGAAGCAAGACCTCATAGTAGAAAAGACACTAGACTTGGAAACCGGAGGACCTGGTTGAAGTCCCATCTCTGAAACTTATTAACAATATAACCCAAGTCTTCCAGGTTCTAAATCCAGGATGAAACAACTCATTGGGCCATAGGGGGCCATTGGGCCAACTCATAGATTTAGAGTTGGAAGTGGCCTTCGAGGTCATCAAACCTAACTTCTTCATTTTCCATGTGAAGAAACTGAAACTCAGAGAAGTTCATTGATTTACCCAGGGTCACACAGGAAGTGACCAAGGCAGAATATGAACCTAGGCCAATTCTATATGTACTATGTACTGCACCGTGCCAACCTGGTTAAAGTCAACTGGGTAATAAAGAGCTAAATCAGGATTTGAACTCAGGTATCCTACTTCCAAATCCAGGACTTTTTCCACTGTTCCTCACTAACAGTTTATAGTTTACTTTATGCTTTCACATACACTATTTCATCTGATCCTCATTAAAAACACTGTGAGAGAAGGGAAAATATGACAGTATCACTTCCATATTGCAGATGAGGAAAGTGAGGCCAAAGAATGTATAATGATGCCTGTGACTGGCCACACAATCAATAAAGGGCAAAGCTTGGACTTGTATCTGGTTCTTTGACTCCTGGCTTAGTCATCTACACCCCTATCAATTTTGGTGGGAGTGTGGAAATGTTGTCATACTCCACTAATTCAATTTTTAACTTGTTATACAAGTGACTGGGCATTGCTGCATTTAAAGAAAACAGTTTGAAGATAGTTATCTTCCCATTTTGTTCTGCCATCTTTCCCTGAGAAGATGCTAACAGATACACTTATTATAATGACATGAAATTCTTTGGTCTGTAAGGGAAACTTGGCTTTGGCCATGCCCCTAATTCTTATGCTTAAAAGATCATTTAAAATGCTGTGCTCCAACATATATGGGCAACTCTTGCTGCGCCTCATTGTTATATACATCATGTCATAATAAAAAAATGGTATCACATGCCATCATGACCACAGTTAGCCTGAAAGGATGGAGAAGTCTGTTTTTTGGTAAAAGTTGATTTCTTTTTTGCTTTATTTCTAGTGTTGCAGTTTGTGGGCCAGTCAGACAACATCCAGTCCTGCAAATTTGTTCAGACCATGGAGCAGAGGCTGCAGAAAGCATTTCAGGATGCGGAGAAAAAAGTTCTGAGTACCACTAGCAACCTGACTGTGGAGGTAATGATCTACTTGGAGAAAAAAGCAGCTCGGGGTGAGGAGGTGGGGGCAGGGACAAAGGACAGTCTAGCCTAAGGTTCAGTCATGCCAGAAGAGGAGGTGATGATAATTGATGAGGATGAAGAAAGCAACTAGCATTTATACAGCATTTTAGAATTTGCAAAGTGCTTCGCAAATATTCTCAACTTTGGGAGGTGGGTTCTATTAGTGTCCTCATTTTATAGATGAGGAAACTGAGGCAGGTAGAGGTGAAATGACCTGGCCAGGGTCTGAGACCAAATTTGAGCTCAGGTCTCCCTGACTTTAGGGCCAGTATCCTATCCCTTGTGCCTCTTATGGAGAGTGAGAGATAGAAATGTGGCTTTGGAGCCAAGGCCTGGATTTAAATCACATACCAGTTATATGTGTGACCCTGGACAAGTCACTCAACCTCTGGTTGCCTCCATTTATTCATCTGTAAATTAAGGATAATGAGGACTCTTAACCTTTTTTCTGCCTCAGTTTCTTCATCTGTCAAATGGGGATAATAATAGAACCTACATTTCCAAGGATTGCTGTAAGGATAAAATGAGATACTGTTTGCAAATTCTTTGAAAACCTTACAGTGCTATATAAATGTGATCCTTTATCAACATAATTATAGTTATTATTATTATCATCAGCTATCCTGTTGAAAGGGAAATTAGGAAAATCTGTCAAGATTTATTCTTACTGACTCAGTAATCTCCTCATAACCCCTTTCAAACACACACAAATCATCTCTTTAAGTTTAAATTCTTGAATTTTACCAGGAAGTCAAGTCAAGTCATGTTTTGAAGTTCTTTCTTTTTCCCTTTCTTGATCATCATTAGTTGTGTGAGGTCAGGGTTGCTGACCATGGTCCTGATGAGCTATATCCCTCTTTCCAAGACAGCTTGGTCTGATGGCTGTTGCAGTGTTCCTCTTTGGACTATAGTTTACTTTGTACCTTTGGCTGGAAGGGACAAATGTGCTCTGGAAAGGATTTGACCCAGTACAAAACGGACACTGCCGGTGTCCTCCTGAGTGAAAGGACCCACATTAATTATCACTCTTTGTACTTGAATGATGTCCTTTTCCCAGGATCACAGTTAAGAAAGGATGGAAATGAGACTTTGAAAGTATGAAGGAGTCTCAATCACATTGATGTGGTTATACATTGTACCTATTCTAGTTGTCTATCCTCAATGCCCTTGCATCCTTTATGGATCTTGTCTTTGCTTCTTCATAAATCTTCCCTCAAAGATCTACCTCATACACTAGGAAACTTTTCTCTGCCCCCACCCCCACCCTTTTAAAAGTATTGTCAGGGAGTGTTGCAAATATACTACTTGGATTCTATCTGTTGTCCCTCTCATTCTTATTACCTGACCAGCTTACCATCTTTATCTATCTATCTACCTACCCACCTATCTGTATGTGTATGTATATATATATATATACATATATCTTTTATTCAAATTAAAGATGTAGAGTTTGAAGGGATCTTAAAGTGAGCTGACCCCCTCATTTTACAAATAAAGAAACTCAGATTCAAGGAGGCAACATTAGACTCATAGATTTATGGCTGGAAAAGAATGTAGAGGCCATTTGTCAGACAGTGACTGACCCCAGGTTTTCTTACTCCAGTCTCTCTCCATGTCCTTTCAACTACTCTAGGGACACAGATTACCATTGGTAATGCATCATATGGCCTTTTTCTTCCCACTGGATGTCTTTACATTATTCTTTCAGTTCTTTGTAATTTAATTCAGAAAATCATAGGCTCATCGAAAAAGGGATCATTGACTTATAATTAGAAAGAATCCTAGATACCATCTAGTCCACCAGGAGTTCCCTCTGCCATTTCAGTTATATTTCAGGTCTCTCCCCCCCACACCGCCTCCACCATCATCACGATAATGTCATGTTAAATATTTTTAGTGATTACCATCCAACCCCAAATTTCTTTACTCCAATGATACCTCTCCTACTAGCAGTTTTGGCTGCTGAACAAAAACCTAGTGACAATTACAGTCCACGATTTTGAAATGGATAGTTAACATAAATGAATTATCAGTAAAGATAAGATTATGTGGAAAGAGTACAATCTAATTGAAATGAGCAGCTTTCCTCTTACCTAGCCTTTCAAGAGTATATGTGGGAGTATATCACTGTGATTCAGCTTCATTAGTATGAGATCTCAAAATCTACCACAGACTTGGAATTTATGTTATAATGTAGAAATAACTAAGGATTTTTTGGTGGGGTTATGAGAGGAAGGTCTGGACCTGGAATTTCACTGGTATAAGGAACTCCACATGAAGAAGCTTCCTCCACCAATGCAGACTGGTACCTGCTTTGCAATTCTGAGAGAATTCCCTGGAGTCCCAAGAAGCAGTGCAATGCCTAGGGCCCCAGAGTCTTTCAAACTGAATCTATGTTCTTTGCAGGTCCAGGAACATGATTACAGATTAACATCAGGTCTTACATTTTTCTCAAGACTATTCTCATCCATAAAGTGCCCTTTTAAGATATTCCGGTATATAGGGGCTAGGAGACCTGGCTCCTGAGTCCCAACTCTTCTAGGAATCTGCTGTCGTGTGGCTCTGGGCCAGGCAGAATTCTTTATTGAGTCTTTGTTTCACCATTTTAAAATGGAAACTTCAAAGACAGAAACAAAAGCTCAACAGTTGTGGTGGTCAAGAAATATGTTGAGTGTGGTGGCCGTTGATCAGGGAATGGCTGAATGAGTTAGTTATGGTCTGTGGATGTAGTGGAACCTTATTGAACATAGGAAATATCGGATAGGGGGTATTCAGAAAAACATGGGATGACTTGTAGCAACTGATGTGAATGAAAGAAGTAAAACCCAGACAACAATATATAGGACTAAGCAGCACTAACAAAGACATCACTAATGGGAAGATTGTTTCTGAGGAACTAAAACACCAACCTTTAGTGCAGAGCACAGATACTATAACCTACCAGGAAGGAATGTTATATTCATTGTTAGGAGGTAGGCTTTAGTGGGGGGGGGAGAGGAATACGCATTTATAAAGGACCTCTCTGTACTAGATGCTATACCCAGTACTTCTCAAATGTGATTTCATTTGATCCTCACAACGACCCTTGGATTACTATCATTATCCCCATTTTATAGACGAGGAAACCGAGGCAGACAGCCATGATATGACTTGCCTAAGGTCACGCAGCTAGGCAGTATCTTAGACTGGATGTAAACTCAGGTCTTCTTAACTTCAGGCCCAGCACTCTATGCACTGCACCACAGTGGAAAGAGCATTGGCTCTGGAGGGAGGGGACTGAATTCAAATCTGTTGCTTACAGTCTGTGTGATCTTAGGTAATAAATTGACTTAATCTCCCTAGGTGTCCCTTATCTGTAAAATGGAAGAATTGAACTACATGGCCTTGGAAGTGCTTTCCAGTTCTGTGGTTAGCACATAGTAGGTGCTTAATAAATGAAGATTGACTTGATCTGACTCAATTTCTTCTTTGTTACAAGGGGAGGTTTAATTTGAGGGGATGGGAGGTACAAGAAATACTATAATGTATAAATTAAAGACATCAGTAAAACTTATTTTTAATGAAGTGAATGAATTGGATTTTCTGTCTTCTAAGGGACCCCTTCCAGTTCTATGGCCTTAAGTAGTCCTTAGGTTAAGTCATCATCATAAGGAATTGTAGCGCTTCCACTAGAAAGGATTCTAATTGCATATTGTAGAACTGAGATAAAAATAGGCATCCTCTCAAATATAGGCCATTCAAAACAAATCTTAAATAGGACATTGTGAAAAATGACATCTTTGTGACTTTCATGAAAGCTTTTTATATGTCACTGGCTTTAGGAACTGGGACCTTCAGTCAATAAATATAAATAAATAAAGCACCTACTGTGTGCTAGGCACTATGCTAAGTGCTAGGAATACAAATTTAAAAAAATAAAGAAAGCTAATCCCCCTCCCCCTCCCCTGCTGCTGCCAAGGAGCTTACACATGAGGGAAGAACACAAAATACCTATTAAAAGTGGAGAGGGAGGTTGGGGGTGGGGTGGGGAGTGGGAGGAATCTGGGATCCAGTATATGAAGTGCAGCTGGTAAGAAATGAAGAGTTAGCTGGTTTGTGCGCCCTCCTTAAATGGAAGTTTTGGGAGGAGTTCCTTGCTCTGCCCTCCAGTCCTCTAATCAGAGGTGGGAGAAGGTACTGGGGTTACTGAAAGGGTGTGAGTACCAAAGCTGATGCTGTCTTACAAGATTGGGAGTTTCCTGGGAGAACATGCCAATGGAGCCAGTCCAAGGAGTCCAGTTGGTTTTGCCCCCTTTTGTGTCATCAACACTTAGCACATGGTATTGTCACACACAACTGGATCTTCCAGGCTAAGTAGCCATGGAAAACCATTTGACAAGAACATTTAGAATAGGTTTAGAACCTTTTTGATGGCTGTCCCAGTAGACTGACAGAGTCATCAGAATCGTATTAAGGCCAAGTTTGGCTATAAGGAGTTATGTGTTTTAGAGGATGTGTTTAGAGGATGTGTTTTGACCAACAATATATCTGAATTCATGTATCCAACCATTTTATATAAAGGGGAGGCACAGTACAGTTTGAAAGCAGCGATTGATCACAGGACCAACTTGTTGAAGAAATTAATTTTCATTGCTATCTTTTGTTTTTATATCATCTATGTCCCTGCCCTCAAGGAGCTTTACATTGTAATAGGATTGACCCCATGTTCTAGAAACCTTCCTCTTGGTTTTTCAGTGTTTTGTGAATACCAGTATTTAATAGTTTGCTGGAAGTCTTCTTCTTGGTATTTTAGTATTTTGGAAGGGACCCTTGGGCTATCCATCAACATATTATTTCTTGCTCTTGCTGCATAATTAAGAGAGTATTCATAGATGCAAATAAAAGGAAGAAAACAAATAGAAAGTATAATAGCATGGTGAGGAGGAAAGAATACTGTGCTTGGAGTGAGATGACCTGGATTTGAATCCTACCATTTTCACTTATTTCCTGTGTGATGTTGGGCAGGTGATTTTCTTTCTAGGTCACAGTGCAATCAGTAAGATGTTTTCTTCATATTGGAGCATCAGGAGAACTTTATCTTCTCCCGAGAGTCCCTCAGCACAGCTAGATGGTACAGTGGATAGAGTGTTGGACCACAAGGAAGGAAGATCTGAGTTCAAATGTAGCCTCAGATACTTCCTATCCTTGTGACCCTGGACAAGTCACTTCACTTGTGTCTGCTTCAATTTTTTCCATCTGTAAAATGGGGATAATAAGTAATACCTACTTCCCAGGGTTGTTGTGAGGATCAAATGAGATGGCATTTGAAAAGCACTTGTCAAACCTTAAAGAGCTATATGAATGCTTTGTTTATTACTATTGTTTATTATTATTAATTATCATTATTATACACAGAGACTTTGTGCTCTATGTCTTCCACCATAGTGTGGAATCCTGTTAGCAAACATTTTAGACCTTGCTTGATACAATCAGAGTTGTTGAGGTTCTCTGTGTTTGCACTTGTCATGGGTCATAGGATCATGGAGTTAAAGCTGGTAGGAACCTTAAAGTACTACAGCTACTACTAGTACTACTGCTGCTACTAGTAGTGCTACTATTACTACTGCTACTACTAGTAGTGCTACTATTACTACTGCTGCTACTAGTAGTGCTACTATTACTACTGCTGCTACTAGTAGTGCTACTATTACTACTGCTGCTACTAGTAGTGCTACTATTACTACTGCTGCTACTAGTAGTGCTACTATTACTACTATTACTACTGCTACTACTACTACTACTACTATTACTATTGCTACTACTAGTAGTAGGACTACTACTATAGCTACTATTAGTGCTGCTAATGCTACTGCTAGTACTAGTACTACTAATGCTACTACTAATGCCACTACTAGTACTACTGCTGTTGCTGCTACTACTACTAGCATTTAAGCAGCCCTTGAAGGTTTGTAAAGTATTTTATATGTTATCTCATTTGATCCTCACAGCAACCCTGTGAGGCAGGTGCCATTATGACCCCCATTTTATACATGAGGAAACTGAAGCAGAATGAGGTTAAATGTCTTGCCTAGGATCACATACCCAGGTACCTCAGATCTTCCTTACTCCAATTCCAGCTCTGTGTCGACTATATCATTTAACTGACTAAAGTTCAATACTTTGTTTAGAGATAAATCAATAAAGATAGTAAAATGCATTCTCTATCCTTCTTAGTCAATTGTGTGAAAGTGAATGTGACCTGTTAGAGAATTGATTGTGAAAGCTTTCCTGTTAACTTCTTAAATTTTCATCAAGGATGCCCACTTAAATATGCATAGATCATTCTCATGAGATTTTTTAAAGCAATGAGAAAATAGGCATATGGGTCAAAGCCTTTTAATTTTTTATCATTTTGGGGGGAGGGTAATGTTAATATCCATGCTATTTCCATGTCTTTTGTGATATCCTCTCTTTGAAGTGACTTGAAAATCAATTCCCCAAATGTTTTTTTTTAATTGTTTCACTCTTATGGATGTGGTTAGATCCAACAGCTTTTCGCATTGTTTTCCCAAGTGTGACTTCCCCTTCCCTAGCATATCGGGTACTGGGTGTTTGACTGAAGTGTGGTGGTTCCACTATCATTGACAAAGAGAATACCTTTTTTTAAAAAGAGCCAGTAAGATACAGCATGGTAAAATAAAAAGCTTGCTGGATTTGGAGTCACGGAATCTCAATTAAAACTCTGACCCTCATGCTTACTTGACCCTGCCCAGAGCGAGACTTTCTCAGATTCTCAGTTCCCTCCTCTGTAGGATGGGGGTGTTGCTACCTACCCTACCCTGTCTGCCTCAGAGCTGGCGTGAGAAATCTGCCTTACACACTGTGATGTGAGCCGTGTGACTCCAGTTTAATCCTATTTCTTATCTTCTGACACTTGAGTCTATGAATTATCTCTGAATGTCTCATCTCCGTTGGGTCTCATGCCAGGCTTTTTGTAGTCTATCTATGGTAATATGTCACTGCTTATAATATATAGTTTTCTTTTCGTCACATGTCTGATTTCATCTCAGTTTAGGGAACTCCCTGGCCAAGGAAGCAGTATGGTACCATGGAAAGAGCCCTAGATTTAGAAGTAGAAAGCCTGGGGTTTTCTTACTGTCTCTGTGACTTTGGATAGATCACTTTACCTCCCTGGACCTCAGTTTCTCTATCTGTCATATCAGGGGCTGGATTAGATGGCCTCTGAGGTTCTTTCCAGCTCTAGATCTGGGATCTGTAGAAATTCCTGGCTGCTTATCCATTACTTGCAGTCTTCAGGAATTTCCTTGAGCACTGAGAACT
Source organism: Gymnobelideus leadbeateri (assembly GCA_011680675.1). Lineage (NCBI taxonomy): Eukaryota > Metazoa > Chordata > Mammalia > Diprotodontia > Petauridae > Gymnobelideus > Gymnobelideus leadbeateri. The sequence goes on from WOXC01008989.1 coordinate 329,008, forward strand.
TGCTTTAGGGGGTCACATACTTGATATGTGTCAGCACTCTATCCACTATGCCACACTGCCTCTCAGGCTTAAAGTACAATTCTGTCATGATGTTTTACCAATGATCCTTGCCTAGAGGTAGCTAGATGGTGCAGTGGATAGAACCCTGGGCCTGGAGTCAGAAATGAGTTCAAATCCAGCTTCAGACACTTACTAGTTGTGTGACCCTGAGCAAGTCACTTCACCTGTTTGCCTCAGTTTCCATGTCTGTAAAATGAGCCAGAGAAGGAAATGGCAAACCACTCCAGTATCTCTGCCAAGAAAAAACCAAATGGGGTCATGGAGAGTCGGACACTACTGAAAAATGACTGAACAGCAAGTGTGGGAGCAGAATGCCAGGTGGGTGAGATGAGAGGTGTGAAAACCTGCTAGGAGGCTGATGCAGTCCTTCAGGTGAGTGATGATAAGAATCTGAACTAGGGGGTGAAAATGTGAGGAGTGAGAAGGAAACAGATGGATGAGACACAGGGGTAGAACTGAGAGTCAGCTTAGAGCATGGCACACGGATAAAGAAATGGGCACGAAAGGGAGGAAAACCTGGATTCAAATTCTGCTGCAGTCATTTACTAGATGTGTGTCCCTGAACAAGTCACTTACCTGCCCTAAGCCTCAGTTTCCTCATCTGTAAAATGAGGGGGCTGAACTCAATAGCCACCAAGGTCCCCTCTAAATCTATGACCCATGACCCTTCCTGTTCTAAAGCTATGATCTATAAAGTGAGAAGGAAGGCAATGCCAAGGCTTTGACTAAGGAAGAACAAGGATTCAGGAGTGAATTATACAGCCACTGAATGAAATGGTGAAGTCAGGCGTTAGACCAGACCAGTCTAGGAAGGAAAGGATCTCTGAAGTCCTCTGTGTTCCCACCTTCGAGCCGCCCACTCCAACACCTCCAGCACACAGCTTTCTCCCTCTGGAGAGCGGTGACTCAGCTGCCAGCCACCTCTCATTGACTCTTCTCTGCTGTTAATTCAGATTTTGAACACGTCGAATGCCTCCCAGGCGGTTACCTTGACTTATGCGGTCTGGAATCAGAGCACGCTCCTCAATGGCACGGTGTCCAGCAACCTCCTGAGCCAGCTGTCGGCCGAGTTGGTGGGCTTCTACCTCACCTACCCGCCCCTGACCATTGCAGAGTGTGAGTATGCCCGGGGCGGGGAGCTGGCAGCACACTCCTGGGGACTCTCCTCCAAAATGGCCTTCCCCACAATTGCATCTTTCAGCACTCGCCATGAGCTCTCATCTCATCCCACCCCCACCCTTTTCCTGGAAACAAGGGGAAAAAAATAAAGCTATGATGATGGTTTTGAGTTGAACACACTAAAAGTTGCTCACTTAACTGGTAGGGCTTCTTTCCCTCAGCCACCAGGGTTGATGTCATTCCCCCAGGTCGCCAGTTGGCAGAAGTCCCCAGGCCATCAGGTAACAAGGCACCTGTTCTATGTCGAGACATCACAGCCCATGCAGCTTCATGATGTAAATTCATTTCTAATTAAGTCTCTCAGCTCCCCTTGATGAAAGTCCCCATAGGGCTGTGGGCTTCCTCTTGGAGCCTGCACACCCTCTAACGATACAATTACATAAGCCTCATTAAGTGCATTACCTGTGTTCTCCTGAGACTGTGAATCCTCCATCTCCTGCCCCAACATTTTTTTCTCTATAGCCATGGATAAGCAAAGAAAGGTCTGAGCTTGGAGATCTAATTTTTCTTTCACTTGGTGTGTTGTCCAAGGGTGGAGGGCAGGTTTTCCATCTATTAGCCCAAAAAAAGCGTTTCTTCTATTTGACTCATGTAGTTTATTTAAATCCTTCAGCAAGGACTTCATGGCATGCTCTTGGGTATTTCCATGCGTTCTGGGGAGAAGGGATTTGGGGGACTCTGCATTTCCCTAATCCCACTCTCCTTCCTGGGCGCATGTAAAGAATTTTTTTTGTCATCACCTTCATATTTTGATTGTCATCAAATTGTAAAGAAACTTGAGACTGACAGTTATAGGAATTGCTGTCTGATCAACTAAATTTAGCTTTTGGAGCAAAATGCATATAATATTTTTTTTGGTTGAGTGATACGGGGAACTCCCAGTGTAGGAACTCCCTCCACTGATGTACATGGGCAGCTTGTGGTCTTGGAGACTCCCCTGGGTCCTGAGAGATTATATGATTTGCCCATGGTCACACTCAGCCATTATGTATTAGAGACAAGACTTGAAGGCAGGTTTTCTTGACTCAAGGGCTGATCCTCTAACCACTATAACATTCAGCCTTTCAACATTATTAAAAATAATGATGATGCTGATGTCTTTTTTAAAGTGCTTTGTAACCATAGGGTATTGTCAGATCCATAGATGTTCCTTTGGAGCCTTACCACAATCCTATGGGCTGGTGGGAAAGAGAGTAACTGATCTTTTTCTAAGGTCACTCACATGAAACAGAAGATCTGGAATTCATACTAGGGTCTTTGGACTCCCAAGTTTGATACCCTACCCATTATTCTAGAAGGACAGATGCCCATTCCCTGAAAAGAAAAGATTTTTGTAAATTAATGAAAACCAATATCTAGGCAGGACAACTCCCACTTCATTGGAAATATGCCTCGAGATTACTGGCATTTAGTAAGAAAACCACTTTATTGTAATAATCTGGCTCCGAGTTACAAATCCTAGAAAATGGTGAGTCTGTAAATCAGCCCTTGACTAAATATATCCATTTTCAGGACTGTAGACAATGGTCCTGCCTGTATTAGGTGTTAATAGTCGCTGAGCATGAGAAGGCCAGATTTAGTTGATTCATTCTTTTTGGCATGCTTGAATTTTCTTTTACAACAAACGTTTGTAAGAACCTGTCCAGCAGGAGGAATTTAAGAAATTATGTTTATCTTTGTTGTTTTATTTGTTTTAGCCTTGGAATACCCAAACCTTGATGTTTCAGAAACAACTAGAGACTATTGGGTGATTACAGGTAATTTGGGTTCTCTCTTCCCATTAGTTTGGTCTGACAACTGCATGTCTTTCAGTGATGTATTTGGCCCTTTTTATTCATTTCTGACTTATTCATCAGAGAGTTCATTCCCTGGACCAATGTCAGGTGAGTATAAGAAAACAGGGATAAGAGAAGGGGTCTTGATAGAGATGACTATTGAATCAGCACAACCACTGATGCTTCAGGGTAGCCTCCTTAGAGACAGAAAGAGAAAACTAAAGGTCTCGGCTCGTAGATCTAGCTTTTAATTTAGCAGCCTACAAGTTCCATATGAGTCAATAGTTTACTGTGGCAGCCAAGGAGACTAATGTTGTCTTGAGCTACAGAGTGTCTAGCAGTGGGCCTGCTCCACTCTGTCATGGCCAGATTTCTTCTGATGTATTATGGCCAGTTCTGGGCACTATGGCTTAAAAAGGAAATGGATAGGCTGGAGAGCATCCAGAGGAGCACAACCAGGGTGGTCTAGGGTCTCAAATCACGCCATATCACAATTGACTGAAAGAACTATATATGCATAGCTTGGAGAAGAGAAGGCTTAGGGATGTGATCCACATAGAGCTTCGAGCATTTAGGTAATTTAAGATTATAGATTGAAAGCTTAATAAGGCCTTAGAGTTATCTAATTTAATGCTAGATTTGACTAAGGCCCACAAAGGTTAAGTTACTTGTCCAAGGTAACAAAGGTAGGGAATGTTAGAGTCAACATTCCAACCCAGGATCTCTAATTCTAAATCCTACTTTGTTTCCACTGTATTCTTCCATTTTAAAATCTTAAAGTTGACTTGGGTGTTAGGGAGGCTAGGTGGTGCAATGAGTAGAGCACTAGCCCTAGAGTCAAGAGGACTTGAGTTCAAATCTGGCCTCAAACACTTGACACAAAAAACTAGCCGTGTGACCTTGGGCAAGTCATTTAACCCCAACTGCCCTCCCCTCCTCCCTCCAAAAAGCAAAAAAAAAAAAAGTTGACTGGGGGGGGTGGAGGGGATAGGAAGGTGGGACTGAGAAGTTAAATGGCTTACTAAGGGTCATATAGCTAGAGTATTATAAATAAGACTTGAACTGAAGTCCTACTTCAAGCCTACTGTTTACCCACTGCCATTGCCATCATTTACATAAAGGTAAAGCATTCTCTGTGTAAGCCTAAAGTGCTCTCTATAACCATAGATATCTAGGTGACCCAGTGGATAGGGCATGGAACTTAGAATCAGGAAGACTGAGGGTGATTCCTACCTGTGACCCTTATTAGCTGTGTGACCCTGGGCAGGTCCCTTAATTTCTCTGTTGTTGTAGTTTCCCCATCTTTAAAATGGGGATAATAATAACTCCTACCTGCCAGGGTTGTTTTAAGAATTGAATGAGTTAATATATGTCAAGTGCTTTGTGGATGCTAGCTATTGTAATGATACAGCTATCCAGTATTATTACTATGAAGGAACAAGTCTCCCTTGCTTTTTTTCCCTACTGTGGTTTCTCAAATGCAAGGAATTTTCTGGAGCAGCTTTTGAGGGAGGATCCCTCATTGGCAATTTCTCTGCAGGAGCAAAAGGAAAAAATCAGTTGTAGGAGGGACTGTGGAGGCAGGAAAGGTGTGGGAGGGGGGAGGAGGAGAAGGAGGAGGAAGAGGAAGAGGAGGAAGAAGAGGAGGAAAGGGAGGAGGAGGAAGAGGAAGGCAGGCAGGCAGTTACCACAAGCCAGGAGAGAACTGCTTAGGAACACAAACCCTGTCACCACTCAGGGACTGCAATGAACCTGCCAGTGGAGGTTCAGAACGCTTCCCCCTCTCCTCTCCTCCCACACCCACCACAGTGCCAGACACAGATGAATGTCTCGACTTCCTCACAGATGTGAGAAAGCTTGATTTGGGGACTCCCCTCAAATGCTGCTGTCCTTGAGTCTTTCCTTTTCTCTTCCAGGTCACTTCTAGAATGGAAGTTTCTGTGGTTCTAAGTTATAGATTAGGTTTTTGATCTGTACTGGTGAAGGGCATTTCCGTACCAGAATCCCAGTTTTAGTACTGGAGGGATCCTTAGCAGATAGCTCACTCAACTCCCATATTTTACCAGGGAGGAAACTGAGAACAAAAGTGATTAGCCCAAGGTCACAGTTAGCAAGTGACAGAAATAGGTCTTCAGATTCCCAAACGTGCACCTTTTCCACTGTACCACTCTGCCTAAACTAATTAAAATGCAGATCTATACTGTATCTTTCCCCAGCCAAAGGAAATTCCATCACCTACCTTCCCTAACAGGACGATTCACTTGGTAAGGGGCAGGGTAAATTGAGCAAATTAAACAAGCTGAGTAACAGTGTGGTATAATCAATTAATCAACCAATATATTAAGTGATTGCTATGTACTAGGTGCTGTGCTAAGTACTGGGGATACAGAAAGGGGCAAAAGACCATTCCTGTCCTCAAAGTGCTTATAGTCTTATGGTATAGTGAATAGAATACTAGAATAGAACTCCAAAAGACCTGTATTCAAATCTTGCCTTTGGCACCTCCTTGTTAGGTGACTGTAAGCACATCAGATCATTGGAGCCTCTGTTTCCTCCTCCATAAAATGGAAATAATTGTGCTAATAACACATACCTCCCAGGGTTGGTCTGTGGCTTATATGAGATATAGATGAAGTGCTTTGCAAATCTTACATGTCAGTGATAGCTGTTATTATAAGTATGGAAAAACACTAGACTGCTAGCTATACTCCACTAACACAATTCTAACAGTTTGGGATACCTTCTTTGTTGTTGAATGTTGCAGTTGGGTCCTACTCTCCATGATCCCATTTGGGGTTTGCTTGGCAGATAGAGAAGTGGTTTGCCACGTCCTTCTTCAGCTTATTTTATAAATGAGGAAACCGAGGCACATACAGTTAAGTGACTTACCCAGGGTCACACAGCTAGTAAGTATCTGAAGCTGAGTATACACACACACACACACACACACACACACTCACACACATATATCTATACACACATATACATATATACACATATATACACACACATATATGTGTGTGGATGAGAGCCCCAGTTGATCTTATATTTGCAAAAATTTGGAATGTCCTGAGAATTTTGGTAGTTTCAAACCCATCAGTTTCTCTTGGTTTAAAGTGTTTCTGATGTCCTTGCTCTAAGGTAAATTCTCTTGAGATAGAACCAGCCTCTGAGGTGAGCCCTGCTAACAGCCCCAGACTTGGATCACAGGGGACCTCTAAGGTCATTTAATCTAATTCCTGTTTCCTGCTACAACAAATCCATAAAGAAATCCTCTGGATTTGGCTTGAAGACCTCCATTACCTCCCATGGCAGCCCATTCTACTCTGGGATAGGTCTGATTGTTAGCAAGATATCAAACCTAGACCTGCCTCTCTACAATCATCTTCCTGCTGTTGGATCCCAAGGTAAATAGTATTTGTTACCCCAGATACCTGTAGTGCTTATGAGACCACAGGTAAGGTTCTCATGCCACCATCTGCCAATTAAGTTACCTTGAATTGATTCCATGGACCCATGATGCAGTGAGGAATTGGCCATGTCTGAAACATGGGCCACTTGTCACAAGGGGAGCCAGGAATGAGTGTGGATAGTTAGTGGGAGGTCACCATCCCTCATAGGAAAAATAATTTACAGTGTCAGCCCTGCTGACCATGAATGGATTCATGCATTTTCACATGCAAAAAGTCAGTGGAGACACATAAGACAGATAGAATATTGCCCTCTGACAGGTAGTGATCCTTTACAAGTCATGTGCTACTGTGTTTCTCGTGGAAAATGGCACACTGCCTTTTCAGAATGTAAATGCTTGCTCCTGAGTTCAGAAAGCAGACCTAACTAAGCTCTATAGTCTGAATTGTAGAACAAGCTATCCACAAAGGGCAACGGTACCTGATGCTTCAATTAGAGGCAGCTAGGAGGGCAGCCAGAGGGCAGCTAGGTAGTGCTGGACTGGCAGCCAGAAAGACCAAGTTCAAATCCTAGCTCTGTGACCTTGGGCAGGTCAGTCAACTTCTTTCCACCTCAGTTTCATTATCTATTAAATGGGGATAATAATAGTACCTACCTCATAGTTTTGAGGATCAAAAGTGACAATATATTTAAAGCACTTTGCAAATGTGAAAGTCTTATATAAATGCTTTTATTATTATTATTACATCCTCACTGTATACACTGTATTCTGCATCCTCAGAAATTGTTCAAGTTGGGAGGGACCTCAGAAGCCGTTTAGTCCAATATGTACCTGATTGTGGCTCCTAGGAGCATGCTGATAAATGTTTACCAATCAGCTACTCCCTACCCAAACCCCACAGACATGATGCACTTTTAAGTTTAATCTCTATTATTGACATTTTATCTATCACTTTTCCTAAATCCTGGCATCAACCAAACAATAAATCAACCCCTGGTTTGTCATGTTCACTGAGTCCCTCAGTGTCAATGTTCACACTGAAAATTTTAACAACCAGCTCTCCTGAGCCTATTCCAACTGACTCCAGGAGTCCCTTCATCCCCCTAGCCTATCCCCAGCAGGTGATCATTGAGTCTCTGATTTGTGACCTCCAGTGAGGGAGAAGGGATTCCCTTCTAATGCAGTCTGTCTCAAATTTGGGCTCCTCTTGGGACATTTATCCTGACATCAAGCTTACACTTGCCTGTTTGGAGTTCCCTCCCATTACCCCTGATTGTTTAATTTGAGACCAAGAAGAAGTTAAATACCCATTGTATGCATGTATGTATGTATAAATTTATATATGTATATGTATACATGTACATACACACGTGTCTATGTTTATGAATTTGTGTGTGTAAACATGCATGTGTGTATACATATGCCTGTATATACACATGTGTGCATATATTTATAAGTTTGTGTTTATGTGTATACATATAGGTGTGCATATATATATATATGTATAAACACACACACACAAACACACATGAAAATATCCAGATATAGGATATCCTTACAGGAGGCCTCTTTTGTGTGAGCATTAGCCTGGCTGAAGGACCATATTGCAGGGCTCACATGCCCCAAACATGCCAATGGAGGAAGTACCACTGAGGCCAAGAGGTTGCCTACAGGCTCCACCATCACTGTGTGTAACCCTCTGGAGAGAGTGTGGCAAAGAGGATCAGGAAGTTGCAGCCTCACTTCTGTGGAAGAGAAGGCTGGAGGGAGTGAGGTAGAAGGGGAATCTGCTTCTTGGCGCAAAGGTCTTTGCCTCCTGCCTTATTTCTGCCTTTGCTCATGGGGGTTCTGACAATAAAGCCTGCCATGGGAAGACATCGTTGTAATTAATGGAAGTGTCGCTGTGTGCTGTAATTGGCCAGATTTTAATTCTCTGTTACTCTGTGGGAGGCACTGACAACATGGGGGTTTTCTCTCGAGGTTCAGGGATAGTTCTCTCCATTTTTGGCTTGTCAATTAAACACTCAGAGATAATTTCCATCATACAACCCACAGAGTCAAAACCTCTCAGTATGCCCAGTCACACCCTTCTCTCGCCATCACAAGCCCTGAAGACATGAATAGCCTGCGGATGCCAACTAAGCAGTCCGTCAGAGATCGGTCCGATTTGCATTTCCACTAGGGAGGGCAAGGGAGAAACCTTCCCTTATCCCAGAGTGGCAGCTTCTCCGCACTAGGCAAACACCCAGACTCCCATCTAGAATCACATGGTAGCTTGGCTTTCCTTCTCCATTGATGGCTGTAGCAGGCAAGAGGAATTCTTAGGGGCTTTTCTAGAAACTGAAGTCCCAAGGACAGGGTCAGAGTCCTTTATCTTTCTTTGTAAAGATCCCAGCTGGCAGATTACTCAGGGAGCCAAGCCTAGGAGCTCTAGGCAGAGAAGAGTGTTAGACTCTCAGTAGGGATTGCTCAGTGTCTGTGGCTTCAGAGAAGCAATTTCTGGGACCAGCTGTGGATTTTATTTCTCCCATAACTTGTTTATGCATCTTTCTCTCAATATCGCTAGAGCCTGTCACCTGATCAGCTTGTGTATGGAATAAGGGTTATTTGTGGATGGAACTCTATGTTAATGAATTCCCTATATAGGGCTTGTATATGTATGTATGTATATATGTATGTATGTATGTATGTATGTATGTATGTATGTATGTATGTGTAGAGGCAGCTAAGTGGCGCAGTGGACAAAGCCAGACTTATAGTCAGGAAAACCTGAGTTCAAATCCAGCCTTAGACGCTTACTATCTGGATAATCCTAAGCAAGTCACTTAATCCTGTTTACCTCAGTTTCCTCATCTACAAAATGATCTGGAGGTGGAAATGGCAAACTGCTCCAGTATTTTTGCCAAGAAAACCCCAAATGGGGTCATGAAGATTTGGACATGACTAAAAATATCTAATAATATTAGTAACTAATTATTAGCAATTATTACTAATCAGTAACTAATAATAGTATTAGTAACTAATAATAGTACATATAAATTGCCCTTCAAATCTGTGTGCAGTTTTAAGCCATTAAACTTAATGGGGGCACCCTGTATATACATACATACCTGTTTAGATACATATGTACATATCCATCTATCCATCTACCTGTATCTCTATAGATCTATCTGTCAGTCTGTCTACCTGGCTATCTAGCTATCTATTTCTATCTCCACACTCTTCCATATAGCCAGATTCTTATTTCTATGTCCTCAAAAGATGAGCCACAAAAACTGGTTACCAATTCTAATAAAGGGAAATCTAAAGTTGCAAATGCCCCTGTCTGCATAGGAGTAAATCTTGAACCAAGATGTAACTTTAGTATTTATAATTTGGTGCATGTGCATGAAGTTTGGGGTTAAGAGCACTTCCAAGACCTTGAGATGGTGAGAAACCAGACTGTGATGGGAGTAGGAGGTCACTTATATCAAGTGGGATTTCAGGGACCTGGGAAGGGAGCAGTGTTTCCCCCTCCTGAATATCCCACCATTCTGCTGTTGCCTGGAATTCCACCATAGTCTTCCAAGGGTCAGAGATCATAGCCTAAAGAATTTAGGGCTGAGAGGAACCTTAGAACACAGAAGGTGAAAACAGTATGTTAGAACAGAGGAGACCGGATGTCAGAGCTGGAATGGGTGTATATATTTGTTTGCATATTGTCTCCCCCATTGGAGCAGAAGCTCCTTGAGGGCAGGGGTGTCTTTTGCCTCTTTGTGTATTCATGGCACTTAGCACAGTGCTCGGAACATAGTAGAAGCTTAATAAATGTTTTTGATTGACTGACTGATAACAAAGAATGTAGAACTGGGAAGAACATTAAAACCTGGAATATAAGATCTGGGAGGAATTCAGGTGAGGAAGCTGAGACCTAGGGAAATGAATGACTTGTTTAGGGTTCCACAGAGAGAAGCAGAACCTCCTGTTCCAGGTCCAGAATGGCCTGAGTTCTATTGAAAGAATCCTCCCCATTCTTTTGGGTCTGTTGCATAGGGATATTGGAGGCTTGGCATGAGGGTGGGCTAGGATGGAGATATGGTATCAGCTCCCTCCTGTCAACCTCATAGCTCAAGGATGTGATATCATACCATGAGTTTTCCCCTACTCTGGGAGGGTGGTGTAATGGAAAGAATGCTATATTCAGAGTCAGAAGGCCTTGATTAAAATCTCAGCTCTGATACCTGTGTATGTATCACATAAGCTCTCTGGGCCTCAGTTTCCTCATCTATAACCTGGGAGGGTTAGAGTATATGGCCTCTGGGGGTCTGTCTACTTCAAGAGCTATGACTTAGAATGTGATTCCCCATTTTCTATGGCTCTCTGATCTTGGGGTATTCACTCAGAGCAGTGTCTTTGGGCTGCCTCCAGAAAGAGGTTCTCCTAGTGTGACCTCCATATCCTCCTTCTCCATCCACAGTTCTACAAGGGGTGGACAACACCTTAGTGGGACTCCACAACCAGAGTTTCGCTAGAGTCATGGAGCAGCGTCTGGCCCAGCTGTTTATGATGTCCCAGCAACAAGGCAGGCGGCTCAAGCGGGCCACCACTCTTGGGAGCTACACGGTTCAGGTGAGTTGGAGGAAGTACCGCCCCCTGTCAGAATGAGTTTGAGAAAATCCATTCCCTAATAAGTCACATGTATCAGGGTCTTTTTTTGTTCCATTTCTGTTCTTCCAGGAATTTCTTTTTATTTACAAATACATATTTCATTGAAGGGCAGTTAGGTGGCATGGTAGAAAGAGTGCTGGTCCTGGAGTCAGGAAGTTTGTTTTTTGTGAGTTCAAATCCAGCCTCAGAAACTTTCTAACTGTGTGACCCTGGGCAAGTCACTTCATGCTGTTTGCCTAAGTTTTCTCATCAGTAAAATGTGCTGGAGAAAGAAATGGCAAACCGCTCCAGTCTCTTTGCCGAGGAAACCCCAAACAGGGTCATGAAGAGTCAGACATGACTGCAAGTGACCGAACAAAAAATTTCATTGATGCCCTTTTGTCTTCTTATCAGTCGTTTTTGGAACCCTCCCTCTCCCAAAGGAAATCCTTCTTTGTGACAAAGAAAAACCTGTTGGTTTGGCTCTGATAACGTGGAAGAATTTGTCCTGCAGAATGCCAGCCTTTGGAGTGACTGTTCTAGGGGTCACTCTACTGTGAGAATGAAGGTGGGCCATGAAAAGGGAGACACAGAGTTGTTTTCAAAAGACGTCTGATTTTCAATCTAAAACAAAACAAAACAAAACAACAAAAAGATGTTCCCGACTGAGCGGGGGTGTGGTGCATTGGAAAAGTTCCTGGATTTGGAACTGGAGGATTTGGGTTCATGTCTCAGGATGCCACTCATGACTTCGAATAAGAGGAGGTGTTCAGTGTTGTACATACCTTGAAGTGCTCTATAAAGGTATATAAATGTGGACTATTGTTGTTGTTGTTGTATTGTGGAAAATCACACAACCTCTCTGGGCCTCAGTTTCCTTACCTGTTAAAAAAAGGAGATTGGTTGAGATGACCTCCAAAGTCCCTTCAGGTCTATACCACTCTGCTTTCCCTGGAGAGCTCTACCCATATGAACCGATCACGGTTTCTGTTTTTTGCAGAGGGGGAGTAGCTGGTCTGGCCGGTGACTGTTTTCATCATCGAAACCATCCGGCCAGCTCACATTTTTGTAGAGTTGTAAGGTTTCCTATCCGCCCTCACTGACCATGGCAGTTCTGTGAGTCAGGACCCACAGGTGCAATTGGCTCCATTTTACAGAAACCCAGGCTCAGACAGAAAGAAAGAAGTGGTCATAGCCACGCCAGCTAGTCAGAGTCAGAGTTAGGATCTCAGCCTATGGGTGTCCTCATTCTTTGTCCTACATCTGGCTAAGTCTTGTAACTCCTCCCAGCCTCAGTTTCCACATCTGGAAATTAGGGATAGTAATGGCACCTAGCCCACAGGGTTATTGTGAGAACCAAAGGAGACAGTGCAGGAAAGTGCTTTGCAGACCTCGAAGTGGTAAATTCTAGATTCTATTATTATTTTGCTTAATGAGGGACCTCCTTTATAATATTGCCAATAAATATCCATCCAGCCTCTGAACAGCTCTAGTGAGGGTAAGCTCATTGCTCATCTTCCTCTTCCCCACCCCTTGATAGACTAGGAGTCCAGAAGACCTGAGTTCAAATCCAGCCCCAGACTGTGTGATCCTGGACAGATCACTGCACCACTCTCTGCCTCTGTTTCCTCCTATGAAATGGGGGTGATAACACCTATTTCACAGGGTATTGTGAGGATCAAAAGAGATAATATAAGATAATGTTGTGTAAACTTTACAGTGCCATTAAATTGATAGCTATTATTGTTAGCTAGATCTTGCTGCCTCTTAAAAAGGAAGAGTTGCTAAGTTCTGTCACCAGATTTTAGGGTTTCACCTCTGCTGGCTCCATGCAATATTTGTAATTTACAAATTATAAATTGATCAAAAAAGAAGAAGAAATCTCCTGTAGACCCATGTCCATGAAAGATTTGCCTTAACTAAGCAAAAGCTTGTAATCCTAGAGTTCCATGCCAGCTGTACAAGCCTGATAGTTTGCATTTCTAAAGGGTCTATCTAGTCCTTATTCTTTGTGTCTCTCTCCCCCTCTCCCTCCCTCCCCCCCCTCTCCTCTCTCTCCTCCTCTTTCTCTACTCTCTCTCTCCTCTCCTCTTTCTCTCTCCCTCTCCCTCTCCTTCTCTCTCCCCTACTCTCCTCTCTCTGTCTCTTTGTCTCTCCCTTTCTCTCTCTCCTCCCCTCCCTCCCTCTGTCTCTCTCTTTCTTTCTCTGTCTCTTTCTTCTCCCTCCTCTCCTTCTCTCCCTTCCCATCCCCTCCCTTTTTTTCACCCCACTCCTCTCCTCCCTTTTTCTTTTTCTGTCTCCTTTCTCTCTCTGTCTCTGTGTCTCTCTCTCCTTTCTGTCCCTGTCTCTCTCTCCTCCCTCCCTCTTTCTCCCTTCTCTTTTTCTCTTAGTTCCTTGTCTGCTTAGCCATCTTAAGCATGGGGGAAAAAATCTGTGAAACAGATGACAGGGAGCTACAACTCTAAGACTTCCATTATCAGATGTGCCAGTGACCTCCTAAGAGTCATAGGTCTGTAGATTTTGCTATTAAATCAAAATAGAGGAAGGTTATTCAGAGATCTATTTACTGCCTGCCCAGTCCTATAGAAACCGAGTGACTGGCGTGCCTTGGAACCCCACGTTAAATTCATTTTTCTGAGTCTCATTACATCTGGCCCTTTCTTCTTAATATAGAAAATGCAAAAAGATTGGAGTTGGAATAGAAGGGGTGGCCTCTGGGGGGGAATGTGCTCTGCATTTACAAGCCTGCAGACTTAAAGGTAGGATTAGGTGGTAGAGTGGGTAGAATGATTGACTTGGAATTGAATTCTAATTCTCCCTCAGACACTTACTAGTTTTGTGACTCTGGACAAGACACACGACCTCTCTGTGCCTCAGTTTCCTTGTCTGAAAAATAAAGATAATAACGGCACCTCCACCCCTTAAAGTTGTCATGAAAATCAAGTGTCAGTGCATGTGAAATGCTCTGCAAACTTTAAAGTGTCATAAAAAATACCATGTCTTATTGTTGGTCATCAAGGTCCAATATTCACAAGGTCCTGGAATCAGAAAATCCAGAGTCCACTGTTTTCAAAGCCCTCTTGATATATCTATCCGGAGTTTAGATTGAAATAAAGATGTTTAAATAAGTCCTATGAATTGTTCTCATGTGAAATAGCAATCCATTTTAAAACAGAGCCAGGGTGTCTGGAGATTGAAAAAGATGGGAATGTCAGTCTATACAAGGGGCTTCATGGAGGGACGACTAAGGAGGAGACATGGGTTTAAATCCTCCCTCTGACAAGTACTAATTCTTTGACTATAGCTGAGTCATTTAGCTTATAGTGTCCCCATCCATTGTTTAATGCCTACTGTGAGCTGTGCCAAGACAATTCTCTTAGATTCTTCATTCTGAAGATCCTGGATGTAGAGGTGGAAGGCATCTCAGGGGTCATCAGACCCAACCCCTTATTTTCAGATGAGGATGCCAGGCTATTACTGATCTTCAGTGATGGAAGGAATATTTGCACTAGGGGTTCCCTACACCAATGGAAGCTGAGATCCAGTCCCCAACAAAAACCAGTGGTTCTCATTCAGGACCAAACTTCTTGTCTAGAGATGAGCATTAAAACACACATAAACTCTCTCTCTCTCTCTCTCTCTCTCTCTCTCTCTCTCTCTCTCTCTCATATACACATAATGCACATATACTCATATACATACATAGACATCTACTTACTCATATGCACATGCCCACATACATATGCATTCACATACATACAAATACACACATTCCTCTCGTTCACTCTTGTTGGTCATTCATTTCCATCATGTCCAACGTTTCATGACCCCATTTGGGGTTTTCTTGGCAGAGATACTGGAGTGATTTTGCCATTTCCTTCTACAGCTCATTTTACAGATGAGGACACTGAGGCAAACAGGGTGAAATGACTTGCCCAGGGTCACCCAGGTAGTAAGTATCTTAAGCTGGATTTGAACTCAGGTCTTTCTGAGTCCAGGTCCAGCACTCTGTCCACTGTGTCACCCAACTGCCTGGAGATATAGGTAGGTTCTGATTAGTGTGAATAATGAATCTCATAGAGCGGTCACATTATTTTAATCTACACTGTATATTCCCATCTGTTTGGAATTAAGGATTACATTTATATAATTATAATCTTGAATAATTCAAATATGAATGCTTGGAACTACTATACAGGATTCATTATTTGCACTAATCTGGCCCTTGCTATATTAACTTTTTAGGACAGTGGTATGAGGGAATTATATAAAGACCTCAGGAGAGGATATATATCAGATTTAAAGCAAACCTCTCAAGGACCTCTCATCCCACACTGTCATTTAACAGATGAAATCCTGAATGAAGTTTCCAGGAGTGAAGGAGGGATTGACTGAGTTCACCCAGGTAGCCCATAGATATGAATGGGATTCAAATCTAATTCTCAGACTAACCTGCTTTCCCCAATAGAGACCACATGGCTTTTTTAAAAGTTTGTCTCTCAGCAATACAACGATCCAAGACAACTCAGAAGGACTCATGTTGAAAAGTGCTCTCCGTCTCCAGAGAAGGAGCTGGTGGGGTCTGAATACAGATTGAAGCAGGCTTTTTTTTTTTAAACTTTGTTTATTTTTCTTGACGTTGTTATTTGTCTCTGTTTTCTTCCACAACATGACCATTAGGGATATGTTTTGCACGACTGCATATGTATAAACTATATCGAATTGCTTGCCTTCTGTGGGTGGGGGTGGGGGAGTGGAGGAAGGAAGGGAGAGAATTTGGAACTCAAAGTTTTAAAAATAAATGTTAAAAATTGTTTTTACATGTGCCTAGGGAAAAATAAAATACTAAATAAATCCCCGCCAAGAAAAACCCAAGATAAACTTCCCCCCAAAATAAAGTTTCTCCACAGTAGAAGGCATCAGCAGCAGGGTAGGGAGGCTCTGTCGAGTTTAATAAAAGCCACACCATAAAAACGTGCCTTCTCTTTCTGAAAGATGGTAAAAATGCAGCGTGTCCCCGGCCCCAAGGATCCTGCAGAACTGACCTACTACACGCTGCACAATGGGAAGCCTTTGCTGGGGACAGCGGCCGCCAAGATCTTGAGCACCATCGACTCCCAGAGGATGGCTTTGACCTTGCACCATGTAGTTCTTCTTCAGGCTGATCGTAAGGGAATTTTAAAACACCTTTGTTCCCCACTCTCTGTTTGCAATTTCATGTCTCCTGGAGAGGAAAGCTCCCATTCAGACCTGGGTTAGTGGGCCCTTATTTTAAAAACCAGATGGATGGCTTTTGCTTCTGCTATGGGCAGGATAGGGAGAATGGAGGGGAAACAGGACAAAAGATGTCAGTGGTTGATGAATGATAATTATAATTTGCTTCCTAATTGCCTCCAGCCTTGGTCTGCCCTTCTCTGCAGCAAATCTGGCCACCAGTGAAATAGACATGATTCCAGTGAGCCAGGTGAATTCAGGTTGATTGATTCTCCCCAAGAGATTTCCTCTGCCACTCAGGGACTGGCACCATCAAACTCTCTGGGCATGGCCATGGCGACTCCTATTTCTTGCCTAAGTGAAAATGCGATACTGATGAAAGTCTCTAAATAGAAACTGTCACTTTTCCCCCCTGAGCTTAGATTGCTGCGGGAATTTTGTTCCCATGAGGTTTGAAAAGAAAAATTCCCCTGTAAAAATTCACTTTTACCCTAAGAATCTTTTAAATGTCCTCTTACAAATCATCAACCCAAGGTCAGTGTTGACCTTGGTTGATTTATTTCAATTTGGTGAAGCCTTGGCTGATTTTTCCAGCAGCTAATGAACCTCCTGATCCAAGATTGTTATTTTGTTGATACAGTATACTGTTTGGTGTATATAGTATATATATATATATACACACACATGTATATACCCATGTGTGTATGATACAATAAACATTTTTAAGCCCTTACATACTAAGGCACCATGCAGTGCTGATGGTAGAAATAAGAAAAAGAAAGACAGTCTTTGTTCTCAAGGTGCTTACAATTTAATGGGGTCAAGGGGGAAGCAGGAAGAAATGAGGATACTCTTGAGGTGTCTACTAGTAAAACTGAAGCAAGCTCCATGAAGATGAGTTTCCTGGTGATTAGTATATCTTAGGTGAGGCATGATGAAGATGATGATGGACCTGAAATCAAACAGTATCTGGTGGCAAGGGCAGCTAGGTGGTGTAGTAGATAGAACACCAGACCTGGAGTCAGGAAGACTCATCTTCATGAATTAAAACCAGCCACAGATACTCACTAGCTCTGTGACCCTGGGCAAGTTACTTAACCCTATTTCCTCAGTTTCCTCATCTGTAAAATGAGCTGGAGAAAGAAATGGCAAACTACTTCAGTATCTTTGCTGAGAAAACCCCAAATGGGGTCATGAAGAGTTGGACCCAATTGAAACAACTGAACAATATGGTGGCAGATGAAGTGTATGTACCTGTTTCCCCTGGTTAGGCTATAAGCTCCTTGGGGGCAAGTACTGTTTTACTTTTGGCTTTGTATCCCCACCTCCTAGCACTGGGCTGGGCCCTTAGTGGGACTTCATGAATGTGCTTGATTGATGGATGGATTGGTTGGATGGGTGGTTGACTGAACGTCAATTTTATGCTAGGCTCTACAGATATAAAAATAGTGCTTTTCCTCAAGGATCTTACATTCTACAAGGGGTTTACAGTCACAACTGAGCCTTGATGAAAAGTAAAAATTTTGAGGGGCAGAAGCTGGGAGTGGCCCTGGGAGGGGAGAGCATTGGGCTTCTCTGTACAAATGCCTCTGAAGAAATCCCTGGGCCCGCAGCAGATTCTCCCTTCCCCACCTGAGGCTCTAAAATTATGTGCTTCTCACCTAAGGTTAGCAGGGCTGCCCTGTTTGAAGCGCCCTCTGATGAGAGGTCAGGGTTAGCCCACTTTCAGAATTGGGAAAAATCTCCCCAAAGGTCATCAGCCTAATACAGAGACATGATTTACAGGGTAATGGAGATGGTCTTCAAATATAGACCTCCTAGGGCAAGGGTTCTGAATTTGGGGTCTATTCACTTGTTTCTTTTAATGTTCTGATAATTATATTTCGAAATTATTGGTTCCTAATCCTTGGTATCTTATTTTATGGAATTAAAAGCAAAAGACTTCACCAGATGCCAAAGGGGTCCAAGATACAACAAAGTTTAAGAACCTCTAACTTAGGGACTCCTCAGATAATGTCTTCAAGAAAACCACTGCATTTCCCAAGGAACAGGCAGATTTTCTTTGTCTTGAATATAGTAGGCCTTAATAAATGTTCACTAAGGTAAATACTGCAACAAACAAAGACAAGAAAGAAAACAAATTAATGCTATCACAAGTATAATTATTTTAGGTTCTCTGTCTTAAATATATACTCTAATTTCAATTTTTAAGAAACCTTAAAATGTGTTTTATATCTTTTGTTTATTACCTTCATTTCCAAATATATCCCTCTCCTTTGGCCTGGACAAGAAGTGTTACATAGTGGATAAAGGCCTAGCCTTGAAGTCAGGAAGATTTGGATGTAAGTCATGCCTCTGATGCATACATATTGGCTGTGTGGTAATAGACGGAGCCTCTCCCTGCCCTAGGAAGCTTTCTAAAACTATAAGATGCAGAGAAGGTGTTAACTTGAATTGGCAGAGGGAAATTCCCCACCCAAGAGGTGAAAATTAGAAGAAAACAAGATGAAACATAGCATATAAAAATAAGAGGATGAGTCAGAACAATACTCAGTGTCTTGCTAAAGAAATAAGATATTCACCACACCATATTCTCATCACAAAGAAAATTACAGGCTCAGTCCCTATTCCCTTCCCCTTCCACAGAGAGCCATCCCTTGTCATAAAGTCCAAAAAAGGAAGGAAAAATAGACAGGCCAGTCACATTACCCAATACCTCGAGTGAGAATAAGGCATAATCCTTCTACTGTGAAGAGATTTCTTCAAGACCAGTCTGGTCATGATCATTCCACTGCATTCAGTTTTGGGTTTTTTATCTTTTCCATTTGCAGTAATTGAGTCACTGTACATGTTGTTTTTTTATGGTTTTCCTTTCCTTACTTTGCATCAGTTCATAAAAGCCTTCCTGTGCTTTATTCCTTAACTTCATTTTCAGGAAACATTTATTTAGCACCTATTGTGTGCACCTGTTGCATGCAATAAAAAGGCGTTAGGTGGTAGGGAAGAGGTTAAGATTAAAGAAACATGATACTCAAGTTCTATTTCTGACACGGTCAGGCTGTATGATCCTGGATAAGTTACCTGATTTCACAGTGGCCCCAGATAGTCTCTTAGACTATAAATTGTAGAAGATATGTTGTTCTCCTTTGGCAAGTTTGTTTCCTCCACCAAAGGTCCCTCTACCAGTGAAATCCAAGCATTTCCAGCAAAAAAGAAAAAGACATAGTCTAACTAGGTTTTATAACATTGAAATAAAAGTGATACAAAGTAGAACACGAGAAAGACAAAGTTCTTTTAGGATTCAGGGAGGGAAAGATCCTTTTCTTCATGGAAGAGGCGGCCTTTGGGCCATATCTTGGCTAGAATTTCTAAGAAGCAGAGATGGGAGGGAGAACATTCCAGGCTCAGGAAAATGGGTGAGCAAAGACACAGAATTGAGAGATTGTGGAATACACACTGGAGCTGGTAAATGATCCATTTTGGCTGGTGCAGGGAGCACAGGAATGAATGTATCTACCTATGCTTGCAGAAGTAGAGAAGGCCTAAATAATAGAGGGCCCTGAAGGCCAAGCTAAGGAGCGTCTCCTCTGACCTAGGGGGATTTCTGATTAAACCATATTTTCATTCTTTTCTGCTTAAAAACTTGATATTTTTCCCTCTCTGATCATAAATATTAATTTGATTTTCAATTTAAATTATGAAACTCTTGTAAATTAGATTAGATCTAGCCACCTTGACCTTTGCTTAGCCCTTTGTCCCTTCAGATGATTATGCCAATGAATACATGGATGTTGGATCATTTTTGCTGCCCTGACCTTGCTCACATGAGTTTTAAAAGGGAATTGACTAGCGTGCAGAAGACGAATCCATTCCATCTCAATTTGAATAGAGGTCAAGAGATTACTTATATGGTAACAAGATGAAACATAGCATATGAAAATAAGGAGAATGAGTCAGAAGAGTGCCCAGTGTCTTACTAAAGAAATAAGATATTCTCAGCACCACTATGCATGGTTTTTCCCCTATCAAAACACATAGTCCATAGTAAAATATAACATATATTTTAAAACAAACAAGCTGTGTGTAATAGGAATTTGTGGCTTCAAATGCAGCCCTCTTTCTCTGTTCTTTGAATATGGAAATGTTCATGCCTAAAAGAAATTTAATAATATAGGAAACATAACATAAATCGACTATCTAGAGCGCAGGTCTTTAACATTTTTTGTGTCATGGACCCTTGGAAAGTCTGGTCAAGCCTATGGACCCCTTCTCAGAATATTGTTTTTATTTTTATTTTTTTAGTTTATTTTTTGTTCTAAGTTCTTTAAGTTACTATTATATTATATTCTTATCATATCATATCATGTTATTATATATTATATTATTCGTTCCATTTTAAGTTATTATGTTATATTGTTATATCATATCATGTTATTATATGTTATATTAAGTTATTTGTTCTAAGTTATTAAGAAGCAGTTCTTTAGGGGGAGGCTAGGTGGCGCAGTGAGTAGAGCATCGGCCCTGGAGTCAGAAGGACCTGAGTTCAGATACAGCCTCAGACACTTAACGTACACACAAACAAAAACCTAGCCGTGTGACCTTGGGCAAGTTACTTAACCCCAATTGCCCTCCAAAAAAGCAAAAAAAAAAAAAAAAGAATCAGTTCATTCTATGAAGGTGGACAGCATCTTCCTTCATAAGTCCTTTGTAGTCGATCTAAATATTTATGATACTCAGAATAACTTAGTCATTCACAGTTCTTCAAATTTTGAATCCATTCTTTGAACCATATTGCTATATGCAATATTGTATATATGCTATATACAATGCTGTCTTGGTTCTGCTCATTTCACTCTTCATTGTTTCATGTAAGTCAGATTATTTTTAAATGTGGAAAATATTTATGAAAACACATAGGATTACAAAGGAAGACAGTTCTGTTGAAATAGTTACAAAAATATTTTTAAAAAACAAATACGCAGATTCCAGCTTAAGAACCCCTGGTCTATAGCGACAAGGACTAGGCTTGTGATTTTATTGATATAGGGAACCAAATGAGTATAGTCACTCTACCAATGCAGACCAGCCCTTTCTTTGCAGCTTCTAGACAACTGCCTTCTAAGAGCTTAAGTTACTCACCCAGGCTGATGCAGCCAGTATGTGTCAGAAGCAAGAGCTGAACCCAGCCCTTCATGGCTCTGCATCCAGCTCTCTCTCTACTGGGCCATGCTGCTTCTTATTTTCCAAAGATGAGTCTATACTATCTTTAGAAAATAGAATTATTTTGTATTCATGCCATAAGACTAAAATACAAATATTTGGTCACAACCACCATAGCAATAAGCATTTAAATGTCAACAGATACACAATGTCTAATGAGCTGTTTACCGAAGTTAATATTATGATTACTCATCTGTTGGTGCTAAATAATGCCAAAGCGAGATCACAGAATCTCACTCTGCCTTCACATCAGATCTTGGCTGATGGAAAGCTCCTCTCTACAAGCCTATTTCCAGGCTTCACAATTGTAGCCTTGTTGTCTCCTGTTTCTGGTTCCCTATCAGGAAAAGAAGGGTTTCCTTCTGATTGCTGATGGTGGGCTTCCTCTTGGTGGGGAGTCATTTGGTTGAGTTTTCCTTAGCTTGGGTTCCTCACTTGTGGCTCTGTCTCGGTCCTGTTGTTTTTGTCTCGTTTTGTTTTGCTTTAGCGGTCGTTAAAAACCCTCCCAACAACCTGTGGATCATCGCTGCTGTCCTGGCGCCCATCGCTGTGGTCACCGTGATCATCATCATCATCACGGCAGTGCTGTGCAGGAAGAACAAGAACGACTTCAAGCCAGATGCCATGATGAACCTGCCTCAGAGGGCAAAGGTAAGTGGGAGAAGGGCCTCTCGAGGACATGCATTGGATGCCCTTTGGGGATTCAGGGAGAGGAGCAAGACTTTTCTTTTCAGAGTCATAGACTGTCAAAACGGGAAGAGAACTTGTTTGGAACATTGGATGTCAAGTCAACAAGCATTTATTAAATACTCACTGTGTACTGGGCACTGGGTTACATGCTAGGAATACAAATAGAACCAAAGACACTCACTTCCCTCATGAAGCTTACATTCTAATGAGGGAAGACAGCCCAAAAAAGAGAGCTGAAAATCAAGGTGAGAGAATTGGAGGTCTGGGGGGAAAGACACCGTTGAAATAAAGAAAAAGGATTTTAGAACTATAGAACCCAAGTTGGATGAGGCCTTAGAGGTCATCTAACCTGACACTCTCATTTTACAAATAAGTAAACTGAGGCCTAGATTGGCAAAGTGACTTGCCCAAGGTCACACAAGTAGTAAGTGGCAGAACTGGGATTTGAACTCAGGTCTCATATCTTCCTCCCACTAGTGTCAGAGGCAGGATTCTAACCCAAGTCTTTGTTCCAAGACCCAGAACTCTTTGTACTTTTCTGAGGTGCTTCTGTCATTTCAGTTGTTTATTCAATTTTATCCAATTAAACTCAATTCGATTAAATTCCATTCAGCTCATTTAAAAGTTTGTTAAGTGCCTACTATGAGTCTAGCAGGATGCTGGGTGTTCTGGGGATACAAATACAAAAATGAAGCAGTCCCTGTCTTTAAGGAATTTATATTCTATGGGTGAAAAAAACATATACAAAGAAAAATTAAATACAAAGTAATTTCTGGGAAGGGGAGAGCACAGGATAATATGAAGGGACAGATTAACAATAGAAGGGAATTCCATAGGGCACAATGGAAGGTTAAGGTAGAGTGTCATACAGACATTGGAAGGATGGGTTAGAGGGAGTGGGGAGAGGGAGCCAGGAAAGAGACTTTCAGTCTGTTCAGCCTGTGATTCACAGGGTAGAGCCATAGGGCAGGAGATTGTTATGACCTTCAAAGAAGTGATAGTAATATTGATTTAAGTATCAATTTCTGAGCAAGATATGGAAAGCAAAGGAGTATCATGTAGGTGAAGGGGAAAAGGAGAATTACTTGAAGTATAGGGAAGATTCTTCTATCAACCAAGGAAAAAAATGGTTAGGGGGTCTTTGGTCTCAGACAAGAGCAATTGTTGAAGAAGAGGAAGGGAGACAGGGAAGAGGGTATGTCTGATGTTAACAGCACCAGGCTCTTTTCACTCCCCTTTAGAAAAGTTCTTTGTCCAACCTATCAACCTATTGCAAAGCCAGTGCTGTGGTGTCTTCTCCCATTGGGACATAAAATCTTTGAGGGCAGAAGTTAGTACAGTGCTGGCTGGCTGGTTAATTGAAGCCCTAAGGATCTAGAAACATAACATCATCACCTGTGATAGCCAGAAGTGACCTTAAAGATCCTGTCATCCCAACTCCTTGATTTTACAGAGGGTAAAACTGATGCCCACTTGCCAAAGGTCTTACAGCTAACTGAACCTGGAATGCCCTTTGTCCTCACCTCAGCATCTGTCTCTGCCTTCCTTAGAGGCAGAGCTCAGGTGCCATTTCCTACAAGAAGCCTTCCCATTACCCCCTAGTTTTTAGTGCTTCCCATCCCCCACCCTCTGAGACTTGTCTTTAGTTTTTAACATATCTGTATTCATGTCATTTCTCCCTAGCAGAGTGAGAACTGAAGATCAGGTATTCTTTCATTTATCTCTTTATGTCTCCAGCTCCTAACCACAGGCTGGCACTTCTCTGTCTTCTTTCTTTTCTTTTTTCTCTCTTTTGCTTTCCTTCATCCTTCCTTCCTTTCCTCCTCTCTCTCTCTCTCTCTCTCTCTCTCTCTCTCTCTCTCTCTCTCTCTCTCTCTCTCTCTCTCTCTCTCTCTCTCTCTCTCTCTCTCTGTCTCTCTCTCTCTCTGTCTCTCTCTCTGTCTCTCTGTCTCTCTCTGTGTGTCTCTCTCTCTGTCTCTCTCCTTTCTTCCTGTTCCTGGTGAATAGACTTTAGCTAATACACATCTACAATTGAAAGTTGTGTGGGGCCACTAAGAGGCTAAGTGACTTGCCCAGGGTCACATAGCCAGTATATGTCAAAGGCAGGATTTTTACCCTGGTTCTCCCTGACTTCAGGTCCCTCACTATCCACTACCACACTGTCTGAGTCAGGCACTTAATGAATGCTTATTGAATTGAGGAAATGACAGAGTTGGGGTTATACTAACATAAGTCTTCTGATTCCTGATCAGTTATTCTGTCTACCCTATCACACTGTCTCCTACCCCTGAATAATCTAACTGGGAAGAACCCTACTCTCCGCAAAAGTTAATATATGGTCTTTGAGGTTCAGTGGAAATAATATTGGAATAAGATTCAGGTGACCTGGGTTTAAATCTAGGCTCTACCATGTACTATTTTGTGACCTTGGACAAGTCACTCATCTCTCTGGACTTTTTCCTTGTAAGTAAAAAGAAGGGGTTGGACAAGAGGAGCTGGAGGGTCTATGATTATGTGGTCTGGGAGTCTAATTCAGGAGGTGTCATTTAGAACCCAACAGAAAAAAAGAGGGAAAACTTTCCAAGCAGGGGCATTCCATTCTCAGCTCGGCCCACCTCAGCGACACCTTGAGCCTACTGGGAGAAAGAGAGGTGCCGGGCTTCCTATCACAGCTGAGCTCTTATAGCTCTGTTCCTGAAACCTGCCCAGGATGCCTCAGGAAGAATCCCCCACATTTAAAAGATGTCTTAGAAAACAAGTGGTGATCCCTTGCATGGCTGAAAATCTGTGCTGGGGATGTCCTCGGGTTGGATCGGATTTGCCCAGCTTTCCTCGTATGTGCAGATGTCTCTGTCCCCTTGCTGCTGGCCACTGTGTTCTGTGATCTCCCGGGCTGGGCTCTCTTGGAAGCAGGTTCATCCATATGATTCTCTTGTGGGGAATTCTGAGCAGAATTGAATGCAATTGTCTTCTGGGGGAGGCTGAGACGGACGCTTCGATTTCCAGGGCTCCCTATCCAGGGCAGCCAGGTCACTGGAGCTGACTTTGGGTTTTTTTTTTCCTTCTACTGCAGTCTTAACGGTTGTTGCAGTAGACAGGGTAGCACCGCAGCCCTTCAGAAAAGAACGAGCTGCCTACATTGCTTCCCACAGCCCTGCCTGTGTGGATAGAATTCAATTAGTGGCAGAGGGATGGGAGGGAATGGCAAAGTTTGCCTGCCATGTTACTCCGTAGGCCCCGGGGGAGGATGCCAGAGGCAGCTGGGTAGCCTCAGCCCACTGCCAGAGTTCCATGGGGCCATCGGGTTCTCCCTGCTGACCCAGCCTGCCCAAACGTAAGGGATTACACAGAGAAGGTTAGGGTGGCTTTCCTGGGATCTGTGGGCATGAACATCTGCACCCATCTTCAGAGAACAGGTACTATGTATGTCACGGCAATCGCAGCCGCTGGCGATGTTATCCATGGCGCTTCTCATACTAGGACGGGAAATTCAGACGTTCTATCTGATGGCAGACTACAGTAGGTTCAATGTTAGTGCTTCACGCCCTCGTTTCTTTTGTTCAAGGTCGTTTTTATTTTTTATTTTTTTGCCTCTTCCTTTGAATTTTAAGCCTTCAGTAGTCATAAAGCATCCCAATTGTTTCCCGTCTTTTTTAAATTGCTTATTCTTTTTGAACCAAGTTGGCCTATGTGTTCCGTTTCCCATCTCTTTGATTTTGTAGAGGCTGTCCCCCATGCCTGGAATGCCTTCCTTCCTCCCCTCTGACTCTTAGAATCCCCAGTTTCTTTCAAGGGGTAGTCCAGAACAACCTCTTCCATGAGGTCCATCCTAATCCCCACCCAGTTTCAAGTCGTTAAAAATTTCTCTCTCTCTCTCTCTCTCTCTCTCTCTCTCTCTCTCTCTCTCTCTCTCTCTCTCCCCTCCCTCTCTCTTCTCCTCCTCCTCTTCTTTCTCTTCCTCTCTCTCCCTTCCTTCTCTTCTATCTCTCTTTCCTCTCTCCCCCCTCCTCCTCCTTCTCTCTCTTTCTCTCCCCTTCCTCCCTCTCTCCACCCATATATGTATGTATATATACACACATATAACATATATACATACACACAAGATAATTATATATAATATAAACAATATACTTATATATTATAGTATTTAGTTATTTGCTTATTCATCTGTGTGTATTGTTCTTCCTGTTTCTCTCTCCCCCTAGAAAATAATCTCCTTGAGGACAGGGACTGTTATGTTTTTATCTTTGAGTCCCCAATGTCTCTCACATTTCCTGACATATAGTAAATATTCCATGAATGCTTCCCTAGTGAATAAATGAAAGACATTCACCTAGAGAAGTGAACCTATGAGGATTTACCCTGGGCCACATTCTGACAGATGAATGGACCTCAAAGGTCTATAATAGATAGGCAATTTGTTATTTGCTTATTGGACAAACCCTATTCTGTAAAATTCTGGGTGGCAAGGCTATTTAAAAAAATAATTGTAAATTCTCATATAGTTGGCTGCATCATCAGTGATGAGTCCAGATGGTTGTAGAAATAAATACCTGCAGATTTGTTCCATTTCATGTCTCTGTGTTGTTTCCCAGTTTTAATAATATGTTTTTGGCCTGAGCTGGCTTAGCTGGGTCTCAGACTCAGTTTTCTGCAGGCTCTTTGTTTTTCAACTACTTTTCACTATTGTAGGAGGTGATATTGTTCATAATCTTCAGTTGTTTTCCTTGTAATATTTTGAAAATGAGCTTGCATCTTAAACCATTGTAGACCTTGAATGCCATGTCTCTTGTCCTGGCCACAATGTCAAATGTCCACTGGCTAAGGCAGTTTCTGGACTCTTTTGGTCTTCTTGTTTTGTTTTGTTTGCTTTTTTGGAGGGCAGTTGGGGTTAAGTGACTTGCCCAAGGTCACACAGCTAGTACGTGTTAAATGTCTGAGGCTGGATTTGAACTCAGGTCCTCCTGACTCCAGGGCCAGTGCTCTATTCACTCTGCCACCTAGCCGTCCCATTTGGTCTTCTTGTTGCAGTAATTTGCTGTGGTTAAACTTAGCAGTGGTAATTGTCAGTCAGTGTTGTTACTTTCATCCAGTTCCATTTTGGGGGAACCTGTTTAAACAAACCTGTCAGTTTACAGACAGTCTAAGAACTACATGTGTTTCTGAGTGCCCTTTACCCCGTTTTCAAACCCTCCATCACCATCAGTGAAGAACTGATGACCAGGACTTGGGGCTTTTGCCATTTGCTCTAGTTTATTGTGATTCCATTTGGCATCAGGCAGAAAACTGAATTTGGAGCAATCAATCAACACAATCAATAAATATTATTTACCAGTGCAAGTGTCAGTCACTCTGCTTGGCATTTGGATATAAAGGGGAAAAAAACAGTTCCTTTCCCTCTTTATCCTCTTGTCAGGGGAAACAAGAAATCAGAGGACCTGGGTTTGAATTCAAGCTCTGCAGTTTACTACTTGTATGACTTTTGGGCAAGACATTTAACTTCTGGGGGCCTCGGTTTCCTCATCTGTAAAACGATGTGGTTGACTAGGTGATCTCTAAGGTTCCTTCTAACTCTAGATTGATGATCCAGTAACTAAATTATCTTTGAGAACCCTCTATCCAAGGGTGCACTACCCCCAAAGCAACAAACACTTTGAATAAGGGCTTGATTTATTATCTGGTTGATCGCCTGAACTTAAGAAAGTAATGGAGAAAATGTTAATACCGATGAAACTTGGAAGTGTGTCATGAATACGTTTTTGGCAGAAGAGTCAATTGTTAATCATTTACCAGTCTACCCCTGCCTCTATCTCTAAACCTATGAACTGAGTGATGGGAAGTATGCAGGCTAGTGAAAGCAGCTACTGAAGACATCACCTATGAATTTGCTAATAAGCCATAACTTCTGTTTTTGAAAGAAGCTGCTAAGGCAGACCAAGTGCTACAGGAGGGACCTTGCTAAGCTGGGGGACCTCAGAGGGAGCTCTTACAGGATCCAAGAATTAGGAAGTTAGGCAGGCTAGGTGGCGCAGTGAATAGAGCACCTGCCCTGTAGTCAGGAGGACCTGAGTTCAAATTTGGCCTCAGACACTTAAGACAAAAACTAGCTGTGTGACCTTGGACAAGTCACTTAACCCCAATTGCCCTCCAAAAAGCAAAAAATAATAATTATAATAATTAGGAAGTTAAGGGATCCATTTCCTCAGTCAGACTTGGAACTTAACGGAGACTCTACTTTCCCCCCTTAGCCCCATCCCTTAGTCCTGATGGACCCTGCTCCCAGAAATCTTAATCTGGGGGAATGTTCTGCCCTCTCTCTCTGTGCTATTGAGTTCCTTCAAGTTCCTTGGAGGGAGTTCAGACCTCCAAAGACTTTTACAAGACTATTTCTCACCTGTAGTCCAGAGCTGGGAGACCACAATGATCTCTTGAGATTTCATGATGATGGGCTAATGTGCTACTTGTCTTCAGAGACAATCATAGGATTTCAATTCAACCAACATTTATCTGGTGACTAATGGAGCCAGGCACTGGGCAAGGTACTGGGGAGGGAGGGATGCCATATTAAAATGAGACCCAATCTATGCTCTGATGAAACTTACAGGGTAGGGGATTTGATTCCAACACAGATGCCCATGTTATACAATATCATCTGATTGAGTTCATTCAGGTACTGTTCCAAACCAAAGGTTTCTGGGAGCTCCAAGGAGGGTCCTTTCATGTGAGTTGATTGGCCAGCCTCCATAGTCCTATTTCCAGGGTAGCCAAAGGCATCGTGCTGTTTCATTTAGGATCTAGGTAGTAACCTGAAAAGAAGAGAAAATTTTCTTGCCACAAAATCTTTATTTCAAGCCCATATTCTAAGTTCTAGGCATTGAGATCATTGTGGGAATCTCATAAACTAGAATAGATTTTACCTGGGAAAGCAGCCTAACTCAGCAACTATTTATGAAATATTTACCTTTTATTTCTGTCATGTATATTTCGTGTATATTTTTATGCATACATGTAGTTTCCCTCCATGGAATTTGAGTCTCCTCAGGGCAGAAAATAATCCATTTTTAACTATATATCTCTAGTCCCTGGAACACAGTGACTGACGTTTGGTAGGTCCTTGTTGATTGGCTGATTGCAAGATTCTATGCTCTGCACCAAAGATAGAGGGACAAAAACAAAACAGTGCCTGCCCTCAGAGAGCTTACATTCTATGGAAGGCATACAATTTGTACTCAGATGAGTAAATGCAGAGTATATACAAGGCAGATCAATAGCATAGGCAGTGAGTGGAGTGCTGAGCCTGGAATCAAGAAGACCTATGTTCAGATCTGTCCTCCTGCTGTTTGTTGTTTATCCTTTATTCTCAGAGAGGACCGATGGAAGGTGTCTTGACTTGCAAGTAAATTAGATTTAATTGAGGCAGGGCTGTGCAAAGTCACCAGCCTCACTCTCACCTTTAGAGCCTTCTGGGTTCAGTAGCAAGATATAGATCAGGATGACTGGAGATGGCCCTGCACACAGTGGGAGACCTTGGTCTTTTTAAGCTAAGATCTGATACTTGTTAGCTGTGTGAGCCTGAGCAAGCCATTTTACCTGTTTGCCTCAGTTTCCCATTTGTAAAATGGGGATAATGATAGCACCCACCTTCCAGTTTTGCTGTGAGAATCAGATGAGATGCTTTTTATAAAGTGCTTTGCCAACCTCTAGGCCCTCTATAAATGCCAGCTACCTATTATTAGTAAATGTCTTTTTAATTCATTTAATTGTGGCTGTGTGGGTTACAGCCTAAAGCAATGTACTGGCTTAGAAAAGTAGAGCCAGAAGGAACCTTAGTGGTTTTCTTAACTTCCTTTGATTGGGAAGGATGCAAATATTGATAGAATCAGAAGGCAGGGATTACATCTAATCCTTAAAATTAGCTTGATAGAAAAGACTGTTGTCAGTTTAACCTAAACTGTGATTTACTAGAAAGTCATGTCTGGACTGAACACATCAGCGTGCAAGGAAGACTAGGGAGTTTCTTAGAAAGCCAGTTCTCTCTGCTATTGAGTAAACTGTGCGCGCGCGTGCGCGCGCACACACACACACACACACACACACACACACACACACACACACACACACACACTGGCACACTGGCCCACAGGTGTCATATTCAGGAAGAATTGCTGATCCAATTAAACCTCACTGATTTCCTGCTAATGAACTGGGAGAAAAGCCGGTCTAATGTCAAAAAGTCTGAAGACACTGAAAGAAACTCCAGTTTCCATATTAACAATAATGATGATGATGCCCGACACTGGCATGTGCATTGAACTAGGCTTTAATTTTTCATCCAAGCCTCCCAGGACTCCTGGGACACCAATAGCACCTCCTGGTCTTCCTCTCACAGGCAAAGAAATTGACTTGTCAAAAGGTCATTCGAGCGATTACTTGAATTCTGTGATAGATAGGGAGTCAGCTTCTAATAATGCCCTCTCAATGAGGAGGTCCTGCTGAGCTTGCTTTAAAGGAGAAATAATCTTCATTCCCATTTAGGAATGTCCTTGGGTTTGCACAGTCAATGTTCTAAGTCCGTGAAATGGTCAGTCCTTCTCCCAAGTAGGTTAAACAAACCCCCTGTAATCTTGTTTATATGATTAATTTGCTTAGCACATTCTGTCTATAGGCAGTGCAGAGAAAGACCAGCCCAAGCTGAATGATCACAAAATCTAAATGAGGCAGAATTAATGAAGTTTTATTGTGCTTATTTGGATTCCAGAACTAAATTTTTCCTCATTAAGTGGTAGAATCTAGTAGGTGATTACATGCTTTAAAGGAGCTAGAGTTCATATCCCACTCTGACAATTAATAGCTGTGTGACCGTGAACAAATCACTCCATCTTTTCTACCCTGTTTCTTCACCTATAAAATGGATATAATAACTGAACTTTCTATCTTACAGGGCTTTTGTGGGGCTCAAAGAAGCAGTTTATTCACCCATTCTACAAGCATTTACTATGTGTAACCATGGGAAAGTCACTTAACTTCATTTGCCTCAGTTTCCTCATCTGTAAAGTATAATAGCACCTACCTCCCAGTGTTGCTGTGAGGATCAAATGAGATAATGTTTGCAAAGCACTTATCACAGTACCTGGAACATAGTAAACACTATATAAATGTTAGCCATAGTAATAGTTATTATTAACAGGATCGTGCTAGCCAAGGACAGAAAATGAAATAGGCCGTACCCTCAGGAACCTTACATTCTAATAAAATAAGGGACAGAAAGTGCTTTGTAGAC
This sequence comes from Gymnobelideus leadbeateri, assembly GCA_011680675.1. Lineage (NCBI taxonomy): Eukaryota > Metazoa > Chordata > Mammalia > Diprotodontia > Petauridae > Gymnobelideus > Gymnobelideus leadbeateri. Next base: position 360,467 of record WOXC01008989.1, read on the forward strand.
CAGAGTCACACAGTCCATATGTGTCAGAGGGAGGATTTGAATCCAGAACCTACTAGCTTTAAAGGTTAGTTCTTGATCCATTATATCAGAGGTGTCAATTATGTGACCCACAGCACTCCCAAGTGAAGCCCAAACCAGATTAAATTGTCACTGGAAAGTATTTAATACGACAAATAAAAATATAATAGAACATAGATAATGTTAATATGAAGTTTTCTAATTCAATATGTGAGCTTCAGGGCATTATTATTATGCTATTATGTTTAGTGGCCCTCATTTCTACATGATATTATACTGCCTTTTTCATGGGTGACTCTATCCAAATCTCCTACATTCACTCTTGAGAGGGATCAAGGTGGGGTTCACCCATTCCTAGGTACCTTCCTCTCCTTGGAGATGATAAGCATTTGTCAAATGAATGAATGAGTTTTCCCTCTTGCTGCCTCTTAAAGGTCAGCATAATACCAACACTTGTTGGGAAATATACACATGCATCTATGTTTCTTCTCTACAGCCAGTTCAAGGCTTTGATTACGCCAAACAACATCTTGGCCAACAAGGAGCAGATGAAGAGGTCATCCCAGTGACCCAGGAAACAGTGGTCCTGCCCCTCCCAGTCAGAGATGCTCCTGCCTCCCAGGAAAGAGAGACGGCCCAAGACGGAAGTACCATTAAAACAGCCCAGTCCACAGAAACGAGGAAGAGGTATGCATGTAGGGCACACTGCCCCCTCCAGAAGTGAGGTGGGCAAATAAATGATAGGCAGGTCCTTGAAGTTCATTCTGAGACTTTTCTTTCCAAAGGTACTTTACGAATTCTTTGAATTCTGAAAAAGCTCCTCGGTGGGATAACTGACTAGTCGTCTGTACAAAAAAGACACTTTGCAAAGTCCTTCCATTGGTGATAAAATGCCACGCAGGGGGGATTATTATACTCCATAATAACAAATCGAGGTCCTGTATGTATAGGATGAGGGAAGGAGAGAAGAGGCAAAGGAGAGAGACATAGTGAAGGGTCTGGGAAAATAAGGGGAGAAAGAACACTTTCAGCCAAGGAGATTCGGGAGGGCTTCGTGGAAGGGGTGAAAATTGTGCGGCACCTTAAAGGAAGTAAAGAATTCAAAAGGCTGATAAAACCGAGGAGATGGCACATTCCTCGTTATGATCTCAGGACCAGTAATTACTATGTGATTGGTTGGTGGTTGTAAGTGATGGATAGATGTGGCATATTCCACTAGAAGTTAAGCAGTCTGGAAAGAGGTTACTATGGTCGTTAACTTTAATTCAGCTCTTACCATGTAACAGCGTGGGCGAGTTTTCTAGGGTGTTTAATTCTCTCGTAACCGAGGGGGTGAACTTGATTTCCACATTTTCAGTATGTCAGTAAGGCTAGGATAGGGATGGAGTCTAGTCCTGTGATTTCCAGGGAAATGAGGAAACACCAATGCTACTCAGCACCTTCTTTTCATCATAGAGTCTCATAGAGTTGGCCAGATCACTGAGGGGTTATGACCTACTTATGTAAATGTCATTACTCTCTAGAACCCCCCCACCAAAAATGGCTTTTCTGCTATCATGTAGATGGGTTCCAAAAATATCTCAAATTGAAATGCCCACGTATTTCAATCAATAGTTCCCTCTAGACATTGTAACTAATCAAAGGATCGGTCTCAAAACAGAGCTTTGGTGAGACTGGTTGACTCACACCTTCCCCAGGGCATAGAATCAGCTAAGTGGGTAAGATTGCTGTACTTGGAGATGGGAGTTCAAGTCCTTAGACACTTCCTAGTTGTTGGACCCTGGATGAGTCCCTTAACCTCTCCCAGCCTCAGTTTCCCCACCTATAAAATGGGAATAACAATAGCACCCCCCTCACAGGATTGTTATAAGAATCAAATGAGATAACATTTGTAAAGCACTTTGCAAATCTTAAGGTATTATATAAATGTTCGCTATTGTTTTTAGAGACCATTATTTGGGGTTCTCTGTGGCAGTGTACCTAAGAGAATTTTAAAAAGCATCAACCACTTTACAAATGTTAGGCATATTATACCTTTATAGACATAACATATATATATATATATACATGTCTATACATATACATAACATAAATATACATATGTGCACATATGATATATAAAGTATGTAAGCATGTGTACATGCATGCACACATGTGTATATATACTTTTCTTTTAGCCCCCGCTAGCATAGAGTAAATAAGATCCCTCATGTTAATAGAACATGAGAATATTTTTTCTCTCTCTGTTGATAATTGTGCCTAGAACGGTGCTCTACAGACAGCATGTGACAATATCTTTGCTGAATGAACAGAAGAAAGATATGTCTCCATAAGTCCGTATATGAGGGAATCCCTCTTCAGGAGTTATTTTGTTAATGGTTTTAAGACTTAATATTTATATCAGATTTGATGTTCACAACAGCCCTGGATGGTTGGAACTATGGGTATTATTATATCCATTGCAATTGCTTCCTAATTTGCTTCTAATCTCTCCCTGCTCCAATCAATGCCCCACGAAGCTGCCAAATTGGTATTCCTAAAACATAGGCGAGATCATGTCACCTCCCTCTCTCCCCACATAAAAATTCTCAGTGACTCCCTATTGCCACTAGGATAAAATGTCAAATCCTCAGTGTAGCATTTAAAATACCCTCCATAATCTGACTCCGTCCTCCCTCCTCTTTTTATAACCACTTTCGTTATACAATTTCCATTCCACATAAACTGGCCGGCTCACTGTTCCCTAACCATCCATCTGTTCCCACTGTGGGCCTTGGTGACACCATTTTCTTCAGAATTAGGACAATAAAGAATAGAAAGGAGACAAGTTTCGTGTTACCTGGGCAGGAAAGAAACTCTTTTTGTGTGGGTGGAACGAGGCCCGGCAGCCCAGCTTCCACTCTTGTTCCACCCACTCCTGGGGAAAGCTGACCCAGGTACCAAGCATCGGCTAAGCTCAGAGACAGCCCTGAGATGAAGGTCTTTGCATGTAGCAATAGGAGATCAAAGCTTAGTCTGGGAATAAAAAGAGGGAAAAGTGTAGGCTCCTAGTGAACCATGAACCATGCTTCTCAATACAGAAGGACCAAAGGCAATAGAGAGGGGATGAAGGGAGATAAGGAAAGATCACCCAGCCCTGTAGCTTCAAAGTATGTGATGATAGACTAGCCAGCTACAGCAGCACAGCCCAGAGGGAGCTCTTAGCAGAAGAGTGAAGATGCCCCTTTTCCTTCTTCCTCTGTTTCCTTAGCTCTAAAATGAGGGGTTAGAATGACTCATTAAGTCTCTTCCCTGGTTCACTCTCAGTCAATCAACAAACACACATATATTTGTTTGTTTTAAGACTAGGTCTTGCTATCTTGCCCAGGCTAGGACTGCAGGGACCACTCCTGGCTTGATCCCATTGCCTAACCAGCATGGGAGCTTTGACCCGCTCTGTTTCCAACCTGGGCCAGTTCCTGCCTCCTTAGATAGCCTGAACCCCACCCCCCCACCTGACTGGCATAGCCCACTGCAGCTCAGAACTCCCAAGCTCAAGCAATCCACCAGCAGGATGGAGCAGGAATTACAGTCATGCCCCACCATGTCCCATTCAGTAAGCATTTATTAAATGCCTGCTGTGTACCAGGTTAGAGGCAGCATAATGGAGAGAGAAGGTCTATCTTGGAGTCAGGAAGAGCTGGGTTCAGTTTCCCCTTTGGAGCCCAAGCAAGTCACTTAGTCCCCCAGTGTCCCAGGAGACTCTTTAAGACTATAAATGTCAGAGCAGAGGCTGACCTGCATTGTTAGAGGGATTTTCCTTACCAGGATCTTCCTTAAACCAGTGAAATCTTTATTTACATACACACACGTGTATATATATATATATATATATATATATATATATATATATATATATATATATATACACATACATACATTTATACACATAAATATATGCATACACATACGTATGTATGTACATGTGTGTGTATATGTATATACACGTGTGTGATATATGCACATAGACTTATAAATATATATGTACAAATATGTATACATATGGATATATTTTATGTATACACATATTAAATAGAGGTGTCTATGTATTTATGTGCATTTTTATTTATATGCATGTGTACATACATACATACATACATATCTATTATCCACTTCCTTATCTGTCAGATAAGCCTGACTAGACTAGGGGCCCTACGGTTCCTGTGATCCTGAGTCACTTGAACATCTACAGACCTCTCTGTCCTCATCTTTAAAATTAAGGGGCTTCGTTGTTCAGTCAATTCAGTCACGTTCGACTCTTTGTGACCCTGTGGATCGTATTGTCCTTGGTTTTCTTGGCAAAGATGCTGGAGTGGTTTGCCATTTCCAGCTCCAGTGGACTGAGGCAAGCTAAGGTTTTGGGGACTTGCCCAGGGTAATCCAGTTAGTGAGATCTGAGGCTGGATTTGAATTTGGGTCTCCCTGACTTGCAGGCCCAGAGCTCTATCCACTTTGCCACCTAGGTGACTGATCATTTACATTTACTTTAAGGTTTGCAGTGTGCACTATATGTGTTGTCCCACTGGATCTTGAAAACAACCCTGGGGGGGGGGGTGTAGATGTTATTATTGTTATTCCCATTTTATAGATGAGGAAAATGAGACTAGTTGAATTTCGGGCAGGGGTGGGGAGTCTGCAGGCTTTGACTGAATCCAAACTTCATAGAATAAATCCCCTTCATAAAAGGACTGGACTCAGTCAAAAGGCCACCCCACCTAAACTTCAGGTGAATCCCCTCGGGTCACATCACATGCAGTTAGTGTCTGAGGCAGAATTGAATTCCCCTCTTCATGATTCAAAGCCCCACACTCCATCCACTATGGTGGATTTCTCTAGCTCGAAGTCTGTGATCCTGTGCTGGGGGCTGGGGGTAGTGGTGGGTGGGCCGGGATGGTAGAGAAGGGAACAGCACCAAAAAAAAAATCATCTTCCCCCCACTCCAACAAGAAGAATATGGCACAGCAAGGAGATGGCTGTGAGCTGGCTGGCCTTTGTGGCAGCCGCCAAAGCTTGGAGTTTGGAAAGGTGGCTTAGAATGAAGCCTGTCTTGTTTACCGTTTCCATGGCCACCGCAGGGTAATTAAAGACAAATCGGACCGCAGCTGAGTCCCCTGAACTCCATTTCAGAGCTGTTTGTAAAACGTTCGTCCCAGCTCTGGCGTGCGTGTGTGTGGGCGCGCTCAAGTGTTTTCTTGTGTGAGGTCAGAGGGTAAGTATGTGCCCCTCTGGCTGATGGAGGGGCCGAGCCTCTAACCTTGGGATGCTTGGCTCTGGCAGAAACTTACCGCCTCCCTTGTTGCCATGGTTACCTCCAGCAGGTCGCCCAGCGAGAACGGCTCGGTCCTTAGCAACGAATCAGGGAAGCCCAGTCCCGGGAGGCCGTCGCCCCAGAACGTGACAGTGACGGCCACAGCCCAGCAGCAGAAAGTGTCCAGAGAGGAGGGAAGGAAGCGAAACGGTGAGAGGCCAGAGGGGAGTCGGGGGGCCAGGACTGGGCGTCACCCCGCCCTGCTGCCATCCCCCCTTGCTGGGACATCCCTGCCCGGCTCCCAGAGCTCTCGGAGCTCAAACAGGGGCCTCGAGGGTTTTCATTATAGCCGCTCCATCAGGGAATCCGGACGAAAATCATCACCTTACTGTGAGAAAATCGAGGTCTCATGGCTAATAAGGGTCAGAAGGGGTCTCTCGGCCAATATGCTGCCTTCTCAGGGGCACATGAGTATCACAGACACCCCCCACTCCATTAAAGCGTGTGTACCCACATCCCTACCACAGTCTCCAAATTAATTGTAGTCGTTTTTATATATAGAATGATGGATGGGGTACCGAACTTAGAGACATTAAGATCTGGGTTTGAATTCTGCTTCAGATCCTTAGTGACCTTGGGTGAGTCACATAAACTCCTTGGACCTACGGTTCCTCATCTGTGAGAATGAGGAGTTTGGGCTAGCTGGCTTTAGGTCTGGGTCTATGATCCTGGGATCCCATCTACATGCATGGTGTCTATTCCAATGGTACAGACTACCCTTAAGGGGAGGGGCCTTTTCAGTTTTGTGTCTGGATCCTTGGCCCCTGGCATGGTGCCTGCCTGTCATATAATAAGCACTTAATACATGTTGATTGTTTCCCAAAAAGACGCATCCTCCCACTGGGTGAGGGCATGGGAGGTGTACCTCCTCACTAAATAAATCTCTTACTGCCACGTGGACGCAGGCTCACACCAGAAATGCACACTGGTCTTATGTAGATATACATGCCACGTGCATCATGACATTTGCTGCCATAGATAGCTCTACTACTCAGTCATTCAGCTAGCAAACATTTATTAAGCACTGACTGCATACCAGGCATTACACTAAGTACTATGGTTACAAAGAAGGGCAAAAACACAGTCCTCAGCTTAAATACTAATGGGGTAGGAGCTACAACACATAGAAAGGGGCTGGCGAGGGGGAGGGGGCATAAGAGCAAGGTGCCCAAAGGGGGAAGGAAAAGGTGGACAGGTCTGGAGAATAAGGAGCACAGAAGGCAGAGAAATAAGCCTTTGAATAGAAGTTCCTGTTAAGAAGTCACTAATGAGAAGAGGGTGACAGCCACAGGGATGGAGGGGTCTCTAGAGTGAGAAAGTCTCTGGGGCAGAGGTGGGAAAGTCCAGAGTTAAGAGCAGAGCTGGGAGAAATGTGAGCTGTGGCTGGTCTAGGCATGGGGAAGGAAAGAAAGACAAAATGCAAAATCAGACCCTGCCTTCAGGGTGCTTAAATTCTAACAGGAAAATAGAATGTCTATCATGCAAAATAATATACAGAGTATATGGAAAGTAACCTTAGAGGAAAAGGTGCTAGCATCTGGAGGGGGATGGGGAAGATCTACATCCAGCTGAGTCTTGAAGGAAGGCAGGGAATCAGAGACAGAGGCAGGAAGGTGGGTGCATCCCGGGTGCAGGGGATAGCCAGTATAAAGGCATAGAAGACAAAATCACCTCTAGGGAATAGTAAGATGGTCAGTCTGGCAGAATCACCATGTGTGAGGAGAGTGATACAGGAGAACTTGAAAAGGTTGGAAGGTGCCAGGTTGTAAAGAATTTTAAATGCCAGACAGAGGAGTTTATATAATTGATCCTAAGGCCCATAGGGAGCCACTCTGAGGCAGTGAGGTGGCCCAGAGTCAGGAAGACCTGCGTTCAAATGCAGACTCAATTATAGTTGTGTGACCCCGGGCAAGTCACCACCCTGTTTGCCTCAGTTTTCTCATCTAGGAAATGATCTGTAGAAGGAAATGGCAAACCACTCTGGTATGTCTGCCAAGAAAACCCCAAATAGGGTCATGGGGAGTTGGACATGACTGAACAACAACAGAATTTGTTGAGCAGGGGAGGTGCCATTGTCATACGTGTGTTTTAAGAAAATCACCATGGCAACTGTGTGGTGAGTGGACTGGAGTGGGGAGAAGGACCAGCTAGGAGGCTCCATAGCTGCATACACACACACACACACACACACACACACACACACACACACACACACACACACACAAGACACCATTGCTTTTAGCAGCTTCCTTTTGTGACGCCCCCCCCCCCCCAGCCTGAGCCCCACTCCTTCCCACAGCCCTCTGCTCCCTTTTCAATATCTCCCTCTGCTTCTCTGCTCTTATCCAAAGAAGATGGATAGGGTGGATGTTTGTTCACGGATGTCTCCATTATAGAGTTCTGATCTGTGGCTCATCTGAGGTGTTAGCGGCTCTGGTGAAACCTCATCTCTTAGAGCTTTTAAGGTCTTTCACAGTCTGGCTCTAACAGGTCTTTTCATGTGACTCATTCAACATTATGCATTTTATGATTCAGCTAAACCAGTTCCCTTCTTTCCCTCACACATGGAAATGTCACAGAATTGCAGAATTTGGGAACTAGAGGAACCTCTGGTGCCATCTAGTCCAACGCATGTGTGAAAGGGATCTTAGTGAACGTGACAAGTGGTCACATAGCCTCTGCTCGAGGACCTCTAGAGGACGGCAGACCTAGCACCCCTTGGGGCAGCATTTTACCTTAAGTTTTCATCATTGGGGAATTTTTACTGAAACCAAGACTAAGTAGACACCATTGTAGCCCTTACCTCTCGTTCCTGGTTCTCTGCTCTGGGGTATAATGGAGCAAGGATAATCTCTCCATGACGTCCTTTTCAGGCATTTAAATGTAGCTGTCGTGTATCCCCTGAGATTTCTTTTCTCCAGGTTAAACCATCAACCAGTCCTCACATGTCATGAACCCAAGGCTCTTCACCATCCTGGTCACCTTCCTTCAACTTTTCAATGTTCTTCTTAAACCTGAACACAGGACTCCAGATACCTTACAAGGGCAGAGTATGGTGAGACTCTCACCTCCCTCCCTGAAAACTATACTTCTCTTAATGCAGCCCAAGATCACATTAAGTTTTTTGACTGCCACATCATACAGCTTGCAGTCCACTGAACCCCCAGATCTTTTTCAGAATAACATATCTTTCCATACCTCCCCTATATCATACTTGTGGAGCTGATTTTTTGTACCCAGGTCTAAGTCTTTACATTTATCCTATTGAATTTCATCTTTAGATTCTACCTAATCCTTTAGCCTGTCAGTATCCTTTTGGATAATAACTCCATCATCCAGAGTATTCACTGTTCCTTTAAGCATCATGTCATCTAAAAATTTCACAAGTGTTTATCTATGCCTTCATCCAAGTCACTGAGAAGCAATTGAACAGTAACTGCCCAAAGGTGGAGCCTTGAGGTCCCTCACCAGAGCCTGCTTCCAAGTTGACACTTCTCTTTGTGTCAAGTCATTTGACCAGGTCCAAAATCCATCTAAATTTAACATTGTATACTCATATTTCTCTATTTGGTTGATAAGCATCACAGGAAAGGCTTTGGAGCTATCATGGTACAATGAATGGAAAGAGCCCTGACCCTGGAGTCAAGGGTTCTGGGTTCAAATCCCACTTCTGATACTTATTCCTTGCATCACCTTGGGTGAGTCATTGAAGTTTCCTTCTTTATAAAATGACAGAGTTGGATTAGATAACATTCTAGGTCCCTTCCTGCTTTAAATCTACAATCACTTTGTTATGCTGAAATATAAGCACACTATGTAATAATTCTATGTACTGTGTTCCTCTGGTTTGCCTACTGAGTTGCTGACCTTTAGAGAGCATCCTAATAAAATTTGTGGATTCATAAATCCTCCCCAAATCTGATCTTGCACTCCACAAAATATGCCAAATATTATAATTTTGTCTTGGGATACTAGCTCATATTTCTGTAACCCTTTAAGACTTGCAAAATGCTTTAGTCAGTCAATAAACTCCTTGAGTTTATGAAGTGTATTATTAAACTCATTAAGAGTCAGTCAACAAAGTCAACCTACTATGTGCTAGAAACTGTACTAAGTGCTGGGGATCCAAAGAAAGGCAAAAACCAGCCCTCCTCTCTAAGAGCACACAGTCTGCTGATCTTAACAACAATCCTGTGAAATAGGTGATATCATCTCCATTTTATAGTGGAGGAATCAGAAGCTCAGATCAGTGCAATGACTTACCCAGGGTTACACAGCCAGGAAGTATCTGAAGGGAGATTTGAACACGTATTCCTGCCTCCTGCCCCAGCATTCTATCTGCTATGCACACTGCCTTTTTTCAATCAGAAAAGAAGTTGCATGACCTTCACTGGCTTGGTAGCTGACTCCAAATACAGCCTTCTTTTCACAAAGCCTCTCTTCATCCTAGGTACACAGCTTCTTAAAAGGACAGTGGGGGGTTTGAATGGGATTCTTTTACTCCAAATAGGGCATGTCACCTGAGAAGCTACCAAATATCTAAGGTCATACATTCAGTATGGGTTCCAGGGAAGACTTGAACCCTGGTCTGCCTGACTCCAAGACTGACTCTCTGTCTACTAAACCATGATGTCTCTCAATGGTTTGGAAGGCAAAGAAAAGAGGCAATAACTTGGAGTAATTGATAGAAGGGAATGAGAAAGAAACAAGCATTTATTTATTTATTTGTTTGTTTGTTTGTTTTTTAAGCAATTGGGGTTAAGTAACTTGCTCAAGGTTACACTGCTAGTCATTATTTATGTGTGGATGCTCATTTTCTGAGGCCGGATTTGATCTCAGGTCATCCCAACTCCGAGGCCGGGGCTCTTACTCACAGCGCCACCTAGCCGCCCCTTTTAGGGCAATTGGGGTTAAGTAACTTGCCCAAGGTCACACGGCTAGGTTTTTGTTTGTGTGTGTGTTAAGTGTCTGAGGTCGGATCCGAACTCAGGTCCTTCTGACTCCAGGGCCGGCGCTCTACTCACTTCGCCACCTAGCCGCCCCTAAGCATTTATTTTTTAAAGCAATTTCTTTTTTTAATAATATTTTATTTTTTTCTCAATTGCATGTAAAATATTTTAACATTCTTTATTTTTTAATTTTGAGTTCCAACTTCTCTCCTTCAACTCACCCCCCGCCCCGCCTTGAAATGGCAAGCAATGTGATATAGGTTATACCTGTGCAATCATACAAAACACATTTCCATCTAAAGTAATTTCTTAAGGTAACTAGTAAATACTAGAAGTAAAGGATGAGTGGGCATGCTTTGAAATCTTATAGGGGAGTCTACATGTGAGGTCATCTCCATGCTTTATTCCCCCCCCCTTTGTCGTGCTTCTGATTCTAAGGACTTTGTCACCATGAGTAAGTTGCCTTCTCACTCTATCACATTTCTCTGCCATACTAGCCCTCTCTCTCAATGGTGATAAACAAGCATTTATTTATCACCTATGTGCTGGGCACCATGCAAAGCAATTTACACACATCATTATCTCATTTGATCCTTACAACAACCCTGGGAGAGAACTACTTCTATCATTACCCCCATTTTGCAGTTGTAGAAACTGAGGCGAACAGAGGTTAAGTGATTTGCCTGGGGTCACACAACTAGTAAGTGTCTAAGGCTAGATTTGAACTCACATTTTCCTGGCTCCATGCACAGAGCTCTGTGCACTACGGTGCCCCCTTGTGGCCTTGATATAATACAAAATATGTACCAACAACAATTTCAAGAGGAAGAGGTTGCCTCTAATTGGAGGGATCAGGACTTCACCTCCCTAAACCTGTTTCCCTAAAATGAATTGGTTGTACTAGATGCCCTTAGAGGTCCCTAAAAGCATTTTCTTCACTGTGAGCTCACATCATTTTCACAATCATCACCATTTTGGAGAAGCCAAGATGCCTATTTTTATCATATTGTCAGGTTATAGAAAGTGGAGCTTTTGAGTGGGTCTCCAGAATCCTCTTTTCCCACAATAACAACATCAGCTCTTACTTAGTGCTTGGCATTTATTGTAGGGTGAGGATTACTAAGAATAATTAGCCCATGATAAGATCCTTTAAATTAAGAAAGGGAATGTGTTTCTCATCAGTTTTTGGTCTAATTTTCTGGCACAATCTCAGTTTCCAGCTTACTTTTCTAGTGTGATCTTGTGCCACTGATTTGATTATGCTCTAACCTTAGATTTCCTTCTCTGCAAAATCCACTTTTTTTTGAGGCAATCAGGGTTACGTGACTTACCCAGGGTCACACAGCTAGTAAGCATTTGAGGCTGGATTTGAATCCAGATCCCCCTGACTCTAGGGCCAGTGCACTATCCACTGTACCATGGAGCTGCCGCCAAATCCACCTTTCAGTGAGAATTCTGCACCTTGTCCATGCCTGATATTATCTGACCACCTTCTGCATGACTGGTTCAGTTTCAGAAGCAATCAGATAATTTCCATCTCATTATGATATATGAATATGATTAGGAAAAAAATATTCTGGGAGTCAGGAGTAGAAAAGAACATTTGGCAATTGTTCTGGCATATCTAGGCATTCGACTCTCGCAAACTAGTGTCGAGCTTTGAAAGGAGAATTTCCTGTGCAATTCTATTGGTCATAGGAATTTAATTTCAAATGTCAGAGAACTTTCAAGCTGGAGGGGACTTTAACTCTTATATTTAGAGCTAGGAGAGACCTGAGCAGGGTCTGCAACCTTATATGGGAAAGGAAAAGCATATCTTTGTTTTCACTTACCTTTGGTTTCCTCGTTAGTTCCCTGTGTTATGTTTTATGCGTTTAAAAGCATTATTCTGAGAAGGGGTCCAAAGACTTTGCAGGACTGCCCAAGGGGGTCCAGACCCAGGAAAGGCAAAGGACTACTGCTTCAGAAGTCACTCAGTCCAGCCCCCTCATTTTTCCCATGAGGAAGCTGAAACACAGAGAAGAGACTTTCCCAGAGTCAAACCCAAATGATCTAACTCCTGATCCAGCATTTCCTAACGCTGTGGCATCTAATCAACCCCCAGCATTTTACACATGAAAAGAATGAGGCCCAGAGAGGGGAGAAACTTGCCTCAGGTCACATAATTAGTGGCAGAAGTGGGTTTGAACCCCAGGAGTAATGGACCTCTAGTCCAATGCTCATTCTGCTACTCCCAGATGACTTCTGATAGAAGCAGGACTGAGCCAAGCTGAAAAGCTCACAAGCAACTGTACCTTTTTTTCACTCAGGGGGAGCAAACCCCCTGTGTCCTTTTGAATGTGTTCTTGTTTGTCCCTGAGAAGATGCACACCAGGGGCTCAAGATCTAATCAGACTGAACCCTCATTGACTACTGTCTGGCCAAGCAAACAAAATGCCCAAACCCATGGAAACCAGAGAAGCTTGAGCACAGATTATTGCCTCAGCAAGGAAGTTGGTGGTAGGAGTAGAATAGAAAATCTTTTTAAAAATTATCAGCAAAACTCTGAAATGCAGTTTTCTTGTTTGTTTGTTTTTTGCTTTTCCAATGAACCTTTTATTGTCTGCTAAGTAAGAATATCCATGTCATTTGAGAAAAAAAAATATATATATATATAAAATGTAGTAGGGTCATTCATGTCCGTGGTGACAGTGAGTGGGGCTGTGGATGTAATTAGATTGGCATGCCCCATCCAAGAACAATGGCAGAGTTTATTTGATGTTAAATCTAAGGCTTCCTGGCTTCAAGTGAAACTGATGATTAGATACAGTTTGTGGTGATTTCTTATTAATTTTTACAGCCACTAGTAATAATCACTCGCATTTATGTAACTCATTATAGTTAAAAGGCACTTGACACACATTTTTTCATTTGACCTTCACAATGACCTGTGAAGCAGGGAGCTCAGGCATCCTTTTCCTCGTTTCCTAGACTCCGACAACTTAAAGCCAGAATAGGCCATAGAATAGGGGTTTTTAACTTCATGTCATGGACCCCTTGGGCATTCTGGTGAAGCCCCTACTATCAGCTCCTTCTTAGAACAATGGCTTTAAATACATAAAATGAAAGACATAGGATCACAAAGGGTAACCAAAGGCAAGTGAAAATAAAGATGGAATTTTTAACTCATCTGAGTTCACAAACCTCCAGCTTAAGAGCCTTTTCAATAGCAAAATCATGTTCCCTTTTCATAAAGGAAAGACTGAGGGTCATAGAGGTGAAGCAATTTGTCCAGGATCATATACAGTATCTGAGGCAAGACATAAACTCAGATCTTCCTTTTTTTAAAATTTATTCATTTACTTTTAGTTTACAACAATCAGTTCCACAATCTCTTAAGTTTCAAATTTTCTCCCCCATAGGGGCATGTAATCAAATATAGGTTCTACAAATACCTTCACGTTGAATGTTAATCATGTTGTAAAGGATTATAACCAATGAGCTGAATAAAGAAAGAAGGGATAAAACAAAACAAAATACAAATGAGAGAGAGTAAATAGTTTGCTTCAATCTGCAGACTCTGTAGCTCTTTCTCTGGATGTGGATGTCCCTTTCCATCATGAGTCCTTTGTAGTTGTCTTCTAACCTTCTAACCTGAGAGGAGCCGAGTCTATCAAAGTTAGTCCTCACACATACAATGTGTCTGTAATTGTGTACAAAGTTCTCCTGGTTCTGCTCTCCTCATTCAGCATCAGGCCATATAAGTCTCTCGAAGTTCTTATGAAGTCTCTCTGCTCCTCATTTCTTATAGCACAATAATGTTCCATTACATTATACCACAACCTGTTTAGCCATTCCCCAATTGATGGGCATCCCCTTGACTTCCAATTCTTTGCCACCACAAATAGAGCTGCTATAAATATTTTTTGTACATATGGCTCTTTCTCCCACTTCTATGATTTCTTTGGAATACAGCCCCAGAAGTGGTATTGCTTTGGGCATTGTTCCAGATTGCTCTCCAGAATGGTTGCATCAGTTCACAACTCCACCAACAATGCATTTTTTCCATATTCTCACCAGCATTTATCATGTTCCTATTTTGTCATCTTAACCAATCTGACTGGTTAGATGTGGTACCTCAGAGTTGTTTTGATTTGCATTTCTCTAATCAATAGTGATTTAGAGCATTTTTCTGCTTATAAATATCTTTAATTTCTTCCTCTGAAAACTGTCTGTCCATATCCTTTGACCATTTATCAATTGGGTAATGACTTATATTCTTATAGATTTGACCCTATTCTCTGTATATTTTAGAAATGAGACCTTTATCAGAGACACTGGTTATAAAAATTCTTTCCCAATTTCCCACTTCCCTCCTAATCTTGGTTACATTGCCTTTTTTCATACAAAAACTTTTCAATTTTGTTTGATCATAAAATCTTCCCTTCTCCATAAAAACTCAGTCTTCTTGATTCCAATTTCTATACTCTATCCACTGGGCTTCCTAGCTGCTCCCAACTTTACTCTTGGGTGAGCCTTTCATTTTTTATTACTTCTCAGAGTTAGGAAGTGTTCCCTGAAATCAAGCCTACATCTTCTTGAAGCTTGCACCCATGGCCCCTTGTTTTGCCCTCTGGGGTCCAGTAGAATGAATCTCCTAGGTGATACTCCTTTAAATGCCTGAAGGCATCTACTGTGCCCATCCCCCAAGTCTTCTATTTTCAACAGTTAAGGCCCCCAGTTCTTTCAGCTGTCCCTTGACACCATGGTTTCCAGGCCACCTGCCATCTTGGTGGCTCTCCTCTGAAGAAATTCCAGCTTGCCAATACCCTTTCTAGTATGTGATTTCCCAGCTAGCAATAATCCTCCAGATGTGGTCTGACCAGGGCAGAGGCCAGGGGGACTCTGGCCTCTTCTCAATGCCCAGGGCATTTTTATGCTCCCCCTACTTTGATCTAGACCTAATTTCATCAGTGTTGGGAATCTCCCAGTCTAATAATTCTCTCCACCAATTCAGAGCCACAAATCATCTGTAACTGAGTCTAGAGTGTTACTTGAGGCACTGAGAGATCCAGACACAGCCTGGGGTCACACAGCAGGGATGTATCACACTAATCTAAGCCTTCCAGGCTCCATTCCATTACACTTCCTCTTGTCAGCTCCTGGGAGCCTCTTGTGACAGATAGGAAGTCTGGCCCTGGAGAAAACGGAGTAATTTGTCTGAGACCACACACTGGTTAATGGCATAACTGGAGTTCATCCCAGGTCACTTGGGGTCTCCCATTACTCCTTGTCCCATGGATAAATAGGATCTCATGAATCCCAATTGCAGGGGCAGAGGGTTTTGCTATTCACTTCTCGATCATCAGTCAGCAAGCATTTATTAAGCAACTACTGTATGCTAGGAACTGTGCTAAACTTGGGGCTTAGAAAGGACAGAAGACAGCATCTGGCCTTGAGGAGCTCACAATCTGAAGAGAGAGCCAGCATCCAAACAGCTACGTACAAACAAGCTGTGTGCTGGGCAACTAGGGTATGATTAACAGACAGAAGGCAGTAGAATTGTGAGGGCTTGAGGAAGACTTTCCTATACAAAAGTGGAATCCACATACAAGCTGCTTGAGTGACTTTTTTTTTAAGCGATTGGGGTTAAGTAACTTGCTCAAATTACACAACCAGTCATTATTTATATGTGGGTGTTCATTTTCTAAGACCAGACCAATCCTGGGTCATCCCAACTCCAGGGCCAACTCTCTTACTCACTGCGCCACCTAGCCACCCCTTGAGTGACTTCTTAGTAGATTCTGAAAGGTCTTATCTACCTTCTAAAGGCACTGCATTTAATTTGACTCATCTTTTGGGCTACACTTAGTGACAGAATGGTACAAGCTGTGTGTTTCTGGGTAATTTAAATAGCATCTCAATCTGGTAAGAAGATGGGGGTAGGGTGGACAGAGGCAAAAACACAAATAAATTGCTATTACATTCATATTTTACGTAATACCCAGAATGTATTTTATTCCTAAATTAGCCACTTACTTCCTTGTGGGAACAGGGGGCGTAATATATCTCTTGCTGAGTTGCCCTTAAATACATCTTCAATCTTTTGGTTATTTAAATGGGATGTACTTTAAAAAGAAACAAATCACAAGGATACAGCTGGGGCCCAGAATTCCTTCTGTCACTCAGTTAAGGGAGAGGCAAGGCAGATTTCAGCTATCAAAACTGAAGAGTCTGTTGGATTGGGAATATTCACTTCATTATCATTTAGGCAGTCAGTCAATAGGTATTTGTTAACCCCCTACTGTGTGCCAGGCAATCTAGTCAGTACTACAGATAAAAAGAAAGGCAAAATATGTGTGTACATGTATATATAGAGGGCACAGGATTAGTTGAATAGAAAGGGATGATATCTAAAAAATAAAATTAAGAGATGAGAGAGGAATATATTGGGAGAAGGAGAAAGGGAGAGATAGATTAGGGTAAATTATATAAAAGAGGTAAGAGAAAACTGTTACAATGGAGGGGAAGAGCAAGAAGGTGAAAGGGAATGGGTCAACCTTACTCACATTGGATTTGGCTTAAGGAGGGAATAACATACACACTCAATTAGGTATCTTACCCTACAGGAAAGTAGGGGGGAAGGGGATAAGAGGGGGATGATAGAAGGGAGGGCAGATTGGGGGAGAGGGTAATTAGAAGCAAACACTTTTGAAAAGGGACAGGGTAGGGGCAGCTAGGTGGCGCAGTGAGTAAGAGTGTCGGCCATGGAGTTGGGATGACCTCAGATCGGTCTGGCCTCAGAAAATGAGCACCCACACATAAATAATGACTGGCTGTGTAATTTGAGCAAGTTACTTAACCCCAATTGCTTTAAAAAAAAAAAAGAAAGAAAGAAAGAAAAGGGACAGGGTCAAAGTAGAAAAATAAGTGGGGGGAGGGATAGGATGGAGGGAAATATAGTTAGTCTTTCACAATATAGCTACTATGGAAACGTTTTGCGTAACTACACATAGTATAATCTATATGGAATTGCTTGTCTTCCCAGTGGGGGTGGGTGAGGAGGGAAGAAGGGAAAGAATCTGGAAATCAAAGTTTTAAAAACAAATGTTTAAAAATTGTTTTTTACATGCAACTAGGAAATAAGATATACAGGCACTGGGGTATAGAAATCCATCTTGCCCTACTGGAAAGTTGGGGAGGGGATGGGTGAGGATATAGGAGAGAACAGATTGAGGGAAGGAATATTCAATAGGCTTGATATATTGGGGTGGGGGTAGGGGAAAGGTGGGGAGAAAATTTGTAACTCAAAATCTTGTGGAAATGAATGTCGAAAACTTAAAATAAATATATTTTTTTAAAAGAAGCAAAAAAAAAAAGTCCCTGAGCTCAAGGAGTTCACAGTCTTAGATACTTGACACCTATGAGACTATACCCAAACAATTCTGTGCAAATAAGTTCTACCCAGGATAAATTGGGCGTGATCTCAGAAGGAAGGCACTAAGGTTAAGGAGGACTGTCAGAGGCTTCTTGCAGAGAGTGAGATTTCATGTATTTGTTTATTTTTGGTGAGGCAATCGGGGTTAATGACTTGCCCAGGGTTACTCAACTAGCAAATGTCAAGTGTCTAAGGCTGGATTTTAACTCAGTTCCTCCTGACTCCAGGGCCAGTACTCTATCCACTGTACCACCTAGCTGCCACAGAGGGTGGGATTTTAGCTAAGACCTGAGGGAAGCCTGGGCAGCCAAGAGGTGGAGATAATAAGAGAGCATTCCAGGCATGGGGAACAGCCAGGAAAAATGCCTAGAGTCCAGAGATGGGGTAGCTCATTCAAGGATTAGTAAAAAGACTAGTCAGTGTCACTGGACTGATCAGAATGGAGGAAGGAAGAAGGTGTAAGAAAGGGTCAGGTTATGAAGGGCTTTAGAAGCCAAACAGAAGATTTTGGTTTTGATCTGAAGATAATAGGGAGCCCATTGGGTGTGTTTTGGAGAAGGGGATGACATGGTCAGACTTGTTCTAGGTCAACTTGACAGCTCAGTGGCATAGGATTGGCTTGAGGCAGGTGTGGCACATGGAAGACAATGACCATAGACAAGAAAGAGAAGTTCTGTTGAATTAGGGAAAGGGACAGAGAAATAAATGGTGTCTCCACTGGCCTTTCAGGGTTGTTGGTGGGGAAGGTATATTACTTTTGCCTAAAGAAGTCAATCAAACTGTGAAATCATCTTAGAAGGAATCGTGTATGATTGGAAATGTTGCATGGTGGTTAGAGCTCAGAGCTCAGCATCAGGAAGACCAGGATTTGAACTGTCCACTTCTGATGGGTCAGAGAGTCTTAGAATGTCACTCACTTTTTGTGTTCATCAGGAGAGTTCCTAGGACTGACTGTCTGAGGTGTAAATTCTTTTGATTTCAGTAGGAAATTCCATTACTTGGGAGTATTGCTTTCTAGAACTGGGGCCCCTTTAAACCAAAGGGACTGGCAACATTTATGAATAACATTAATATTGTAAACTTCCTGAGATCAGTTTTGCTTTCCCCTTTCTGAACACTGTGCAATCTGTACTTTAAAAAGGCTGGATTTGAACTGGAAAGTTAACTTTGATAGCTAAGTCTAGATAAAATATATACCATCATTTTGTTGATTGAATCATTGCTTTGTAAGTGGAGGTATTGTGGTATAAATGAATGAATGAAGTGTTTATTAAGGTCTTACTATGTGCCAGGCACTCTGCTTAATTCCCAGAGATAAAATACAAGTAAGCAAGACAGGCTTTGCCCTTGAGCAACTCACATCCTTATAGGAAAAGACAACACAGTTGAGAGGAACTAGGGAGGTGGGGGAGAGTTATGTTATATTGCAAATCATGGTGTGATCTCAGGGTTCCCAGGGGCAGATCCCAAATTCCAACAGGAGGATGACGCCAATGATGACCAGGGTGAAGGCAGCACAATTTCAAAATGGTGGCCAAGTGGTTATAGTGGGCTGCTTCCAAATAAGACAAGGCCAAAGTTGGCCTGTGTAGTCAACTGTGCTTGCCCTGGAGTCAGGGAGACCTGGATTTGAACCCTGGCTGCTCATTTACAAGCTGCCCATGGCCCCAGGGGCTTCTTCCTCATCTGTACACCCTAGAATCCCTTCCTCTTTCAAGGCTTAGCTCAAGAGCCACTATCTTTTGGAGACTTTCTCGATCCTCCCAATGAATAGTACTGGTCCCTCCTCTGAAATGACTTTGTATATCCTTTTAGTTTTCTCATATGTGTACATGTTGTTTCTCTTGTTAAAACAAAAGCTTCCTGAGGAGCTCCTCATTTTATAGATGAGGAAACTGAGTCCCAGGCAATGAATGCCAAAGTCATCCAACTACTAGGTATCTAAGGTGGGAATAGAATCTGGGACCAGTCTGTCTGTCCCTCTTCTCCCTCGCCTCCTCTATAAAAAGCTCTAACTCTCCACAGCACAGAAGGCCATTACCATTCCATGAGTGCCCGGAACAATCTCAGACTGCCCATCAGTTATCCCCCTGCTCTCTCTCCACGACTTCCTCCCCTTTGTTTATTCAATCATACGTCTTCTGGTGGCATCTCTCATACCACATCTTGCCCACCAACCACCATGGAGTAATGTCATTTGTATTTTTCCTTAGTGCCAATGAGCGATGAAGAGGAAGGCGCTGGTCTCTTTGATAGCACGGGCAAGCCTGTGACTGATCCATTTGACACGTCCTCTGGCTCAGTACAGCTGATCGCTATCAAGCCAGCCGTGCTGGCCCCTGCCCACCCAGCATCTGAACGGAGCCAGGAGTCAGCCATCATTAACGGAGAGGTAAGGGTTTTGGGGAGGCATGACAAAAATCAGTCATCAGACTCGAGAGAACCAGGGGAGGGGAAGGTTGTTTCTAAATAACTAGACAGGTTATTTTTTTTTCCAATGGGAAAGGTCTAGACCTGTGATGATTTGTAGTTGCTTCAGAAATGCAGCCAGAATGAGAGATAGACAGGTCATTCTTCTCCATATTTCTCTGCTTTCTTCTGGTCCAGTTTTATCTTTGGTGACCAGGTTCTCTAAGATCTGTGCAGTCACAGGGAGTGGGGTGGTCTAGGGCTATCTATGTGTGTATGTGTGTGTGTGTATGTTTATATATATATATATATTCATATATGTATGTATGCATGTATATGCATATATAGGTATGTGTGTGCATATGCACATGTCTTTGTGTGTGTACACACACACACACACACATATATATAGCTGGCCCTAGCTCATGTCATTCTCCTACTCAGGAAACTCTAATGTCTCCCTTTTACCTTCAGGATCTAATATAAATCCTCTGTTGGGCATACAAAGTTCTTTGTGTGTGTTTTTGTGTGTATGTGTGTGTCTGTGTGTACAGAGTTAACCCTTCCACATTGTGGGGGTTACAGATGCAGTGCCCCCAAGATCTGGAACATTCATGTAAAATTTTATGGCCCACCCTTCATACCAGAGAACAAGTCTGAATTATTATGGTATTTAAAAGATAAATATGTTGATATTATATGATACTATACATATATTTTATGCATTTCTGAGTTTCTAAACTTTTTCTATGTCATCTGCTGGCCTTTGTGTGTCATCTATAGCTTCTGAAAAACTTTCCCCAAATTCCCATTTAATTTTGTTTGATGACCCATGATACATTAAAGCCACAATGGGGAAAGTCATGATGTGGAAAGTTGCAATTTGGGAGAGATAACTATACATATGCATACATACACACATATATACACACCCATAACATATATCTATACTTGTGCATATGTAGTTCTAGACCATTCCATTCCATAATAAATACACACTCATGTGCATACATGCATACAGACACACACATGTATTGCCAGGGACCTGTGACTTTGTTCATGAAAGACATTTCAAGTCAAGTCCAAAAGCATTTATTAAACAATTACTGTGTGCCTGGAATTGTTCTAAGCCTTAGGAATTTTTTTAAGACTAAAACAATCTCTGCTATCAAGGAACTAACATTATAATAAAAGGGACAACATGAAAATTGCTAGGCACAAAAACTATAAATACAGAATCAGCAGAAGGTGAGCTCAAAGGCACTAGCAGCTGGGAGGGACCATGAAAGGTCTCTAAATAAATTAAAATCAGAGCTGAATCTTGAAGGAAGCCAGGGAAGTTGAGTTAGAGGTGAGGCAGGAGAGCATCCTAGGCATGGGAATTAGCCGAGGCAAAGACACAGAGATGGGAAATGAGGCATCCTGTGCAAGGAACAAGTATGTGGGGTAGTATAGTTTTATTGTAGAATGTGTAGCAGGAAGTAAAATGTAAGAAAATGGTAAAAGAATGATTTAAGTTGAAGAAAAGATAAATGACAAACAGAAGTTATGTTAAATCCTGGAGGTGATCTGGAGTTTATTGAATGGGAGAGTACCCCAAAAAATCACTTTGATGACTAAGGGGAGAATGAATTTGAGTGCAAGAGGAACTTGAAATAGTTATTGAGATAGACCTGGCAAAAGAGGATATAGCATGAAGTAGGATGGTGATTGTTTATGTAGAGAGAAATAAAAATATACTCTAGATATCCTGAAGAGAGAAGTAGTAAGATATGACAACAGATTAGAGTAACTGAGAATGAGAGGTTGAGGATTTCACTGAGGTTACAAGCACATGGTAGTGCCTTTCAACAGTAATAGGAAAGCTGGGAAGAGGCGAAGGTTGAAAAGGAAAGTTAATCAATTCTGTTTTGGACATGTTGACTTTGAAATACCTATTTCAGATATCCAATCCAAGGTGTCTAAAAGTCATTTGGTGATAAGGGACTGGAGCTCAGGAGAAATAAAAGGGCTAGACATATGACCTGGGAATCAGTTACTTAGGGATGATAGTTGAATAGCTGAGTGCGTACACGTACAGAGGAAAAAGAAAGGAGGGTCCAAGCTTGGAGGGCATCCATATTTTCAGTAAGATACTTCCTTCAGCAATGCAGAAAGTCACTGCTTGCCAATTTGGAGTCTTAGAGAGTCACCAGGAGCACTGAGAGGTTTATTAGAAATCACCCTTGAACCCAGGTCTTCCTAATTCTGATGGCCAGGCATCTATTCACTACCCCCATACACACACACATACTCTCTCTCTCTCTCTCTCTCTCTCTCTCTCTCTCTCTCTCTCTCTCTCTCTCTCTCTCTTTCTCTCTCATTATGTAAACTAATACCTCATTGATGATTATATAATGTACCGCTGAGCTAATCTAAGCTGCCAAGCCACACCAAAAAATTGTATTAAGTGATTTTAAAAGTCCATTTTCTTCATCAGAAAATACAGTGTTTATTAATAACATGTTGTGATAATGACCAAGCTTTGAGCCAGAAAAAAAAAGCTAAGTATATAGCATATGTTGTCAAACTGACTTTTTTTCTTTCTCTTTAATCTTTGTTACAAGGAGGGGGTCTCTGAGTAGAGGTATGGGAGGGATATATTTGGAAATAAAAATTATATAAAGACAAAAGACATTTGTTTGAAAAAGTTATTTTAAAAAAGCCAAAGCATCACTGTCAAAATAGACCAACATAGCGTTGTTCTGATGCAGAACCGTCTAGTGATATTGACTAATGATGGACATGGTACTGGATCAGGAGTCAGGAAGACTTAGGTTTCAGTCCCACCTCAAATATTTAGTGGCTGTGAGTGTGGGGAAAGCAATCATTTGGTCATCCTGACACTTGCCCTCCTCATCTGTAAAGAGGAGCTAGTAATGGCACCTATCTCCCAAGGTTATCATGGGGGCCAAATGAGGCAGCTAGGTGGTTCAGTCGATGGAGCACTGGACCTGAAGTTAGGAAGACCTGAGTTCAAATCCAGCCTCAGACTGTATGACCCTGGGCAAGTCAATTCACCTCTGTCTGCCTCCGTTTTCTTATCTATAAAACAGAGATAATAATAGCACATACCTTCCAAGGTTATGAAAACAAACGAAGGTAATATTTGTAATGTGCTTTGTCAACCTTCAGGTGCCATATTATGATTAAAAAGGATAATGTATGTTAAAGTGCGTTCTTATGTCAGTGTGCTATATAAATGTTTCTGTTGCCACTTGCTGTAATCTATATAACACTTGACAGTTTACAGGATACATTGGATATTAATACATTAATATTGTTTAAAATTATTCCATTTGATCCTCACAATGGCGACCCCAAGAGGCAAGTTGTACTTGTTCTTCTTTTATGGGTGAGGAAACTGAGGGAATGGAATGATTTTCCCAGGCTCACTTGGCTAATTAGTGGCTGAGTTGAGAGTGGAACCCTGTCTCCTAGTCCCTGGAACTTGGAATCAGGACAACTTGGGTTCAGAGCCCATTTTATACACCAATTAGCTATGTTACTTTGGGCAAGTGAGGGTGGATTGGATGGCCTCTAAGCCTTTGATCTTCTAATCTATGGCCTGCATTCAGGCCCACCATGGTGGACCCTTTGAGTGAAGGCCGGTCCCCTGATAACCCAAGTATCTGTTCTTCTATCAGCTACCACACACAGCTTATCTGCCCATTTCATGGCTGTTTGTCATGATAACAAAATTCAAAATCCTTATTCTGAATGTAATTGCTTAACTCAATATACATCCCATTTTCTGTTTGCTTTCTATCTACTGGCCCAGCTCCCTATAACCAAAGAACAGGAGATAAAGATTTTCTCAGAAATTGAGACTCACTACGTAATTACAGTTTATTATAGTGGAAAGGAGTGGACATTACTTGTCATCCAAACTCCTCGGGGAAGGACTGCTTTTTTGTCTTTGTATTTCCAGAGCTTGCAATGCCTGGGGCATAGAATAAGAATTAGGGATAGAGAACTCAGAGAGGAGGAAACTCCCTCTATCCTTGAAGGTTAACACCTGTCTGTGTCTTAATAATGTCCTAGAGTAGAGGTGTCAAACCCTTGGGAAGCTCCAAGGCTATTAGCATGACTGAAGCAGATGAAAATGTAATTGAGAAATGTTTAATAAAATAAATTAAAATAGGACACAACACAGGCAGTGTTGATTTGTGGTTTCCTAAGTCTGTAAGCAGTCTGCAGAGATTTGTTTCTACTGGAATTTGAAGACCCTGTGTTAGAGAATTACCCAGGGATACCTAGATGTTGAAGAACCTGCCCAGGGTCTCACTGACAGGGTTTGTCAGAAGCAGGACTTGAATGCAGGCCTTCAAAGTCAGAAATCTATCTACTATTGGCAGGTGCCTAATAAATGTTTATTAACTGATTGGTTCATGGATTTGGGGCTGGAGGGAACCTTTAAAGTCATTATATTATATTATAGATATCATTACATAAATGAGAAAATGCAGACCCAGAGCAGTTAGGGGACTTGCCCAAGCACACAGGTAATAACTGGCAGAGCAGGTCCTCTGAAAAGTCCAGCACTTTTCTAACTATAATGTGAGAAAAATAAATTAAGTCCTAATTGGGGTCACGATAGTTCATATTTACGCCATTCTTTACAACAGTCTGACTATTTAGTCTATTACCCCCATTTTATAGATGAGGAAATTGAGGCTCAAAGAAGGAATTTGCCCATAGTCACACAAGTAGAAAATAGGAGAGCTGAAGATTTGAACCCCGTTTTTCCCACTGCTTGGTGCCTCTTCTCAGTACACAGCTACAGGAGGGTGAAAATGTCCCGTATCACATTTGAATTGTCATAGAAGGGACAAAAATGCGCGCTGAAAGACAATGTACTATAGGAGAGCTGGCCTCGGAGTCAGAGGCCCCGGCTTCAAGGTCAGCCCCTGGTACAGATTAGCTGTGTGACGGTGAGCAAGCCACTTAACCTTCCATTGCTCCCGTCCAGGTCTCCAGGATTACAAATTGCCAAGCAGGTGCTGATTTTGCTGTGGCAGAAGGAATTTCCTCCCCAGAAATTCCATGAGCTCACAGATTTGAACCAAAAACTAAAACCGCAGGGCAGCGCCTGGGGAGAAGCCCTGGCAGGCTGAGGCAAAGCCTCGCACACCTGCTCGGTCACACTCCTGAGAATTCGCTCCCTCCGCAGGTGAACAAGGCCTTGAAGCAGAAGTCCGACATTGAACACTACCGCAACAAGCTGCGTCTCAAGGCCAAGAGGAAAGGCTATTATGACTTCCCCCAGGTGGAGGGCAGCAAGGCTCTGACGGAGAGAAAGATGTACGAGAAAGCCCCGAAGGACATCGAGCGCGTCCTGGAGCCCGAGCCCGAGGCCCCCTCTCCCTTTGGCGAGTCTAAGAACAGGTAAGTGGGTCTGCTGTTGGCTTGAAGCCCGGGAACGTCATGGATGTGACAGGGACAGCAGGTGCCCGCATCGGTGCCGGCAGCGGGCGCCGGGCGTCCTCTCTCCTACAGCAGGGGATATTGATTGGCATTCGGATGGGTTCAGAAATGCAGGGCTCGGTAGAGTGCGTTTGCGGGAGAATGAATGGAAGAGCCCGAAGAATGTGAGAGCCAAGGCTGTGATAGAACTTTTTACATGCTTTGTTTCAGTGCAATATGAAGGATAGGCACGAGGAAGTGATGAGGCCAATCGGAGATGTTTTCAGGGCTGGAGGAAGATGGAATAACCTCCTAGGTTTCATCTGTGGCCCAGTGGAGAGGGCATCAATCTTCAGGCACTCCCCATTGCCAGTCTGCTTTATCTGGCATAAAGAGCCCTTCTAAATCTGGCTCCAGAGCATGCATGTCTCCCTCTCACTCACTCACTCAGAGGCCCCCTGGCACCTTTCCTCCTTGTGACTCTCCCTCCCTCCTCACCTCCCCCTCCTAGAAACTCTGCTTTTAAAATTCAGGGCAAATGCCTACAAGCAGCTTTTCCCAAATCCTTCCAATTCTTAACTCTCTTCTGGAATTGCTTTGTTTATTTTATATTATTTATTATATATCCTGTACTTTTGTGCATGTGTTATTCACCTCCAGTAGAAACTCTATGAGAGCAGGGGCCATTTTTAATTTTGGGGAGCCAGTGCTTGACCGGGTGCCTGGTACACAGTAGGAATTTAATAAATGCTTATTGGATTGGATTGGAATCAAAGGATCTGGGTTTACATCCTGGCTCTGCCACTTACTAGCTGGGTGATCTTCGGCAAATCATTTACTAGCCCTGGGCCTTAGTTGTCTCATCTGTAAGAAATAATTTACTACTGCTGGGCCTCAGTTTCCTTATCTCTAAAATGAAAGGGTTGGATTAGAATGTGTCTGAGGTTCCTTCCAGCTCTCAATCTGTCATCCTTTACTGTTCAGTTGTGGGGGTTTTTTGGGGGGGCGGGGGGAGGCAGGGCAATTGGGATTAAGTGACTTGCCCAAGGTCACATGGCTAGTGTTATGTGTCTGAGGTCAGATTTTGAACTCAGGTCCTCCTGACTCCAGAGCTGGTTCTCCACTGCTCCACTCCACTGCAACACCTAGCCACCCCTGTTCAGTTGTTTTAATAACTCCTCCCCAACCCTCCAAGAACAGGAAAATTTCATCCATCAAGTCTTGTGAGCCTCCTGCCTGAGCTTCAGTGCTGGGCCAAATGTCCACTTTTTCTAGGATGGGTTTTTTCTCTGATGTGCAAACATGTCATAAATTGGAGACGAAAGGTGCAGAGAATTCAGTGCTAACATTATCTCCTGGGTTTCAAGCAGATAAATAGTTTGCCCTTACATCTTTTTGAGCTGAACTTTAGGGCTATTCATTTTGTGGAGAAGTAAAATTACCTCTGAAAGAGTGTACATTGCAAGAGCAAAATAATACAAAACAAAACAAAACTCCATTTCTCTGAAACCCTTTGCAGAGAATAAAAACTCTCACTGAATGGAAGCTCCTTGAGGGCAGGGGCTGTGTTGTATTGAGCAGATGTTCTGTAACTGCTTATTGAGTCAAGTCAGACTGAACTGAATTAAAGCCATCAGTCAATCAATCAACATTTATTAAGTGCCTATATTTAAGAGCACTTGAGGGGGTTTTACTTGGAATGCCAAGTATGTTGGGGGGAGGGGGGAGAGCTGAGATTGAGAACAGAACAAAACAGGTAGGAATAAGGTTGGATCACAGAGATTTTTAGGACTGTCCACAAAATACAACTGAATATCTGTCATTAGCTAGTCAATCAACAATCATCTCTTAAGCATTTACTGTATCCAGGCATCCTTCTAAACACTTGGGATACAAAAAAGGGCAAAAATTCTGTCCCTGCCCTCCAGAATTCTAATGAGGGGATATCATATAAATAACTAGGTACGTGTGAGATAAATACAGATAGAAGAAGAATTCAGAGGGGAAATGCAAATAGTTGCAGGGAAAGTGGGGGTGGGACTCGAGGGAAGGTCTGCAGAAGGTGGGACCTGAGCAGAATCTTGAAGAAAGTCAGGGTGACTAAGAAACAAAGGTGGAAAGGAAAACATTCCAGGCATGAGGCACAGCCATTACAAAGGAATGGAGTCTAGAGATGGAGAGTCACATATGAGGACCAGCAAGCAGACCCAGGATAGCTGTGTCGTGGAAGGAATATGTCAGAGGGAGTAAGTAAAGGGCAAGGAGGCTGAAGAGGTAAGAAAGAGAGTAGTTTTTCAATACTTTAAATGTCTACCAGAGCACTTTATCTTAGCTCTTGGAGGTCATAGGGAGCCGTGAAAGTTTGTTGAGTGATATAATCAGAACTATGCTTTAGGAAAATCATTTTGGTAGCTAAGTGGAAGATGGAGTTGAGTGGAGAAATAAAAGAGAGAAAGAATAATTGGAAAGTTATTGCAATAGTTCAGATGAAAGGTGATGAGGCCAGTAGGGCCATGGCTATGTAAATGCAAAAGAGATTTTCACAATGGATTGTTTATATGCAGTGACTGGGGTCAACCGGTAGTAAAGGATCAATGATAACTCTGAGGTTGCAAACTTGGGTAACTGGGAAGATGATGATGCCTTCTCAGTTGTTGTTGTTGTTCGTCCTTCATTCTTGAAGAGGACCAATGACATCATAAGGATAATGTCTTGACTTATGTGTGAATTGGATTTGAGTGAAGTCATCAGTCTCACTCTGTCCTCCAGAGTCATAGAAGTCCAGAAGTCCAGTCATAAGACTGGATCAAGCTGAGCCTTGAAGAAGAATTGAGGAAATATGGATCGGTGGAAAGAGGCCTGGCTTTGGAATAGGGGAGCTGGGTTTATATCCTTCCTCTGTCCTTTACTACTTCATGTGACCTCAGGCAAGTCACCCCATCTCTCTGACCTTTAGCCTCATCTGTGAAGTAAGAGTGTTGGGCTAGATGGCTTTGGGGCCCTTCCAGCTCTTAATCTGTGATCCCTTCTTTTCAGAGTTGGGGAATCACAGGTATAGAACATTGCACATGCTGTCAAATACGGTGGGTGGGTTGGTTGGTTTGGCTGAAATGCTTCCCCCAACCCCCTTTTTCTTTTTGCTTACAAAGGATGGCTTGCTAGGTAGGGTAGAAGGAGGGATACATTGGGGAGAAAAGATGTTCCAGAGTTAAAATATACCAATAAAAAGGAAATAAATAAGTGATATAATAAATAAAATAAGCATAGCTTTGGGATCCAAGATCTATTAGGGCAACCAAGAGGGTTGGCCTAGATGCTTTCCCCTAGGAGGGATAGAGTATTTGCCAGCTCAAGTGAGCCTTTACTCACTATGGAAATAACCATAGTTATAAAACCAAATTGGAAAGCATTGTCTCCACTTCACAAATCGAATCAATGTAGTTTTATTTTCAATAAAGAAAAGAAATAACTTTTAAACTAGTGCCCAATTTACCATGACACTAATTAGGCTTGGTTGGCGTAACGAGTTATTGCTACAAAATGGCATTGAGAAAGTTTTTACGATATATGGGCTGTAGTGTTGGTGACTTGAAGAAAATAGATGACAAGATAGAGATTTCAAAGCGAGACCTGTTCAATTCAGTACAAGTGTCTATTAAGTGCCTACTGCATGGTGGTACCTAAAGTGCCAGGCCTGGAGGCAGGAAGCTCAAATCTATCCTCAACACTTGCCAGCTGTGTGACCCTGGGTAAGTCATTTCACACTGTTTGCCTCAGTTTCCTCATCTGCAAATTGAGCTAGAGAAGGAAATGGCAAACCACTCCAGTATCTTTGCCAAGATAATCCCACATATGGTCATGAAGGCTGAAAAACAACAAAATATGCCAGGTACTGCTCAAGGTATTAGAAAGAAAGAGGCAAAAAGCAAACAGTCTCTTTCCTCAAAAAAGCTTACAGTCTACTGAGGGAAAATAAACTAAAAATAAAGCAGTTTCAGGGAGGAATAGTAATCAGGATTAGGAAGGACCTGCTTTTGGAGACAGCCCTTGACCTGAACCTTCATGCTAAGGATTGTAGGAGATGGAGCTGAGGAAGCAGAGCATCTAGACACAGTGTCTATAATTAGAACTGAAGTGGATTGAAATCATTAATTTATGCCCAAGTAGAAATGTATCTACCTGGTAGGTCTGATCCATTGAGATCCCTGTAAAAAATCAATTTGAAAGACGACCATAAAGCATTAACTCTAAAAATGAGGTAGAGAGAAATGGGGAGAAGGGAAGGAAGGAAAGAAGGAAAGGAGAGGGGAAGGGAAGAAGTGAAGGAAGGAAGGAAGGAAGGAAGGAGGGAAGGAAGGAAGGAAGGAAGGAAGGAAGGAAGGAAGGAAGGAAGGAAGGAAGAGTGGAGGGAGGAAGAGGAGGAAGGAAAGAAAGAAAAAAAGGAGGAAGAAAGAAAAGATGTAAGGGAGGAAAGGAAAAAAGGAAGGAAGGAGGGAGGGAGGGAAGACAGGAAAGGAGAAAGGAAAGAAGGAAGGAAGGGAAAGAAAGAAAGAAGGGGGAAGGGAAGAAGGATGGATCATAGATCTAGAGCCAGAAGCCACCTGAGACCCAGGTTGATTAAGTTACTTTCCCAATGTCACAAGAGAAAACAGGAAAGTCGGGTCTCATCTCAGACTTTTGGGTGGTTATTTGAAAATCCTGGAGTCTATTCCTCCTAGTCACAAAATAACCTACTTAAATGTCAATTGCTAATCCCAGTGCCTCCCTTCTTGTTAGTGAATCTTCTCTAAATGGGCTAATTGGCAATCTCCGGACAATTGGAAAGTCTGCTTTTCCAAAAACGATTTGTAATTAGGTCAAGGATGTGAATACTTTGGGGCTTTTGATAATGTGCAAGTTACTCAGAAAATACCCTTTTTCCCCAATGAGATGAAATTGTGTCTGTTTCCTTGCTTCCCATAAAGACAGTCCTTACCTGCAGAAAAATGTAGGTGCAGTCTACACCTGAACACAGGTGGGTGAGGGTGTGGGTGTGTATTCACTTACACTGAGTGAATAAAGATAGTGTGGGGCTGCCTCAAAAAGTGTGGGTTCCTGCTCCTCGGAGGTCTTCAAGCCATGCCTGGATGACCACTTCTTAGGTACGTTGCAATGGGGATACCTTTTGGGCTGGACCATAAGGCCACTGAACTCTCTCCTGTCTCAGATTCTGTGCTGCTATAACTTCAAGAAAAAAAGAATATTAACATCTGGAGCAAGGGGCAATGAAGAAAGACCCCATGTAGGCGGTGATACCTGAGCAGTGATATGTGGGGAGCTAGGTGGGGATTCTACAAGGGGGAGGTAAGGAGGGAATGCATTCCAGGTATGGCAGATAGCCTATGCAAGGGTGCTTGATGGGGAAATGGAATTTTGCATATGAGGACCAGCGAGTACAACAGTTTAGTTAGATTGTAGAGGATGAGAGTTGTCACGTATGATCAGTCTCGAAAAATAGGGTGGAATCAGGTGAGAAAGGGCTGGAAATGCCAGACAGAGGAGTTTTGTTCTTATCCCTAGGGGCAGTTGGGAGCCAGTACAGCTTTTTCATTAGGGACAGGGCATGGTCCAACCTGTGCTTTAGGAATATGGCCGCAGCAGCTTTGTGAAGGATGGGCTAGAGAGCAGAGAGGGTTGAGGCAGGGAGACCCGTACCACTACACCATTAACTTCCCAACCAGTATATAGGTAGTCCAAGAATTTAAAGTTAGGAGGGAGAATGTGTAAAGCTCCTTAGAGTTCCCTGAATATAGGGGCTCTGGATAGCAAGGTTGCTCAGGGAAAATTCAAGAGGCACTGTTCTTGTCCTGCCTCTCTGCCCCTAACTCTGTGATCTAGGAAATGTTGGCTGACCTCACTGAGCCCTGGTTTTCCCAATCTCAAATTGAGAGATTAACATTTGCCACTCAGTATGTTGAAAGGCAGCATGATGTGGTGGAAAGTGCCTAGATCCTATGGCCAATCAATAAAACAAACAGTCAATCAACCAACATTTATTAAATGCCTGCTGTGTGCCAGGCTCCATGCTTATTGCTAGGGATACAAAATCAAAATTAAAATTGTCCCCACCTTTCAAGAATTTGCATGCTAGTCAGAATATGTGAAGTTAAAAATCCCAGCTCCAGTCATTACTCACCATATGACTATGAACAACTTACTTCATCTCTGAGAGTCTTAGTTTCCTAATCTATAAAATGAGCATATTATTTTTACTTCCCAGGGTTGCTGTGACAAAAACTCTTTGTAAACTGGAATTTACAAAATTTATATTTGAAACTAAATGGATTCTATTCTATCATGATATCATGTTATGTTACATTATGGAATTATTGTTCCATAATAATTCTCATATAATTGTCATTAGAATTTACTGTGGAATAATATCATTCCTTTATGAAGCAGAAGCATGAACTGTTGTCACACAGAACTGATAGGCTTCTTCACTATTCAAAAAAATTTTTAAATACTTTATGATAGTAAGAGAAGCATCTTAGTTCAATGGGAAGACCAATGACTCTGGAGCTAAGGGTCCCCTAACTCCCCAAATCCCCACCCCCAGTACTTGCTACTTGTCTGATCCCAGGCAAGTCCCTTCACTTGCCTGGGACTCAGTTTCCCTCTCTATAAAATGAGCACATTAGATCAGGACCCCTGAGGTCCCTCCCAGCTCTTGATCTCGGTTACTGTGAGCTCAGATAGATGAGCAGGAGGGATGCTAAGAAGACAGCCATGGATTTGCCATGTCTCGTGTCCCTGATTGTATTCCAGTCAGAAGGGAATTCTTGGCCATTGCTTAAGGGAGCCCTCTGAGCCACTGTGGTCACAGTAACTGTTCTCTGGAGCACCAGCTCTTTGGGAGGTGGGCAAGTGAATGACAAAGAGGACGTGCCTCTGTCCTTGGCTGGCTTGGGGAGGCGGTTTCTTAGAGCTCTTGAGTCTGAAGAATAAAAGGTTAATGAAAGCAGGTGATATCCCAAGTCATCAAAAAAGCATTTGTGAACAGAGCCATCTCATAAAGGCAAGGAAATAGCCTGTGTCCTTGCCCCATGCACCTTCCAAGATTTGAGACTGGAGAGTCAAGGGGTGTATTTTTATAGGAGTTAGCAGAGCCATAATTAGGAAGGAGTGGCTGGTTTCTTTGCCCCTGGTTTCTTCTATCAGGGAAGGCACAAGGTACGTTTCCGTCCTCTGACTTTTCATCTTTGCCTCTTTGAGATTTTTCACCAGGCAGACAACCTAGACCAAGCAGCATGACCACCCTGCCCCAGAGTCCTATTGCTCTGGCTCCCATTGCCGAGGGTCTGTCTTCCCTAATCACTGCATTCCCCTGCTTCCTACAGTGGGTCTGGGAGATAAGCTTTGCCAGATTACCCTGCTTTCCAGCACAGGTACACTTGGGGAAGATGGCCCTTTTTACTGCTCTGCCATTTGGACAGCTCTTTGAGATGATCTAGTCTAACCCTATCAAGTTACAGATAAGGACCATGAGTCCCAGGGAAGGGAGGTGATGTTCACAATTGATAGATATCCAGTCTCCATAAGGAAAAATAATCCCATAAGTGAGAGCCACTCTTGTGACTCTTGAAGGTATAACATGAGCTTCCCAACAGAAGATCATAAATTTAGAATTTACAGTGACTTCAAAAGCCAACTTCTCCATTGTACAGATGAGAATCAAGGTCATGCTGGTAAGTAAGCCTCACAAACAGGACTGGAATTCAGTCCTCTGTTTCCAGAGCCATGCCTCTTTCTACTATACCAAGCATCCTTTCCACTCCCCTCCCCAGGCCCAGATTTGCCTCACAAACCCCAGGATTGATGATATTTATTTCCCAGACATATGGGCTTGTGGGAAGAGCAGTATTAACATCTTCATAGGAGTTTTGTGAGGCAAATTCACCATTTTCATTGGTTGCCTATTAATTTAGATCAATAGAGAATTCCATCTGTCCCTGTCCGGGAGTGAGTTGCATAATGACAGTTATTGGATTTTCTACAGGCAACAGATGAAGAACTCTGTGTACCGAAGCCGGCAGTCTTTAAACAGCCCCAGTCCAGGGGAAACCGAAATGGACCTCCTGGTGACACGGGAGAGACCCCGACGAGGCATTCGGAACAGCGGCTATGACGTAAGTTCTTCTGGTGTGCTTGTCTTGGGTGCTGAAAATAAGCTTTGGTCCAAAATCTGTAGGTACAAGGACTGAGATACACTGAACTCCAGGCCTGTGGAAGGGTATTCCACAGGCTCCCCAAGGGGAAGCAAAAAGTATTCATGCTTCGTTTTCTTGTTAGGGCCACTCTCTTTTTGCAGAGTAAAGGTCCTTGAAAAGTACCTGTCTTTTAGAGCTACAAATCACTTGTAAGAATACTGCTTTATAAGCGCTGGGCAGTATTCCTTGTCCCACTGATTTGTAATTGAGTGATTTGTGATCTTGCTGTTGGATAGCCCTCCAATGGTATAAATTATCAACCCTCCACATCTTTTCATCCTATTGTAGTTTTCATACAGTCTTTTCATAGGACTCTCCCATAGATGTTCCATTCAGTGCCTTTCCTTGGATTATTTTAATATTTCATCACCACCGGGACAATTATACAATAGCCATCCGTTTTTCTTTCTCAATCTAAGGACAAGAAGGTACCATATCCTTCCTGTTAAATGTGTCCTTGATAAGAGCTTTCCACTAGTTCTCTAGGTCATCACTGGCATACCCTACTTAGACCCATCAATCATCTCTCTATGACCCTATGGGGTGGGGATGGGGGTGGGGTCATCCATAATCTGATTCTTCGGAGATTGTGAGATTCTATGACTTATAGTCACATGGGAGAACGTTGATTTTTTTAAAAGATAGGAATTGTAGGATTGAGTATTGTTGATATTGTTGAAAGCCCTTTATTTTCCAAAATCCAGTTCAGCCCTTTCTATTAAATCAAAAGATTAGGCAACGAATGAGAAACTGTTGGTTAAGCTAGAGTTACACATACTTAGATGAGTTGATGGCTTTTGAGATTAGTGAGGTGGGAATTCATAGGATTATAGATCATTTATTTAGAGCTAAATGGAGTCTGAGGTCATTTAGTTCAATACTTTTTTAAATTAGATTTTTTTTCTTCAGCAGGAGAAACTTAGGTAAAGTCAAACAAAACCCTGATAACAAACACACATAATCAAGCAGGTTCCTATATTAGTAATGTCCAAAAAATATATCTCATTCTGTATTTTGAGTCCATTTTCTCTCTATCAACAATAGGTAGAGTGAACTATCATCGGGTTCCCCTGGAATAATTGCTGATTAGAGTTCTTCAGTCTTTTAAAGTTACTGGTCTTTACATTGTTGTTGTTATTTTATAAATTGCTCTCCTGGTTCAACTCACTTCATTCTGTCTCAGTTCAAACATGTCTTCCTGAAGGTTTCTCCAAAGCAATCACCTTCATCATTGCTTACAGAAGGATAGACACTCCATTTCGTTCATATACCTTAATTTGTCAATCATTTTCCATTCGATGGGTACCCTGTTATCGTCTGGTTCTTTGCCACTACAGAAAGAGCTGTTACAAATCTTTTTGTGTATATTTGAATCCTTTTCGTCTTTCTTCTATCTCTTTGGGCATCAGCCCAGTTGTGGTATCAATGGGTCAAAAGTGACTTTGGGGACATAGTTCCAAATTGCATTCCAGAACGGCTGGATCAAGTCGAAACTCTACAAACAACGCATTGAGTCTAATCTACTTTTATATATGAGGAAACTGAAGCCTGTGGATTTAAACAACTTAGCCATGTAAGTTACATTTTTATGCCTACCTGTCCTCTATAATTCTTGTCCACATCCTCCACAAATCCACTATAAGGGGTCCAACAACATACTGGGAGCCTTCCACTTTGGACCTTGCATGGATAACAATGGAGTCCTTGGGCCAGCCATCAGGTATCCCTCACTCTCCATGACTAGCATCTTTTTCCATTTGTATATTTCTTCGATGAAATCTTTTCACAGCTCCTCCTTCCCACACAAATCCCTGTTCATGATGTACTGCAGCCTGCTCACACCCACCATGCATCTCTCTGTCACCCTTTGGGTGACTGTCAACTTTACTTCTTCAGAAACTGTCACATTCCATGATCAACAGCCAAAGTTTAGCACCAGAGGCATTGCACTAGTAACCTTTAAATTCAATTGTAGACTTAGAAGCAATTTGAATTCTTTCCCCCATTCTTGGAAATTCAAGAGATGAACCATGTTTTGCTTTGGACAAGACAATTCATCTAAGTCTGTGTGTTTTTTGAAACTGTGAAATTCAGAGTTTGACTATGTACTTAACTAATTAATTCCTTGACCTGACGGAGCAAACACATTCTGCCAAGTCACTTGGCAATGTGATAAAAAAAAAAAAAAACACCAAGCCAGGGACATTTAGGCAAGTCTCAGTGGAGGACTGTTTTCTTAGAAGCTCAGAATTTCCTTGTTGATGTGTTACATTTTGACACTTACCAATCAAACCACATTCTGCCAAGGTGCAGATCCTCGATGAACAAGCCCATCTTTTGAGGGGGTGCTGGCCAGTGTGTCTCCTTGCTCCAGAATATCAAACAGCCATCATAAACAACCACTTGGGTTTCATCAAAGATGGCAAACCTTTCCAGTATCTTTGCCAAGAAAACCCAAATGTTGTCACAGAGTCAGATATGACTGAAGACGACTGAACAACAACAACAATGCCTTTCTTCCCCTGGGAGCAGGTTCCCCTGATTCCTTCCTTCAGTAAACATGGGTAGGATGTAAGCTTCGGAAGGCTAGGGACTGCTTCTGCTTCTGTTTTTGTACACTGCCTACTACATAATAGGTGCTTAATAAATTGATTGATTAATTAGATGTTTACTCTTTGCAAGAACCTCTGCTGGGCTAAATGAGATGTTAAAAAAAAAAGTCCTTCATGGAATTTGCTACTTGAGACAAATGCTGATAATTATCATACATTGAATTAAGTAGGTGAGGTCCAAAGGGGAAAGATCATTAGGAAAGTAGAAGAGAAGGCTTCTGGGAAATGGGTGTCATTTAGGTTGGACTTTAAAGGTGATTAGGACTATTCAACCAGTGAAGAAGGGAAAGAAGGAAGGAAAGAAACATTAAGTGCCTACTATGTGGTAGGCACTCTGCTAGGAGGTTTACAAATATCTCCTGTGATATTCACAGTGATCCTGTCCAATGTGTCTCTTTGCTCCAGAATATCAAACACACACACATACACATACACACACACACACACACACACACACACTCACAAACACATACACACATGCACAAACATACTTGCATTCACCAAAGATATGCCTAGGTGGTGCAGCAGAGTGTCAGACCTGGAGTCAAAAAGATCTGAGTTCAAATGTAGCCTCAGACTCTTACTAGATTACTAGCAAGTCATTTCACCCTGTTTGCCTCAGTTGGTAAAATGAGCTGCAGATGGAAATAGCAAATTATTCCAATGTCTCTGCAAGAAAACCCCATGTGGGACTATAAAATCAGACACAACTGAAATGATGGAGCAACATGGTTTCTCCATTTCCTTCTTTCAGCAGACATTTGTAGAATGGGAGATAAATGCTATTATTATCCCAATTTTACACATGAGGAAACTGAGGCAGACAGGTTAAATGACTTGCATGAACATCCAGTGTCTGAAGCCAGATTTGAATTAAAGTCTTCCTGACTCTAGATGGAGGATGATCATGTCCAGGAAGAAGGAACTGTGATCCTCTGATCTGAGCTCGTTAGCACTGGGATGTGAACATTGGAAGTTAGCACAGCCAGTTGGCAGGAGGGCGAGGACAATCAATCAATCAACCAACAAACATTTATGGATTGTCTACTATTTACCATGCACTGTGTAGGGTGTGTTTGAAAGTCAGAGCGAATCCAGTTTTGGCTGGAGCAATCAATTATGTGAGGGGAAAGTAACAGGAGATAAAGACAGAAAATAGGTTGGTGCTACATCGTAGAGTGCCTTGAATACCCATCAAAGGCATCTACATGCCAGCAGCATTTAGAGCTGGAAAGGAAACCTTTCCTTCATTTTCCAAGGAAACTTGTATTCCCCAGTGGATCACAAGCTTCCTGAAAATAGTGTAAGTCTTTGCATGCCCAGCCCCCAGAACAATGCCTTATAAATAAATGAGTGGTTAACAAATGTTTGTTGAGTTGACTTGGAGTGAAGCCTAGGGAGATGCTGAGCAGAGGAATGGGGCATGACTAGCTCTGTGCATAAAGAAGGCTAGCCTGGGAGTGAAGGATGGATTGGAGGGAAGCCCAAAGTGGAAACATGAAGAGATGTTAGGATGCCATTGAGGGCATCCAGAAGGGTAGTAATGAAGGTTCGGTGGCAGATGGAATAGGGAGGAAGGGATAGAGGGGAGATATGGAAAGTTGGGAGTGACAGAACTTGGTAATTAATCGATCAGCTGAGAGAACTGAGTGAAGAGAAGGGTCAGAGGTTTCCAACATGGGAGATTGGAAGAACCAGGCTGTCCTTGTCAGAAAGAGGAATGGGATTAGGTGAAAAGAAGATGAACTCTAACAATGGAAAGAGCTGATACAGCCCAAGCCCATCCAGGCAAATCTAAATACTTCAAGAGCTACTTATTACAATGATTAATTTCTCATTCATGGGGATAGAACATAGCTCAGTCTGATGAGCCCTGGGCTGGGAGTTGATCTGACTATGCTCTAACCCCAGCTCTAGCAGGAATGGGCTAGGTGACCCTGCATTAGCTCTTTCACCTGCCTCACCTGTGACTCAGTTTCCCATCTGTAAAAAGGGGTGGGGTTGGGCTAGATGATGTTGGGCCAGTATATTATAGTACTAAAGTCATAAAGACCTGCCCTTCAGTCCCACCTCTGACATTTATTAGCTATGTGACCATAGGCATAAAGTCACTTTATTTCTAAGCCTTAAGTCTCTTCATCTGTAAGATGAGGGGGTTGGACCAGGTTATCTCTGAGGCCCCTGCCGGCTTTAGCATCATATAATTCTAAGTTAATTATTGTTGCACTAATTTGAAGAAGAGACACAGAGAACAGAGAGTTGTTTTAAGGGTGCATCAAGGTCTGGGTTCAAGTTTTGCTGCTGGCAGAGTGGCTTCTGACTCTGGGCACATTTTGTCACCTCTTGGTGCCCATAGACCACTCTTGATGACTCCTTCATGTACTTTATGCCATAGCCAAAAAGGCCTGTTCAGTCTTTATGCAGCCTTCCATTTCCCACATTGATGCCTTTGATAAAGCTGTCCAGCACTCCTAGGGTGGGCATCAAGGTGGCCCAGCAGATAGATTGCTGGGCCTGGATGGAGTCAGGAAGACCTGAGTTTAAGTCTGACCTCAGACACTTACTAGCTGTGTGACCCAGGGCAAGTCACTGAACCCTGTTTGTCTCAGTTTCCTCATCTGTCAAATGAGTTGGAGAAGGAAATGACAAACCACTTCAGTGTCTCTGCCAAGAAAACCCCAAATGGGGTCACAAAGAGCCAGACACTTCTGAAAAGACTAAACAACAACAATTGTGCCCAGAATGTGCTTGCTCCTCTCCTCCCCCTCTGGGCATCCCTAGCCACCTTCAGGTCCTCCCTTAAAAAGCTGTCTCCTTCAGAAGGCCTTTCCTGATTCTTCCCGGTGGCAGTACCACCTCCCAGGCCCTTTGTATTTCTCTTGTGTGTGTCTAGCATTGACTGTCCTCTGTGGAGCTGTTGTGACACATAAGCTTCTCATGGACATCATCTATTTCATTTTTCTATTTGCATACTCCATGCCCAGTACACAGTAAGAGCCTAATAAATGCTTGTGGATTGGTAACTCCAGCTCTGCTGCTGACAAGCTGCATTCATTTGGAAAAATCCATATCATGGGTTCTCATTTTGGTCAGATCATAAGATTTGGAGCTGTGGAGATACCTCCTTCTCAGGTTCTCGGGCTCCTTCTTAATCAAGGGGGAATGGGAGGGAAGTGAGCATGGCTGAGGACCCTCATGGAATGGTAGTCTGAGATGGAGACCCCCCAATCAGAAGAGCAGGCCCTAGAGGATCTGCCCAGGGGCCAGGGCTGCTGGTGAGAAAAGGAAGGCTAGGGAGGGAGGTGGGCGGGAATTAACATTAGGATTCCTTATCCTGACAAACGAATCCAGATGCTTTGTGTGGCTCTGGGGCACTGGGGGTTGTAATTGTTTTTTTTCACATTAACTAATTAAGGTATGGTTAACAACAATAAACAACCTAATTCTTTCTTAAAGCAAAGTTGCCAAGTGGTTTTGTGTTGGGTGGCTAATTATCCTCCAGCCACTACCAAGGCAGAGGTAATATGGAGAAAGCTTTCTTCTTTAAGACATGCTTAAAAGACTGGCTCTGGAGTTTCTCTTAGCACCCAGAACCTTAGAACCCTGACTCTTATGTGGGTCTTAGAACCTAGCATCTTAGAATCATGACTATAGAGCTACTCTTAGAACCTAGAACCTTGGGATCAAATCCCACCTTTAATATTTAACACTGTACCTGGATGATCTTGGGAAAGTTACTTAGTCTCCTTGGGCTTCAGTTTCCTTACCTGTAAAATGGTGGAGTTGGACTCAAAATGGCCTTTGTGGCCCCTTCTAGCTCTGCTTCTTTGATATTATCAGCCTAAATTATCTAACCTCCCTGGTCTTCAGTTTCCTCATCTATAAAATGGGAGAGTTGAACCCTAAATGTCCTTTGAGGCTCCTTTCTCTCCATCTATGATACTATGAACCTCAGTTATGACCTCCCTGGGCCTCAGTTTCCTCCTCTGTAGAACTATATTAGAATAGATGACCTCTGAAATCTCTTGCAGCTACAGATCTAAGGTCCTTTAGCACTTGTAATTTATAAAGCACTTTTCTCGTAACTAACCTGTGTAAAATAATATTATCTCTAGGTTAGAGATGAGGCATATCTGTTCCTTAGCCTTAACCCAATAATGCTTTGAGAGAATGAATGACTTGCCCAAAGCAACACAGCTATAATGAAGCCTTTATGTAATTAAATGCACATAGTCTGGCCCCAAAGAACAGAAAACAACAACAAAAAAAGGTTCCTTTCTCTCTTCTTTGCAGAGGTGGGGGACTGTAGGTGTGGAGCATGGCATATACTTTCAGACTCAGTTGATGCATTGGTTAGTTCTGCTGAAAGGCTATTTTTTCCATTGTTTACATTTCTTATTACAAGGGATGGCTTTCTAGAGTTGGCAGGCTGAGGGTCTTACTTGGGAATGAACATGTTACAAAAACAAAATATATCATTAATTTTTTTTTGCTTTTTTTTGGAGGGCAATTGGGGTTAAGTGACTTGCCGAAGGTCACATAGCTAGTTTTTGTGTTCATATCATTAATTTAAAAAATATATAAGTATTAAAATGAAAAGGCCAAGGCTTCGTGTTTTTAAGCTGTATTGATCAATTTCCATCTCCTACCCACCCAAAGTGTGTCACAAACTCTCCAAATAAATTTGATGGTAACTCAGTTTGATTTATGGGCAGTAAAGGCTGACATTTATGTGGCACTTTTAAGTGACATGCATTATCATGTCTGGGCCTTCCGGCATCCCTAGCAGGTTACCTCTGACACTAGTGGTGAAGCTTTGGGCCACTTTCAGTTTTCTTACCTATTAAATGAAGGGCTTGGCCTCCCTTCCAGATCTAAATCTATGATCCTATTATTTGCTGACATAGACTAATTTGTCTATGGTCATAAATCTACAGAGCTAGAATTTGAACTCAACTTTGAATCTCAACTTCAAACCTGATACTCCCACTACATGGCATTATGTTGAACTAAAATATGAGAAACAATTTAAGAAAGAAAAAGAGGGCCCCATTGGCCAGTCTAAGAGAAGACAACTTGGAGAAATAATCTGTAGGATGGAAGTAATGTAAGTGATTATTATTATTATATTATTATAATTATATATTATAATGTATATTACCTGATTGTGGAAGGCCTTGAATGCTGGGCCAAGAAGGCTGAACTCAGGTAACATGAGAACTACTGATTTTTATTTCTTTATTTTTTTAGCCAGAGGGGGTGGTATGACCAGATCTTTGCACAAGAAATATTATTCAGATATCAGTTATGAAAGATAGATTGATGAGGAACAGAGGGGAGGGGTGAGGACAGAGGCAAAAAGACCAGTTAAGAGGCTATTGCAAAAATCACAGTATGTGATAAAGACTAACAACATAAGATTATAGAATAGTAACTAGTTGGTTTAGTAGAGTCAGGAAGACCTGAGTGAAGAGGGAAGGGTGATAAGGAGTGGGGGAGGGTAAGTGGTTCTGCCAGGGATGCCACCCTGGCATCCAGTCTGGAAGGAATTCACCATGCTCAAGCAAACTTTGAAGCCAAAATTGTAAAATTTATTGTTACGCTGCACAAGGACAACGGGCTAGATTCTTATGGAACCTGCAAACTCGCAGAGGCCGAAGGCATAGTTTTAAGGTGTCAATTATGCTAACTAGGTGAGTAAGGGTGGGATCAGGGAGGAGTTAAGGAGTGGTCAGTGCTCAAAGGACCATACACTTTTAACATCAACTACGCAGGTGTATTGCCCATGATTCGCTGGGAAATAGCTCAAGGGGGGGCTAGCTGGAGGTGTGGTTTTAGGCCTGAGGCATCACTAAAGAGTGCCCAGTCTGTCACCCACCAAGGTCATCAGAGACAGTGTGGGTATATAATTGACTAAGGAGTTACCCTATAGATAAGGTATTGAAGAATTTATGGTGGGGCTGGCCACTCTAACTAAGGGAGATAACATTTACATAACTTATTGTTTCAAGCAGAGATAAACAGGTCATGAGTTGTTGCTGGGCAGAGTGCTGGAAGGGGGAAGGGGAAGAGTCAATGCTCTGAGGCTGGGTAGGGGGGAAGTGTGATTTTACAGACTGCTTTTACAAATTGATTTTACAGACATAGATCCCAAAGCACCCCACTTACAAACTGATGTTACAGATTGATACTACAGACATATATACATCACAAGGACCCCATCATGAGTTCAAATCTTCCTCAGACATTTACTAGCTGGGTGCACCTGGGCAAGTCACTTAACCCCATTAACCTCAGTTTCCTCATCTGTAAAACAAGTTGGAGAAGGAAATGGCCAACAACTATAATAGATTTGTCAAGAAAACCCCAAATAGGGTCACAAAGAGTCAGACACAAGTCAATAGCAATAAGACCTAGAAGATCCTTTACAGCATCCCCTAGTTCAATGATACCATTTTACAGATGGGGAAAGTGAGGTCTACAGAGGGGGAAATGACTTGATGAAAAGTACTTTTTCTCATCTCTTCTTTAGGACCAAACTTGGTCATTATAATTCTGTAGCACTTGGGTCCAGTTTTTTATTCTTTTGATTTTAATTTTTGTAGTCATTGACCATATTGTTTACCTGGTTCTGCTTACTTAGCTCTTTCTTCATCAGTTCCTTTAAATCTTCTCATGCTTCTCTGGGTTCTTCATAGCTACCATTTCTTTCAGTGCATTGATATTCCATCCCATTCATGCCCCACAACCTGTTTAGGCTCCCAATCGAGGGGCATTGACTTTCTTTCCAGTTCTTCCCTGGAAGATATAAAAAGGGCTGCTATCAATATTCCCCAACTTTTGTTCTTAGGCTTTCCTTACAAAAATACTGCTGAAATATTTGTGGAAAACAACTCATTGTCAAAGTTAACTTTAAAAAAAAAAGTATTAATTTCCACCAAAATGGAGAGGAAAGTTATGTCAGTGGGAAGCTTGGAAAACATTTTGGGGAAATTGCTAATGAAGGCAGAGAAAAGAAATGAAATGGAAGAACAAAAGATCTGCTCTGAGTTGTCTTTGTATAGCCAGTTTGAAGACAGAGGTGGCAACATATTGTGACAAGATGTTTGTGATGCTGCCACAGCTGACATTGCATGGGTCTCACTTTGTTTCAGGTGAGCAGTGGGTCCTGGATGAGGGCCAGGAGACAGAAGCCATCGTTTTAATGAGCTCCATTTGCAGGGGGAATGAAATATGAGTCTTGAAAGCTTCCTGACTCCTGGCAGAATAGATTGTAGTGAAGACACAGAGTTTTTCTATGTAAATTTGAAGGTTCCATTGCCAGCTGTGATGGAATTAATTTTAGAGGATGCATTAATTTGCAATATGCTGCAGGGCTCTATCACTCACCCCAACAATGGTGGGCATTTCATGAAGTAGGTAAAGTTTGTGGAGAGATCTTCCCCCATCTTCTTTACTTATTACCAATCAGTCAGTCAATAGGTATTATTAAGTGCTTACTGTCTACTGGGTACTGTGCTAAGTAAACATAGGGGATAGAGAGAGAGGCAAAAACAGCTCCTACCTTCAAGGAACTCACATTCTAATGGAGAGAGAACATGCAGGCCACTATGATCATTCAAAATATGTATGGTATAAGTAGAAAGTAGTCTTGGATGGGAGATAGATGTGAATAAGTGGATAGACAGAAAGATGAAGAGTAGATGAGTTGGTAGGTGGATAACAGAATAAATCAACTAATGAATGAATTAAAATTTAATTTTTTTGGTTTAAAAATAAACAGGTCTTTAAATAAGAAAGATGATGTCTGTAATACTGACCTCAGAGGCTGTGATAAAAAGCACCTTGTAAATCTCAAAGCGTTGTAGAAAGGGGTCAAGCTGTCTCATGGCAGTCATCATGGTTGTTTGTTGAGTGGAATTGAGAGATAGGGTCAGGCTGAGGATGACATGGGTTCAGATCCTGCCTCTGACCCACACTGCCTCGTGATCCTGGGCAAGTCAGTTAAACCTCTCAGTGACACCAGATGACTTTCAAAGGTTCTAAGTTACCCAGCAGACTGCTGTTCTACCACAATGAAGGGTATTTCCACAGTGGGTATTTCCTAACTCCAATGAAATCCCTGATCAAAAAAAAAAAAGTTGTTCATGACTAGTAGTAGTTTCTAATAT
The DNA here is from genome assembly GCA_011680675.1 of Gymnobelideus leadbeateri. Lineage (NCBI taxonomy): Eukaryota > Metazoa > Chordata > Mammalia > Diprotodontia > Petauridae > Gymnobelideus > Gymnobelideus leadbeateri. Next base: position 405,084 of record WOXC01008989.1, read on the forward strand.
TATATTATTCTGATAACAGTGAGAGCTGGAATACTTATTAGCAGTATGACTATTTAGTTGGATGGGAGAAGGAATTGGAGCAAGGGGGTGTCATTTCATCCCACAGAGCCCACATTTTCTCATCTGTGAAGGGGGATAATAATACACATATTACCTGTGGTATAGAAATGGGCCTTATCATCATTACATAGGGTGTCCCAAAAGTCTTAGTGAAGTTTGACACTATTAAAGCTTAATAGTTGTTAATGGCTTACCTTGAGTTATTAAAGCTTAAAATGGCACTAAGACTTTTGGGACACCCTATATATTCACAGAGGCATTCAGTGTTTTAACATAAGGGAGTATATTTATGGTGGAATTTTTAAAAGTAGTAGCTGGGCCAGTGAAAACACTTTTTTTAGACTGGGCAGGCCCTCAGGACACTTCAACTTGTACCAGCACACAGGCAGCTATCCTGGCTAAGGGTTTTCCTTATAACTGACCCCTAAGCTTCCTCCTAGCTCTCCATCTATGGTTCTGTGATCCCTAAAGATTTAGAGACCACTTTGAAGGTAAAGGTAAGAATTGTTGTTGGCAAATCTGAAAGCCATAGCACATGACCCAATGTATTGGCACAGCCCAGTGATCTGAGCACCTTGGTCCCTGAATCAGGAAATGGATAGAGTTTACCTGTAGGTCCCTGATCTTTTCCTGCATACTGTCTGCACTTATCCCAGGACAGCCCATAGTCAGCAAGAGGAATAAATCAGGGCAAGGAACATATTTTTATGATTTTCTCTGACCTCCTGTACTTTATTGTTGTATTTAATCAGAAATTTTAAAAAAATTTTTCCTGTCCAACTCCCTACTCAATGCTAGCATCTCTTCTATAAAATTCCTTTTTTTAATTACCATATTAGTTATGTTGTGAAAGAAAACACAGACAAGAACAGAACAAAAATGGAAAAAATAAAGAAATTTAAAAATAGCATGCTTCAAACTGCATTCAGACTCCATCAGTTCTTTCTCTAGGGGTGGATAGCATTTTTGTCATAATTTCTTCCAAATGGTCTTTTGATCTCCCATACTTTGAATCTCACCTTCTTAGAGATAATATATGTAAAATACTTTGGAGGCCCCAAGGCTCCCTGTAATGGCCAGTTCTTCCTGTGTATTATGGGACCCCACTGGCTCCTTCTTGTTTCCCAAGATTTTCCTGGACCCAACCCCACTTATCCACCTGATCCTTCCAACTTTGAATACTCCTCTCACACTCAACCCTTTGCCCACTGGGCCTGTAGTATATGCTAGACAGCACCTGGCTAATTAGACTCTTGGGCCTCCCCAACCTCACACTGCTCTGCTGTCACCTTCGCCATGGCCTGATCTGGGAGCTAACAGGGAAAAGAGAAAGAAACTCACCTTTGTAATGCTAAATAGGGGGAACAGGACAGATTTATAGCTTTGGGAAGATGAGAATTAAATTTGACCAAACAATAAAAATTTTATTAAAAATCAATGTGCTTTTGAATTCAACTTAAGAAGTCTCTGTAAGTAGTGAAATGAAACTGGCAAGCACCATTCTTTAGATCCCTCCTCATCCCTTCCCTCCCTCCTAGCTTAATTCTTTGCATTTTTTTTGTTGGTCATCCATACAGGGAAAGATAAGGGCTCAGATCAAACATAATTCGCCAGGTCCTGGGAAGTCGGTAGCTCTGTTAGGAAAGTTGGTTTTGTTGTAGAAAGACCGAATAATAAGATAGTTGTCATCTGTCTGACTTTTTCTTTTTTAAATAATATTTTATTTTCTTCCAATTACATGTAAAAACAATTTTTAACATCCATTTTAAAAAATTTTGAGTTCCAAATTCCCTTCCTCCCTCTCTCCCCTTCCCTATCCCTCTTCATAAGCAATTTGATAAAGGCTGTTGTAATGTTAATGAGATTTAAGATCTTCCCCACTCATTAATACTCATGTGGAGCCCATTAAGGTAAGCTTGCTTAGGAGAGGCTTGCTTGTAGGAAGGTTTTCATACCTTTTGCTAATTTCTAATTAGGTACTGAGTCATGAGTATGGAGCTGTCTCAGAGAAGTGTATATATACTCCGAGTTGGTATTTTGCTTTGGGGGCTTGCTTATGAGAAGGTTCTTGTGATTCCCTCTTAGTGGCCATATGCTCAGAGCTCCCTGGCTGCTCAGATGTAAAGGCTCTCTCAATCCAAGGATGTATGTAAAGTGCATTGGTGATTCAGTCAGTCAGAGCCCTGTTGGTCTTTATTTCTCTGCTTGTATTTTCTCTGAAGTTCAGGGTGCTGACTTTTCAAATGAACTAGTGAATATGATTAAAAAAGATTGTTGACCCCTTAAACAGCTATCTTTCCTAGTAAAGCAGATCTAAGAACATATGCTAGCAGCCATCCTGGGTATGCCAGTGGGGTTGCTACTACAGCTATACGTGTGCAATCATGCAAAACTTATTTCCATGTTGTTCATGTTGTAAAAGCAGACCCCATCTGGCTTTTTCAGAAGTTCCAACCCCCCCCCCCCACCGCAAATACACACACACTAAAAAAACCCAATGTTGGTAGATACTGAGTAGGAGGCATCTTATTGGATAATATCACTGACTCTGGGACCACCATCCTTACAGACCCAATGGTCTCTCTTGCCAACTCACTCAAGTGGATGCCAAAAAGTGGGTGCAGAGTTTGACCATAAAAGAAAATATGGGCATTTTAGTTGCACACAATTAAAAACCATCATTCTCTTCTCACTAGGCAGACTTTTTTCTTAAAAATTCATTTATCACATAGGTTTTGTATCTCTCAAAGTGTTTGTTCTTAAAAGTTCCTGATAGGCATTGCAGTTGTTCCCTAGGAGAGTGGGTGCTATGTGACTTATGCTTCATGGGAGTGTGTGTGAATGCACTAACCATTTCTTTGAAACCCCAGCACTTTGCAAATCTCAAGATAACTGTAAATTTTACCATACTTAAAAAAAAATCTCTTCCTTGTTTCAGAGTAGTGATAGCACATCTAGCACGAGCCATGAAAGTTTCAGGAAGAAAAACCAAAATTCCTCCAAAGTGTGCCTTTCCTCTCTGTGATTTAGAAGAGGGGAAAAAATCAACCTGGCCCTGACCCTAACTCTGTGCCACTCTTGGAAGTTTCACATCCTTACATTACCTATAACAGATCATTGATAACCAAAGTAAGAACAAGCCTAAAATGTGTGATCTATTAGATCTTTTCCATATCTGTGATGTTGTAAAAAGGGTTGAAGTTCAGAACTATAATAAGGGTGGAGCTTTGTCTCAGGGCACTGAAATTTATAAGGCTCCAAGCTTGCAAAAGGCAGCTAGAAGGTGTAGTGGATAGAATGCTGAGCCTAGTGTCAGGAAGACCTGAGTTCAAATGTCTCACTTGCTGTGTGACCCTGGACAAGTCATTTAACCTTGTTTGCCTCAACTTCCTCATCTGTAAAATGAGCTGGAGAAGGAAATGGCAAACTACTAGAGTGTCCAAATGGAATCAAGAATCAGACTGAAATGACAGAGCTTGTAAACCTTCAGAAGCATAGAAACAATGAAGCTGAGCTCCTAGTTATCAAGAATAAATAGTTAAAATTAATAACTTCCCAGATGCTTTGCTTCCTCCTCTCAACTCCCATGGCTACATCCTTGGGTACCGTGGAATGTCTACCCAGCAAGATCTACCTCTGCCCTCCATTATCTCAGCTGGATCTGTCCATTTGGGACAATTGTAGAGGGCACATTTAATGCTCCTTCCCCCAGGCCCGTTTTGTGAAGCTTGTCCCGTGTATCCAAACTACTAGTCATGGTTCTGTTGTTGCTCATTGGTCAAGGTCACCAGCAGATGTTATTTTAACAAACAAACCCGAACCCTTTGGCACATCACAGACAGCTCTTGAAAGAGAACTCAAGGTCCTGTTGCTAATTATCAAGACCTTGGCGATAAAGCCCCATTGCTTTGGAAGCAGTGAACAATGCCAGGGCCCCCAGTTTGTCTGTGGGAAAGAACCAGAATCTTTTATTCTCATCTGTAGATTCTCTGGAGTTTCATGGTGATCATGGCTCCATTTCTGGAAGAATAGTTGGGAGAGAGGAGATATTCAAAGGATGATTGCATTTTTCCCTTTCTTTGTAACCCCAGGATTTAGCATAGTAGGTGCTCAATAAATAAGTAAATACTTAATAAATGCCTGTGGGGGTGGCTAGGTGGTGCAGTGAGTAGAGCGCTGGCCCTGGAGTCAGAAGGACCTGAGTTCAGATCCGGCCTCAGACACATAATGCACACACAAACAAAATCCTAGCCTTGTGACCTTGGGCAAGTTACTTAACCCCAATTGCCCTCCAAAAAGCAAAAAATAAAAAATAAATGCCTGTGAAAACTTAAAAAAAAAAAAGGTTTTGCTTTTTTAAAAATCAAACAACAGGCCTACAACTAGTCACCATGATAGGCACTGATGTTGCAAATGCAAAGACAACACAGCCCCTGATCCAAGGAATTTATATTCTCTCAACAAAAACAAAGTATATTCTTATCTGTAAAATGGGGCTACTACCTGCCTCCCAGGACCATATTTGTAAAGCCTTTAGCATAGTGCCTGGAACATAGTAGGTGCTTCATAAACATTTATTGGTATACATTTTCATGTAAGTAAATATAAAATTTGGATAATGCAAATTGCAGTTTAGAGGGGAAGTTGCTAGCAGTGGGGAGACTTAGGAAGGGTTTCATGTAGAAAGTGCTACTTGAGTTGGACTTTGAAGGAAATGAGCCACCCTCTGGAGGACATGAGGAGAGAAGGTGTAGGCGGGAGCCAGAGGGTGTAGGCAAGGGCCTGAAGGTGTAGGCTAGAACCTGAGAGGGTAGACTAGAGCCAGACTGTGAAGGGCCTTAAATGCCAAACAGCCGAGTTTTAAATTCCATCTCTGTGTTTGTTACATAGGGAACGGCGTCAGCTGAACCCAGCCTAACCCGTTCATTCTCACTTGATTTCATGCCTATCTTTCCTTTTTTTTTTAATTGCTAGACATGCTTCAGCACCAGGATGAGCTGAAAGTCCAGTAGAAAAAGCATCTTTAAACAGGCTGCTATTTCACCTTGTACCATGATGTCTCGTGTCTCCTAAATACAGAATGCTAATTCCCAGAACTACTGTCTAATGATAGCTAGCATTTATGTAGCGTTTATTGTGTGCCAGGCTAAATGCCAAATGCTTTACAAATATCACCTCCTTTGGCCTCACAACAATACCGAGGGGTAGGTGCTATTACATCCCTATTGTAGAAATGAGGAAACTGAGGCAAGCTGAAGTTAGATGACTTGCCCAAGATCACTCACCTAGGAAGTGTCTGAGGCAGGATTTTCATTTCAGTCTTCTTGACACCAGACCAGAGCCATCTAGGCAGTAGTAGTAACAATAACTGGCTGTATGTGATTCTTTGAAGTGGGCGTCACATGTGAACTTCACAAAAACCCCATGAGAGGGTATTATTCTCATTCTGCAAATGAGGAAACTTAGAAAGGGACAATGACTTTTCCAGAGTCACTCAGCTGGCGAGTATCATAGGTGAAATCTGAGCCCAGGTCTTCCTGAGATTTAAGTTCACCATTCTGTCCATTATACCAGGTGAGAAACAATTTGATACACTTCTCAATTTCCTAGGTGACAGCACTCACCCTGGGAATGCTATTCACTATTCCTAGGTGACAGCTATATCACCCTGGGCACCCTGGGAAGGGATAGTCTTTAGTAGAAGAAATACCGTTCTGTTTTTTGGGTGCCCAGATTAGAAGAGGCAGTATGGTTCAGTAGAAAGAGCATTGCCTTTGGACCTGGGTTTAAATCCCACCGCTGTTAACTTGTGACTTTGGATAAGTCATTTAGCCTCTATAGGTCCTAGTTTCCTAATCTAAAAAATAAGGAGGTTGGACTAAGATACCTGAGATTCTTCTGGCTCTGTAGCTATGAATCTCTGATCTTGTTTGATAGAGGGAATTGGGGATGGAGAATGGGGGCTTTGGGTCCTGTTCAGCTTTCAGATCCCAGGGCTGAGCTGGGGCGATTAGGAGAAAATAATAAAATGTCTTATTGAAGTTCTATCTAGAAAGACAACATGGAACAAGGGAGAGAAACCTGTCGCTGATGCACATCCCTGTGTGCAAGACGTCGGACCTCCTTGTTCCTCAGGTTCCTCATCCATAAAATGAGGAGATTGGATAAGGTGGCTTCTGGGGTCCCTTACAGGAGAAGACCTATGATGATAAGGTGTCTTTTCCTCTGACACTGGAGTCTTTTCTTTTTGTGGAGGCAACTGGAGTTAAGTGACTTGCCCAGGGTCACACAGCTAGTAAGTATCTGAGGCTGGATTTGAATTCATGTCTTCCTGACTCCAAGCCTGGCACTCTATCCACTATGACGCCCCCTAGCTACCCTCAATAAATGCTTATAGGCTTATTGAAAATGAAGGCATCTTGATCAGATTTTGGAACATGTGTATGTGGCCTCCTAATATAGGATTATTAAGTTGAAAGTGGACATGTCTTTGCCAGGAGAGTTGGCACATCACATAGGTGATTGGTACCCTGAGTCACGTAGACACATAGGAGCTGTGGTGGCCTTAATCCAAAAGCTAGGATGAGACTGTGAAAACCAGTCCCCTCAAAGATGTCCATTTTTATGTTCATGACTCAGGGTAATGGAAAGATAGAGAGCTTGTCTCAGACTTGCCTCTGACACCTAGTGGTTGTATCAACCTGTGCCGTCAATACTTCTCAGTGCCCCTAAGTTAAGGTATTAATCTGCATCTGTGGAGAGAAATTCCATACTAGGAGTTCCTTCCACTTTCAAAACCATAAGATTGGACTAAAAACAAAGACTCATGAAATCTTAGGCTGAAAAAGAACCTTGAGAGGTCAACTAACTCTTCCTCTCTTCCTTCCCCTTCTCTTATTTTCATGCAGAACCATGTCTGATGTTTTTCTCAAGAGATGTGAAAATATTTTGGAAGCCTTTCAAACAGCATTCCAGTCTCTCCTCACAACCTACTTCAGGGAATCTTTTCAAACATCTAATTTAATGTCTCTGTCCTCCATTTTGGGGCAGCTAGGTGACACAGTGGACAGAGTGACAGCCTTAGAGTCAGGAAAACCTGAGTTCAAATCCAGCCTCAGATCTGTACTAGCTATGTGACCCTGGGCAGGTCACTTAACCCCGTTTGCCTCAGTTTCCTCATCTGTAAAATGAAATGGAGAAGAAAATACCCTAATATCTCTGCCAAGAAAATCCCCAATGGGTTCACAAAGAGTCAGACATGACTCAAATGATGGGACAACAATTTTTTTGAAAACTAATTTAATACTGTTTTTTTTTTAAATCCTGTCATCATATTTATGGACCATAGAACATTTTGAGCTGGAAAGGATCTTAAGAGATCATCCATTCCAACCCCCTCATTTTTTAAACAAGGAAACTGAGCCTCAAAGCTGAGGGTGACTTGTCCACCACACAGCTGGTTAGCAGTAGAACTGGGACCAGGCTTTTATGTTTCCTGATTTGTAGTTCATTGTCATTTCAATCAGTGACTGATGGAAGGCCACTGGCCATACCCATGGACATACTCATGGTCATAAGATTTAGAGCTAGAAGAAAACTCAGGCTCACCCCTTAATTTTTCAGGCAGCCAACACCCCCAACAGGTAGATAAATGAACCAATGAAAGATCATTTCAGCTAAACACTGTTCCAAGTGCTGAGGCTACAAATACAAACACAAGGTCACTGACTTGCCCAAGGTTACTTGGAATAATAGGCAGCAGAGCAAAATTAGAACCCAGATCTTCTTGAATCCAAATCTGGTACTCTTTCCCCTACATTGCATACTCCTCTGTTTACAAACAATTCATATAATTGAAAATCCGAGTCTTGGTCATATATGGAGATAAAATAATCCCAGGTTCTTTAACCTTGATTCAAAGGTTGTATTTTCCAAGCCTTCTTAGTAGCTCTTGGCAAGAAAATTCATTAGTGAGCTCACCCAAATCAAACACCTTTATGCTAGAACACTGTGTTTCCTTGTCCCCATGAAGAATGTGAGATACGTGTGTACATGTTTAAAGAGTCCAAAAGGTTAGTCTTACTGCAGTTTGAAGCTTTAGTAGCTTAAAGTTTTAAGCTTAAAACATGTATACGTGTATGGGGCAGCTAAGTGGTGAAGTGTATAGAGTGCTGAGGCTTGTTTGCCTCAGTTTCCTCATCTGTAAAATGAGTTGAGAAGCAAATGACAAACTACTTCAGTATCTTTCCCAAATGGGGTCATGGAGAGTCAGACACGAGCGAAAAATAATATTGAATAAAAAACTAAAAACATACATTTATATATATATATATTTAGGTATACATATAAACATGGTATACATACATGTGTATATATATATATATATACATATGTGTGTTGTGGGGTCCTAATAACTTGCCCCAGAAACATTGAAAGATTAATTAGGTAATAATTAAACCAAGACCTGGAAGACCTTAGCTTAAAATGACCAACATCTCCCACTGCATCCAGGGCCATTTCCAGTCATCCTGAGGTTTATCTGGCCACTGGATCCAGATGGCTCCAGAGGAGAGAGTGAGGCTGGTGACTTTGCACAGCCCTGCTTCACTTAAATCCAATTCACTGGCATGTCATGGCATCACCTCCCTAATGTCATGGTCTTCTTCAAGAACGAAGGACAAATAATAAGGGAAAAGAAGTGAGCTGTGTCAGAATGATTTCCACAAGGAAGGCGTTTGTATTTCCCAGCAGTTTTGTAATTTCCTTCATATTGGTTTCTCTGGCATTTAGTAGAGACATTCTCTTTGAGTGCCACAATTTCAGTTCCAAGCACAGGATTGCTCTTCCGAGAACCTGCAGGCACAAGGCGTTAATTATCACTTAGGAGAGTGCTTGACCTCACCAAAATCACAGAGGTGCAAATTGAAGCAAGTATAATACAACCATCTCTGACCCAACAAATTGCCAGTAAAAACTAAAGGCAAAGGAATTCAAAGCTGGCACGAGTGTGGACACTTATGGAATTGCAAAATCATTGAATTTGTTTGGCAAATAGCTTAGCTGTACACAGGCAAAGTTACCAAAGTAATCATACACTCTGCCCCAGTAATTTCTTAGGACTATGGTTATTGTCCTTCGTTCTCAAAAAGGATCAAAATGGCATCCCTATGTTAGAGTCAAGTTACAATCCAGTCAGCTGTGGCTTGCAATGCTCTACCACAGGTGGGGCACAAATGGTCCATGTGAACATTTGGGGTGGATTCTCTAAATTGGCGCATCTCGGGTTTCATTTGAATTACTTAAATTCTGTTTTGCTCACAGAGCACAGCACCTTCTCTGATGTGGGCACGCCATGCTGGGCAGTCCTGTGCCAGCATCTCCCATGTCACACAATTCCAGAGTTCTTAAGAGAGACCTTGAGAGTGTCCTTGTATCCTTCTTCTGACCACCATGTGAGTGCTTGCCCTGTGTGAGTTCTTCATAAAATAGTATTTCAGGCAAGCATATGTTTGGCATTTGAACAAGGTGGCCAGCCCACCAGAGTTGTGTTCTCTGCAGTAGAGTTTGAACGCTTGATGGTTTCGTTGGAGAAAGGACCTCAGTTTCTGTTGCTTTATCTTGCCAGGTGAGCTTCAAAATCTTCCTAAGATAGTTCAAATGGAAGCAATTCAATTTCCTGGTATTGGTGCTGGTAGACCGCCCAGGTTTCACAGGCATACAACAACGAAGTCAGCACAACGGCTCTGTAGACCTTCAGTCTAATAGTCAGTCTAACACTACATCTCTCCCACACTTTCCTTTGGAGCCTCCTGAACACTGAGCTAGTCCTGGCAATGCAGGCATCAACCTCATTATCAATGTGTACATCCCTAGAAAGTGTGCTGCTAAGATAAGCTCACTTATTCACAGTATTCAGAACTTCTCCATTTGCTGTAACCTATGGTTCTACTTATGGATGGTGACTGATGAAGTACCTGATATAGCCTTAAAGTGTCACATAAAATAAAGATTTTTTAGCAGCATTATTTGGAACTACAGATAGATGGATGGATGGATGGATAGATGGATATGGATGGATGGATGGATGGATGGATGGATGGATGGATGAATATATGTATGGATTATTGTTTGTCCTTCATTCTTGAAGAGGACCATGACATCGGAAAGGTGATGCCATGACTTCCAAGTGAATTGGATTTAAGTGATGAAGGGCTGTGCAAAGTCACCACCCTCACTTTCTCTTCTGGAGACATCTGGGTCCAGTGACAAGATATAAATCAGTATGAATGAATATGGCCCCCTGTAAAGTTAATGGGATATAAGATCTTCCCTGCCCATTAATAGACCTTATGTGGATCCCATTAAGGTGAGCTTGATGGGAGGAGGCTTGTTTTTTTTGTTTTTTGTTTTTTCAGGAAGGCCAACACCTTTTGTTACTTTTTAGGCAGCGGGTCAAGAGGATTGTGATGCCCTCTGACCCTGAAGAGGTACATATATACTCTTTGGTTAGCATTTTACTTTGAGGCTCACTCATTGGAAGAATGTTCTTGTGATTTGACCAGATGAAAATCTGGGTAGCTTTTAAGGAGCCCCTGGGCTTTGAAAAACCCAGATGCTGGTGCTTCTCTCTCTGTTAACTATGTATGTATTACCTTGGTCAGACAGTTGGATCTTTCTGTTGATCTGTGCCAATTTCTCAGACAGTTAGAAGCCCTTCTGTTGGTCTTTATTTCTATGCTTGTATTTTCTTTGTTTGGATTTTCTCTGAATTCCAGGGTATTGACTTTTCCCCTAAACTAATGAATGTAATTTTAAAAGATTGTTGGACCTCTCCCCCACCTTGAACAGGTATCTTTCCTAGTAAAGCATCTCTAAGAACCCATGCTAGCAGCCATCCTGGGTATGCCAGTGTGATTGCCGTTACAAGCCCAGATGGATGGATGGATAGGTGATAAGTAGAGATAGATATATAGAGAGATGATAGGTAAAGATAGATACATAAAGATATAGATGACAGGTAGATATGGTAGATACATAAAGAGAGATGAGACAGAGAGGGAGACTTGAAACAACCTAACTGTCCAGGAGAGAAATAGTTAAATTGGTTTCCGTTAATGTACTGTGATACAATTAGGACCAACAAATATGGGGGGAAATATCTGGAAAAGAACTTATGAAATAGCACAAAGTGAGAAAAAGAGAACAGAAGGAAAATTGGTATTTACATGTCAGATAGAAGTTTTATAAATGGAAAAGTGAATGGGAATGAAGAACCAGCAAAATATTCAATGGACACTTTGAGAGGCTGACTGAAAAATTATATTTTCTGTATTTAAATTGGTTAATTTAAATGGGCATAGTTATAAAAGTAAGTTTATTGCATTATATTAATGCTGAATATTAAGTTAGTAAAAAATAATATGCATTAAAAAATAATCTATGGACTGGAGTTGCAGGATGCATTCACAAGATGACCTAAGTCCAATAGATCCAAGAGAGTTGCTACCAGAAAAGGGGGGGAGGCATGTGGCACAATAAGAAAATGACTGGCTCTGAATCAGAGGACCTGGATTCAAACCCTGCCTCTGATGAATATTTCCTGTTTGACCTTGAACTTAACCTCTGGACCTCAGTTTTCTCCTCTGTACAATTAGGGGTTTTAGACCAGATGGCCTCTGAGGTCCCTTCCAGCTCTGGACCTATACAGTTTTTCTGTGGCCTGGATAGAGTGTAGTTTCAAGGGAAATAAGCTGGGGGTGGTGGGTGGCAAGGTCAAATAAAGAATCCATCCCTAAATCATAGAAGCCAAGAGGTTATTTGTATAGATGATAGACAAGTTGGTTGTAAGCCATAAACCCCAACAAATAACCTCTTGGCTTCTGAAGCACTAGACAGAATAAGTTTTATGTCTATGGGTAGCTTGACTACACACTCCATAGACTAAGTCCTTTTAATAACATTATTCATGACTTTCATCCTCACTGGACTTCTGTGAGAGAACCATAATAGATTATAGGGTAGATTTAGAGTGTAAAGGGACCTTAGAGGTCAGCTCATCCAAGCTCTTCATTTTACAGATGAGAAAATAAATTAGTTTGACTACTTAAAAGCTTCTTCAAAATATTCCAATGGAATTCAGTACTTAAATAATTAAATGCAATTACATGAGCATTTGTTTATTTTGAAATCTTTGGTTTTTATATTACTACATTTCCAAATCTGTATACACACACACACACACACACACACACACACACACACAGAGCCATCTGTTATTAAAAAGTATTTAGGGGCAACTAGGTGGTGCAGTGAATAGAACACGGGCCCTAGAGTCAGGAGGACCTGAGTTCAAATGTGACCTCAGACACTTGACACTTAACTAGCTGTGTGATCTTGGGCAAGTCACTGAACCCCAATTGCCCTGCCCTCCCCGCAAAAAAAGGATTTAAAAAAGAGAGAAAAAGCCAGAGTTCCACAAAGCTGATCAACACATGAAAAAGATCTGACATTATATGTCATCTTCCATACATGTAGTCTTCCATCTCTGCAAGGAAGTGGTGTTGTTATTAGTCATGTCTGACTTTTCATGACCCCATTTAGGATTTTCTTGGCAAAGATCCTGTAGTGGTTTGCCGTTTTCTTCTCTACTTCATTTTCCAGATAGAGAAACTGAGGCAGAGTTAAGTGACTTGCCCAAGGTCACACAGCTAGCAAATAGGGTCATGGCTACAACTCAACGAGTAAGCAAGGTATCTCCATAGAGGTCAGATTGAATGACAACCATTTCATCAGTTACACCTTAGAACAGTTGACAATCTTGTGATTTTCTTTAAGTTTATGTCTAATACGTGAATTTTAATTAATGCCCCCCAGGAGAGGAAATCAATTAGAAATTAAATTAATTGAAGTCCTGTTGACATGCTTCCCATCAAGGCTAATCAATTGTTTTAAATCAGATACTCTGACTTTACTGAAGCCATTAGTCAGTCCTAAGACTGAATAAAAATGATTGAATTTCCTCAAGCATGTTCCTAATAAATGTGGCTACAAAATGCCTTCTTTGTCCCATATACGGCCCCTGGGAAACAAATGAAGGGTGTCTTCACTCCTCCCCGCTACCCCCTTTAGAGTGCCAGTCTTCCCTTCCTGAGCCAGAGTCCAGTACCTTGAACTTCTGTAAGATGAATCAATCTGAGGGAAAAAGCATTCACCCTAAGGGGCTCAGAATGTGTTGTCCTTTTCAACCTTATTTGTATTTTTAAAGAAAACCGGAGAGAAAAAATTGCTTAAGACAAAGGAATTCATGACTAATAAAGAAATTCCAGGCATCAAAGGTAGGGTAGAATGATTCGGAAGCTGTTCAGACTTCTAGTAGTTGCCAGATGTTGCCATATATGGGTGACCAGTTCTGTTTACAGACACAGCTCTAGAGTTAAAGTCAGAAGGTTTGGCTTGGAATCCTTTCTCTGTGACTCTATTGTCCATGTGATACTGGGTTTCTTTCTCTTTCCCTCTCAGGGCTTTTTCTTCTGATCAAATAAAACTAATATGTATAAAGTACTTTGTGATCTTCAAACCACCCTATGATGAGCTATTATTTATTTATTTTGCTGTGGCTCAGACCTATGATTTCCTTGGTATAAGACATTCTGTTGAGGAAATTCCCTTTGCCAATACCAATCAACACCTACTCCACAACTTACAGTCTAAGACCCAGCTAGTGTGTGTCAGATGTTACTTGGCACCAGGGCAACTCCCTATCTACAATGATATACCGCTGTCTCTAAGCTATTGTCAATATTTATAAAATGGCAGACCTGAACAAGATGAGCTTGGAGGAGGGAGCGCATTACAGGCACAAAGGGGACATGTAGTGCAAAGACCTGGAAACTGGTAATGGAGTATTCTGAGAGAGGAACCTAAAGAGGATATAATGAACCTAGCTGAATCTTCATAATAGATGGTTGATTGGGTCTCTTGTAGTGTTCATGGATAATTATTCTAGGCATGACTTCTTATCACTCAAGATTGGGCTGGCCATGGATTTAGCCTCAGACCTACCCTGTAAGTTGTATATTTTTGGTTTTTAAGGGGGAAAAAACGAATTCTTAACATAAGCTTGTTTTCTTAAGATTTTCCAAAAACTGGAAGCAAAGCTCTGATTGGCTGGGAATCCCAGGTAGTTGGACTCCAATTAATCCAAGAGATGAGCTTCCTCTTCAGACAAAAACTGACCTAGAGGACCTCTGAGGTTCTTTCTTTCTATGAAAACCTCTGATTATGTAATTGAGATTTTAAAAGGATGTAAAAACTGCTGTATGCTATGAGTTTTGATGTCAACCCATTACATAAAGGAAGGATTCCTAATTAAATGAATTTTTAAATGTATTACTTTTCATTTCCTTATTCTCATAAAATATAAATGAGCTAATTCAATGCCATGAATATGAATGTGTAGAATTAATATGTTTTGTAATTCTCATATTTCTAAAGTGCAGAACCTCATTGTGTTGCTGTAGTCAGGGAGACAGGACAGGTTGAACTATGGGTATAGAAAGGTAGCAGCAGTGGCCAACAACTCTAACAAGGGTACCAATCTCTTCTACATTCTGAGGCTGCCCAGAGACTGTATAGAAAAGGAGGGGAGCCCAAGCCCCTGAGATGGTTTTCCTGAAATTAACCCTTATAACTGTGATTGTAGAGCTGAAAAGAGAAAAATAAGGCAGCCAGATGAGACCTCGTTGTGTTGGTAACACGGCTTCTGCTGGTGTTCCCCCGAGTAGTGTGTCCCTAGAGAACATCTTGTATGTTGGACTGTGCTGAAAGCTGCCAGAGGTCTTAGACACAGAGGACCCTGAAGAGCCAGGAGACGATGGCTCTGCTTTACAAAGGTAGTGATAGCAGTACCTTATGTGCTACTGTCCCTTCCTTTATCTCTCAGGTGTTTCTTCATTAGTGACTCTAGAATCCTGACACACATTGAGAAAATCCATTTGTTTTTTTTTTATCAGTGTATCTATTTTTTAAAATATTATTAGCAAATAGCTTTATTTATTGCTTGAAAATTTTTTATCATCAAACTGTTAGAAAATATATAGGTAAATTGGCAGTAGAGAGGAATCATATTTAAAAAATAGTTATGAAATAAGTTTTCATTGATTTAAAAGAAATATCTTCTAATGCTAATGTTTGAATGAAATCTAATGCTAATGTTTGAATTGAAAGGGATGATCTGTGGGACCTAGTCTTCCATCTGTGATTAATTCTGTGACAGAATCATCTAACTTAGCACCTTAGTTTCCCCGTCTGTAAAATGGGAGTGATGCCTATATCCAGGGATGACCTTTGCCAAAATGATAGAGCAGATGACATTTGTAACACCCCCAAGTGCATCCCTGCTGCATGGTTTTGATATCCATGCCCCTGCTCATCCTGCCCTCAGGCTGTTGGGATTCTACCTGGCTAGGGATGAGCAGCTAGGTGCCACAGTGGATAGAGCACTAGGCCTGGAGTCCTGAGTTCAAATCCGGCTTCAGATACTTTACTAGATGTGTGACCTTGGGCAAGTCACTTTACCCTGTTTGCCTCAATTTCCTTATCTGTAAAATGAACTGGAGAAGGAAATGGCAAAGCACTACAGTATCTTTGCCAAGAAAAATGCAAATGGGGTCAAGAAGGGTTGGACTGAGATGACTGAACAGCAATATTGTGTGTTTGCTATATGCCAGGCCCTGTGCTAAGCTCTGGAGATAGAAACCTAACAGTTTTTATCTATACATTCCCAAGGAAACTGGGAAATAAGAGCAGGATGTTTGCAGAGGGGCATGGGTCTAACACCTGGGGATCAGGACAGACCTAGCATGCATTATTTCCAGGGAATACTCAGTCTTTCAGAATTTCTCAGCACAACCAGTCAGAAAAGTAGAGAGAGAAGAACCAATAGGAATGAGTGGCTGAACCTGGCAAAGGGGGTTTCGATATCGGGGGAGAGCTGGTTCCTGGTCCCAGCCCTGCCACTAGCTACTAGTGAGACCTTCCTCGAATCCACTCCTCTCCATCTCATTTTCCTCTTTAAAGTGGAGGGCGCTGTGAAGTTAGCCAGTTTCCTCTCCAAAGGGAAGCAGTATTCTTTAGGTGTGGACCAAGACATACAATGTCAGACACATCCATTGGGTTGTCTTGGTTTTTTTATTTGTGTTCCATTGCTACAAAGGAAGGGTCTCTATATGGTGGGGGTGGGTTCCATGATAGAATGTTGTTATTTTTTTAAAGGCAAAAAATAAAGCATCATTTTTTTTTAAAAAATAGCAGGGGTTAAGACTAGATAGGATCTAAGATCCCTTCCAATCGAATATTCTGTAAAATAGAGAGATGCCGTCTCATAGAAACCCACAGAAAAATAGATTCAAAACCTACACTTAATGCATGACCAGTACTTAGCATATATCAACTAATTAACGTTCAGAAATCTCTCCAAAAGAAAAGACAAGTGTCCTTAGCTATTTGTTATCAAGGACAAGGGGAGAGACTGTCTGCATTTCATATAAGCTGAGCCATTCATGAGTCAAGGATTTTTGGAAATTACAGATAGATGTAATCCTGAAACACTTGATTGTGGTTTAGGGGACATTGAGCCTGTTGTCTGCATAGGTGGCACCTAGCAGTGTGGTAAAACTGTGCTAACTGGCAAATTACAGCAAACATTTATCCAGTACCTACTGTGTATCAGGCACTACAAATTAGTGAGTTCTCCTTAAAAGTTGGAAGACCTGGGTATGCTTCCCAGCTGTCATTTACTAGGTATGTGAGTTAGTCTTTCTGAAGGAACCTAAAAATAGGGATAATGAAAGAAAAGGAGAAGGGGACAAGCATTTTTTTAAAACTCCTACTATGTACCAGGCATTGCACTAGGCACTTTGCAAATATTAATTCATTTGATAAATGATAGGTTGACAAATCTAATAAAAAATATCATTGATCAAAGAAGATAATATGTATTAAATACAATATGTTAAAGAATTTGTGAATGATGTTGATGGTAAGCCTAGGTTTTTAGCTCCTTTTGTAGATGAACTAGGATGTGGTATGGGGGAAAGGAGAAATGGATTTGGTTTTAGGAGAGCTGACTTTGAATGATTCCTCTGCTATGTACTAGCAGTATGACCTTGGACAAATCATTTCCTTTCTTTGGTCATCAGTCTACTTATCTATAAAGTGAAGGGGGTTGAGTTAGGTTATCCTCAGTGTCTCTTCTAGCACCTAAGCCAACGAATCTCATACCAGCACCCTCAAATTCCATTTCTGACAGTCTGTGTAAGTCACAGATCTTGGCATCCACCTACACTGCAAAACCTAGCACAGTGTTCTCCCACATGGTAGGAGCTTAAAACACATTTGTGAGGCTTAGAGAAAATGATGTCTCATTTTAGTTAAATGAACTCATTTAGGTAAAAACCTTAAAGCACTTTAGAATTTGTAGCTATTGTTATTTCACAAGGCAGCTGTGGTCTTGTGAAAAGATTATTAAACCTGAGACTAGGCTAGTCCTGGATTCCAGTCCTGCTTCTAACATTTGCTGACTCTCCACCCCAGGCAAGCCACTTACCCTGTCTAAATCTTAATTTCATCATTTGCAAAATTGGAATAATGCCTGTGATGCTTATTTCTTGTAAGGAATGAAAGACAATGGAGGTGAATTACTATATAAGTTGTAAAGCCTTGTGTAAATATATTTACTTTTCACTTTTTCACTTGTGAAGCAGCTTAATAATAGATAAAGAGCTGGCCTAAGAGTCCTTAAGATGTGGGTTCAAGTGCTGCCTAAATTTCAAACAGGCTGTGTGACCTGGGTCATTCACTTAACCTCTCAGTGCGTGAGATAACGCTTTAAGACTCTTTTAAGTTGATGAGAAGTGCTGACCTTCTCTTCAGGAGGTTGATAAGAGGGCATTTCCTCATTCCCTGTATCAATTTAAATCGGAATTCAGATTGCTGTTCTCTCCTGATATCTATAAACTTATCATAATTGTCCCTTATCTGCAGTGTAACTCTGGGAAAGTTGTTTAACCTCTGTCTGCCTCAGTTTCCCCATCTATGAAATGGAGATAATAATAGCACCTACTGCACAGGGGTTTGTAAGAATCAAATAAGATGATACATGTAAAGTATTTTGCAAACCTTAAAAGGACTATGTAAGTGACAGCTATTATTGGGTTTTTTAATCATACTAAAAAATCAACCATCAATTATTTCCTAAATAATGCACAATTTCTTGAGAACTGACTTTTGCTTTATCCCACAGACTGAACCTGAACTCATAGAAGAAACTAACATTGACCGAGTCAATGAGCCTCGAGGCTACCCAAGGTCACGCCAGGTGAAAGGTCATTCGGAGACATCTACCCTGAGTTCTCAGCCATCCATTGATGAAGTCAGGCAGCAGATGCACATGTTGCTGGAAGAAGCATTCAGCTTGGCCTCCGCAGGCCATGGTGGGCAGAACAGGCAGCAAGACACTTATGGCTCAGCCCAGCACTTCCCTTACTCTGAAGTGGTAACGAGTGCACCGGGGACCATGACCCGGTCAAGGGCTGGGATGCAATGGGTGCCTACCTACCGACCAGAAATGTACCAATACAGTTTGCCAAGGCCGGTAAGTTATCATTTCATGTGCTCTCCTTAGCCCAGTCATCTTATATCAGAGAGACTCCTGTCTTTGGTGGAAGGCCAAGTTCATTCTTGGGTAGTACTGCCTTGATGCCCCATGGCTGCCATATTGGGATGTGGAATTCCTAAGAGCCCTAGTTCCAGTCCTAAGACCTGCTATTTGCTGTCTATGTGACCTTGAACAAGTTGCTAAGCCTCCCTGAGATTCAACTACCATATCTTTTAAATGAAAATGATAGTTATACTACCTAATTCACAGGGTGACTTTGGGAATCAGATTAAGCAAGGCACATAAAGTATTTGACCAACATTAAGGACCATACAGATGTCACCTGTTGTAAGGAGTGAGGAGGTTAATCAGAGATCAGTTCCCTTACATTATTATTACCAATGTACCTTGATTAATGTCAAGCTGCGGAGAGGAAATGTGGTATGACATTTTGGCTCATATGGATACTGGCCCAGTTTTGACTCCAAGCCCTTCCCCTGACATAGGCTAGTTGTGTGACTATGCACAAAGGGAAAGCAGTGTGGTACAATAAATAGAGTCACAGTTCAAATTCTACTAATAACTATGTGACTTTTGACAAGTCACTGAACCTCCCTGAGCTCCAATTTCCTTATCTATAAAATAAGGGATCAGATTAGATAGCCTCTGAGATTCCTTCCAGCTCTAGACCTATGGTCCTATGGTTCAAATTTTACTTCTGATGCTTAGTGTGCAACCTTAGACAAGTTATTTTATTTCCCTAAGTTTCCTCATCTGTAAAATGAGGGGGTTGGACTCAGTGGCTTCTGAAGCCTCTTCCAGTTCTGGACCTATGATCTCATGATCCTAAGCGATGGAATTTCTCAATGCCACCAGGCAACTCTCCAAGACTATATATTGCTAATGAGTTCCCACTCTGCAATGGTGATGTGAATTTCCATGTGGGGAGTTCCACTTTGATGAAATCAAAGGTGGGGGGAAAGTCCTGTTGCTTCCTCTTATCATAGGAAGGAAGTGACACTCTGGGTTTTTGAAGTTTATACTAATGGAGTCTGAGCTCTGGGAAGCTAGAAATGCTTTTTGTATGAGTTGGTCAATATATTGTCTGAAGGACAACATAAAGGCTCCTCACCAAATAGCAATGACTTTTGGTGACCACAGCAAACTCACAGATCCATCTGCCAACTTCTAGAGGGGTCATGACCTTCATCATTAGAAGGCAAACCATACTAAGTGTGATACAGTGGGAAGAGACCTGTCTTCAGAGTCACAGGACCTGGGTTCCAATACAGATGAAATCACAGCTCAGAAGCTCAGAGATCTCTAGAAAGAAGGAAGCTTGAAAACCACGGAGTCTGACCTTCTCATTTTCCCAGTGAGAAAAATTAATCCCAGAGGGGTAGAAGTACTCAGTCACACAGGTAGGAAGTGGCAAAACCAGAATTTGAACTCAGCTCCTGTGACTCCAATTTTAGTGACCTTTCCACTGTACCAAAGTATAAAGTGCTATGATTATTTGCCTTAAACTTTATGTTGGGTGATGTGTGTATAAGGTGCCATCAGGTATAAGAAGCAATTTTTAAAAACTCATTTTCTTTTCTCCCTCTAATATAAAGAATGTCCTTTAGTTTTTTGCTTTCCAAACTTTGAAAAATGTGTCATACACTAGTGCATGAGACATTGGGTTTCATCTTTCTCTTTGTTTCCCCTTCTGGTATCTCACAGCTCTTCTCCCTCAGTCTCTGCAGTATGCCATGCCTATGGTGCTTAGCCTTTCTTCTTTCCCCTGGAGCTTCTTTAAATCTCTCTCAGACACCCTCTCTCTATCAGGAGTTCCATTCTGGTGCCCTATAGGCTGCAGTCAGTTGACAAATACTTGTTCGCTTCCCACCTTCCTCTGTGAATGTCATTTCTCTGGTTTTCCAACCTCCTGACTTGAGCTTAGGCCACCAAATATTTCCTCCTTACCCAGTTCTCAAGTTATATCCCCTTCCTATCAAATGAATTTATGGCCTCATTTTCTCTTTTCAATTCCTTCCCATCTCTATAATGCCCTGGATGTGGAGTCAGAGACTTAGGTGCACAGAGAGATCCTCTGATTCCAAGATGACTCATTGGGTTGACTTGAAATGTTCTGATTTAAGGAATCAAAGGAGACCTTCAGACTTCAGAGAGAAAAGCTTAGGAGACCAGGATAAAGGACCCAACTAGTGATGATCAAGAAAAAATCACAACTCACTGAAATCACATCATAGTTCAATGGAATATTTTTTTCCCTTCAAAACCAATCTGGACCATGTGATAACAAAAATGTTATAAAATAATGATGGGGTAGTAGAAAGGGGAGGATATTAAGAGAAGGCATCTCAGCATTATATCCCATTAAAAAAGAAGGCCAACTAAAACAGGTAATTACTGATCCACAGAGTATCTGAGAGATCAGAAGAAGAATGAAATTAAAAGACAAGGTCTTTGTTATCAGGATTTCTTTTTCTTGCCAACAACACCTTCTGTACAAATTTTTATGAAAGGAGAAAGTGCTTAGCAATTCACAGTGGAAATGATGATTCTGAATACCAGCTATTACAATGTAACCTGTCCTATTATGATGGGAGAAATCAATATAAATGGTGGCCATCCGAAACCACGGCTGTGATTACCTTTCATTGTCGCCAGAGAGGGGAAGGCAGCCATCACAAGGTCAAGATCAGAGCCTTCCCCCCAGGATAATTGAAAGCCAGTGGTTTTAAATGCTGCTGTCAGGGCCAATGCCATTTAAATCATGATAAAGGTTACTCCTGGCAATTTGAAATTTTCTGTGCTGCAGTCTGGGAGACTTTTGATCATGCTTTACAGGTGTAGTCTGCAGGGGAAAAAAATGGACTAGACACCTAATGACCAGTCAGAGTTCTTTTACAGTGTAATAGGTCTTTGCCAAATAGAGGTAAGGGGAAAAGATACTAAGAAAGTAATTGGGCTTATCTACAATATTGGAGCAAGGGGGTGGCTCCAGCTGAAGACAAAACCTCTTTATTCATGAACCAAGAGTATTTAGGTAGCAATCAATCAATAAATATCTATTAAGTGCCTATTATGTGTCAGGCATTGTACTAAACCTTAAGGATACAAGGAAGGATAAAAACAGTTCTGCCCTCAATGAGGTCACATTCTCATGGGTGAGAGAATATCTGTGTGTGTGTATAATACATATATATATAATACCTAATATATATTTATATACATGCATACTTACACATACATACTTACACTCCAGGTACTGTGATAAGCATGGGAAATATAAAGATTCCATTTCCCCCCCTCAGAAAAAAAGTTCTACCCTCGAGGAGCACACATTCTATCTGGAGAAAAACATGTACACATATAAATAAATATGAAGTAAATCTATTTTGGGAGAGGAAATCCGTAGCAGCTGGAGGAATTGGGACAAACTTCCTGTAGGAAGGGCACGTGAGCTGAGCTTTAAAAAAAATAATGAATTCTTAGGGAGAGAAATCAGACCCTTTTGTGTGTTGCCTTCCTCTTACTTCTCCCCCTCTTTTATTTCAAAGCCTTCCCTCTTTTCTACATGCACACCCTTTAGGCTATACTTTGCTATAGGGCTTTGTGTATGTGAGTGTGTGTGTGTGTGTGTGTGTGTGTGTGTGTGTGTGTACACACTTCTTTCTTTTATCCTGCCTTCAAGGTTACCCTCAATGTTTATCTTAACCTGATTTCATCTGAATACTGTACAATACTTTACAATCAGTCATCAAGTATTTGTTAAACATCTAGGGCAGCTAAGTGGTACAGTGGATACAGTGCAGGGCCAGAAGTCAGGAAGACTCAACTTTGTGAGTTAAAATCTGGCCTCAGATGCTTATTAGTTGTGTGACCCTGGGCAAGTCACTTAACCCCATTTGCCTCAGTTCCTCATCAATAAAATGAGAAGGAAATGACAAACCACTCCAGGATCTTTGCCAAGAAAGCCCCAAATAGGGCTGAACGATGACTCAACAACAAAATTATTGTGCTAGTAATCTGGATGTTAGCAGGATAGAAGAAAGCACACAAAGTGACACCCTTAGCCTAACGATCCTTCCCATACCACCTCAAATAGCCTTGTTGTTGCCAGCAAAGATCAGGGTTGGGAACAGACCTGAGAGCTGACATTGGTCAGATTCTCCTCTCCTCTGTTATGCTCACTAAGTTTTGTTGTCATCTCTTCTGTTCACTCCTGTATCTCACTCCCCTCAAACATCTATGCCAAGAGTTTGGCTGTAGGGTTGGTGTGAGTATGAAGAAAGCTTGGCCTTCTAACCTCAGGGCCCTTACTGTATGCTAGAAAAGCTATTCAGAACATGGAGCTCTCTGTGCACACACAAGGAGGTCAGGGTCTGTATCACCTTCAATGAATCCTGATAGTACTCAGATCCATCAGCTGCTTCTTTTCTCCTATTGGTTATTACATATAGTATAGATATTCCTAGACTCAATGGTTGTTTGCTTCCTTTAACCCAGGAAAGAAAATGCAGCAGATATAGTGCTGGCTTTGGAAGTCTTAGTTCAAATCCTTCCCCTGCTATTAGCTACCTGTATGACATTGGATAAGTAATTTATGCCCTCTGAACCTCAGTTTCCTCATCTGTAAGATAAAGAAGATGGACTGGATGACCTTTATGCTCCCTTCCATCTCTAAATCTATGAACTTATAATCAGAGTGGAACAGTAAACTCCTTTTTATGAAGCTGGGGAAAGGGGTTTTCTGTTCATTAATTCATTCAGCAAAGTTTTTTGACCCCTTCAGCAAGTTCCTGGCTAAGCATAGGAGGGATAAAGAGATAAAAGAAAACATCTGACCTCAAGCATTCCTGATTGAAGAAAACTGAGTATTTCTAATTAGCTAAGAGATAATTATGTCAGAAGATCCAAGAATAGGAAAAACCCAAATTCCCTCTGGGGAACTTTATATTGATCAGATGCATAGCCATCACCCAGAAAATATGAGGAAATCAGTCAGCCAGCAAGAATTTATTAATATGCCAAACACTGTGTAAAAGGCTGGGAATATAAAGAAAGACAAAAACATAATCCTTACCCTCAAGGAGCTCAAATTCTAATAGGGGAGATAATATGCAAATAACTATGTACATACAAGATGTATATACAGTGTTAATTAAAGGGAAAATAATCTTAGAGAGGAAGGCACCAGAACCTGGGAGAAACCAAGAAAGACTTCCTGGTGAATATTCCATTTTCTACAATTAGGAATGCTTGAGGTCAAGTGTTTTCTTTATCTCCTTATCCCCTCCTGTGCTTAGCCAGGGATTTGCTAGGGGGTTGCAATAAAACTTTCCTGAATGAATGAACAGCTGAATGTTGAAAGAAGTCAGGGAAGTAAGGAGGGGTAGACAAAGTGGGAGAGCATTCTGGGTATAAGGGATAACCAATGTAAGGGTTAAGTCAGGAGATGGAGGGTCATGTGAAAGAAGAGCATCTAGGAGGAAATATCACTGGATGGGAGAGGAGTAAAAGGTAAGAAGATTAGACCAGTAGCTGATAGTAAAGTTCTAAAAGGCTTTAAATGCCAAACAGAGGAAAGACCACTCCATGTGCTGCATATAAGAAGCCACCGCAGCTTGGTGGACTCTTGTGGAAAGAGTGCAGTATGTGGAATCAGGAGATGACCTCCAGAACCCACCTCCTCCCTCTTTAGTAACTGTGTCATCTTGAGGCAGTTGCCAAGGCTCCCTTCATTTGCAAGATTGAGGAAAATGCAGTAGACCCTAAAAGAGACCCCAGAGAGACTTTGTTGCTTGCGATAGTTGTTATTCATCTTGTTAGGCATTGATTTGTTGAGGCACCTTTTGTGGTTCCCAGTGAGCCATGCCAGATGTTGCTCTTAAGCAACACCTCTAACAGGAGAACCATTCCTCTGACACACTGGACACAGTCTTCACTCCCTCAAAAGAGAAGGCATACAGAGTTTCTGGAATCTGGAAAGAGATAAGAGTTCTAGAGACAGCCAGGTGGTACCTGGAGTCTGGAAGACTAGCCTTAGACACCTTACTAGACGTGTGACCCTGGGAAAGCCACTTAAGTTCTCCTTGCCTCAGTTTCCTCATTTTTGAAATGGGGGCATTAATTGCACCTACCTCGTAAGGCTGCTGTGAGACTCAAATGAGAGAGTGTTTATGAAGTGCTTTGCAAACTTTAAAGTGCTATAGAAATGCTAGCTATTATTATTATTCTAATGATTCAGTGCTGGACTAGCTACTGACCTATTCCCCAGAGTCTCTCGTCATCAGTTTTGGGCTTAGTCCCAACTAATCTCTATCTTCTACAAGAAGCCTTGCCTTTGTAGTTGTTGTTATTAGTCATTTCAGTTATGTCTGGCTCTTCATGACCCTATTTGTAGTTTTCTTGGCAAAGATACTAGAGTGTTTTGCCATTTCCTTCTCTGGCTCATTTTACAGGTGGGTTTAAGAAGCCATCCCTAGCCCCTTTTAGTCGTGGTACTTTCCCTCTGTTAGCTATTTCCCGTGTATTCTGTATATAGTTTGCATTGCATATAATGGTTTGCGTCTTGTCTCCCCCATTAGATTGTAAGTTCCTTGAGGGCAGGGACTGTCTTTTGCCTCTTTTTGTATCCCCAATGCTTAGTATACTGCCTGGCACATAGTAAGTGCTTAATAAATGTTTATTGATTGGTTGGTTGATTGATACGGTGAATTCAAATTTCCCTCTGACACCAGGGAAGGGTGTCTCCCTCATGGAAGAAGACTCTACCCTATCTAGTTCTGTTGGTGGCAGGATGGCTGGCAAGGAAATGGCAGGGAAATAAGGTGAAATATAGCTGGAAACACCTGGACATAGGGCCTCATGTTGTGAGGTCCTCTAGTATAAGTCCTGTCCTAATATCATCCTTGGTCATCCAGCTTGGAAAACTCCAGTGATGGGAAGCCCATTATCTCTTGAGTCCTTCATTCCACTTTTGGATAACTCTTGTGTTTAGGAATTTTTCTTCTGTGATATCATCAGTTTAGACATAGGCTCTGTAGATACAGATCACAACCCACCCCTTTGCCCATCCTGTGTGTCCTCCAAGGAGTTCATAAAAATGGGATCCACTGAACATGCTTTTTTTTCTTCTGATACCATAGAGGCACCAGTGGCACACTCAGACCCATAATGCTTTGCCCATATCCTATGATCAACCCATCTTCTCTTCCTGACCCTTGTACTCATATTCCCCTGTCCTTTCCTAGACAGAATGAAGGAAATGTCCCCTAAAGGTCAGACGACCCAGGAAGAAATTGTGCTTAAAACATCAGTTTGGTTCCAGATCAGGCCCTTCTGCTGCTACTCTGTTCTGAGGAGGCTGTAGGAGTTCTAAGAAGCTTTTTTCCATCATGGGTAAAAATGCCTCCTTGGAGTCCCCAGTTTGCCATGTTAGCAAATGAAAGCCCAGGACTGGCTTCAGAGGTTAAGCTACATGTCTCCCTCCCCAAGCAACTTCCCCTGGCCTTCTCTCTAGATGTAACATTTGTTTGATTTTTAAATTATGTTAGTGTTTGATTGTGCCCCTTCCCATGCTTCTGCAATTTGTAAAAACCTCAAATAAGAGAGAAAAAAACCTCTGTAGCCAGTGTAGGTGAGGAGAATAAGTAGCTGTCAAAATCCAGACCCTGGCAAGTCTATTTCCATTTAAGATCAGCCAACAAGCATTTAGTCAGCAAGTATGCATTAAATGCCCACTCAATAAAATGCTGGTTACATGAAGACATGAATGAAACAGTTCCTGCCTATGGAGAGCTATTCTATGATGTGTATAAATAGAAATATGTGTAAAAAGACATACATGGTCATTATGCTGGGGAGGGGGCACTAACACTGGGGAATCAGAGAAGGTGGCTGTTGAGCTGGACTCGTAAGAGACAGATGGGAGGAGTGCATGCATGTTAGGGCTGGCGGACAGCCTATGCAAAGAAGGGGAGATAGGAGGTGGAATACTTCATGTGAGGACCAGCAAGAGAGTCAGTTTGTCTGGACCAAAGAAAATGTGAAAGGGAATGATACAATAATTAGACTGGAAAGGGAGGTTGAAGCTAGGTTCATAAGATCATAGATTTATAGCTCAAAGAGACTTTGGAGGCCATCTACCAATTTACAAATGAGGAAACTGAGGACCAGATTGATTAAATGAAATGCCTAAGGTCACACAGGTGGTAAATGAAAGAACTAGGATTTAGAGTCATTTTAAAGGAGATGAGCAAATATAATAATGTGCAATATGGACTCTTTTGGTTGGCAGGTTTCAGTTTTTTAAGTAGTCTGGAGTGTTGGGATTTTTTATGTGAACATCATTTGCTTGTTTCTTTCATTCAGGCCTACAGGTTTTCCCAGCTTCCTGAGATGGTCATGGGGTCCCCTCCACCTCCGGTACCTCCCCGGACTGGTCCCGTAGCTGTTGCTTCTCTCAGACGGTAACTTCCTATTTTTATTTTGTTCTATTTGGAGAATCTCTCCATCTCTGGGGCTCATAGGGCTCATAGGGCTCATGCAAGCAGGAGCAATAAGGTGCTATATGCTTTGACCAGTCATCTAACAAAGAAACTAGAGTTGCCTCTAACCAGTTCCCTGGAAGGTTTTGCTGGAGGGCCCTTGGGAGACACTAAACATGCCCTGTGTCCAAAGGGCTCAGTGTGTTCCAACAGAAGGGGAAAATAAAAGGAATGGAATACATTTCACGTATTAAAAAAAAAATAACAACAGAATCAAGAAGAAGATGAAAAGGAAGACAAGACAGAGAAAGAAAAAGAAAAGGAGGGGAGATGGAGCAGGAGATCCGTGTTGGATGTGCCAGACTTTGAATCTTACCAGACAGGTTGGAGGGGAGGGAGGAGAGAAGGTGCCTTCCTTGGAAAGGGCTCTGCCTTTGTTTTCTCCAAGATGAAAGTGTGAAACCTTCCACAAAAGCATACTGACTGGTTTCAGTGGAATATACTCATGGGGGGGTGGCATGAGGAGGACACTGAATCCCAATCCCAGGGCAATCAGGCTTTCCTTTATAGAGAGCTCAGCCCTTTTGGAACTTTCCAGGTGACTCTCCCTTTCCCATAAGCAACTCAGCTTGGTTTCAAATCCATAGAATATCATGATCCTGTGCTGGGTTCCTCCAGTTTACACACACACACACACACACACACACACACACACACACACACATACACTTGAGCATTTTTGCATACTATTTTCTCCCATTAGATTGTAAGCTTCTTGAGGGCAAGTATATTTTTCTCATTTGCATCCTCAGAGCTTAGCATAGTACCTGGCATAGAGTAGGAACTTAATAAACAGTTATTGAATTGAATTGAAAACCAAGAGCCTTGGGTTTTAATCCTAACTCTCACTGTGTCACTTTGAAGTCTCTCCCCTTTTCTGGGTCTCAGTTTCTCCAGCCTCCTCAGAGCAGAGCAGCGACCAAAGGGCCTGATTCTGCCAAATGAGGATGTTAGACTAGAGGATTTCATAGACTCAGGATTTAGAGCTAGATTTTGAGATGATCTAACATTTGACAGTTGAGGAAACTGAGGCCTAGAAAAGTTAAATGACCATTTTTGGGTTATACAGGAAACAACAGCAGAGCTCAGCTTCAAACCAAATTCTTCTCTCTCCAAATCTAGCTTTCTTCCTGTTTCATGAACTGCCTCCACACCCTAAGATGTTTGTGAGAGAGTCACTTTCCTCCTTAATTCAGTTATGGGTACATTATTCTGGTAAAGGACATCAATGAATTACAGAGTGTCCAGAGGAAAGCTGCCAGGAGATCGAAGAACCTTGAATTCCTGCCCTTCTAGGGGTGATTGAAGGAGCTGAGGATGTTCAGCCTGGAGAAGGAGAGACTGAGGAGAGAAGCATCTTCAAGTAATTGCTGGACTCACACTTGGAAAATGGATTAGAACAGTTCTCCTGAGCCAGAGGGCAGAGCTAGGGACAACAGGTGCAAGGTGCAAAGAGGCCAGTTTCAGCTTTTGGCTAGGAAAAGCTTCCTAACAAATTGAGCTATCCCCAAATGGAATGGGCTGCCTCAGGGAACACTGTTGTGCCCCTCTCAATGAAGGGTCCTCTTAAAGCCTGGATGACCACTTGTTGAGTATGGAATAGAGGGAATTCCTGTATATGTACAGGTTAGTCTTAGTAGCTCTTGATGCTCCTCCAAGCTCCAGAATTCTGATTTTGATGCTGTGAGCTTGGGGAGCTGATTCCCAAGGGCTTTATGAGCTGACAGTTAAGTACAGTGGTACAGTGTCCACAGAGAGCAGGAGTCAGGGAGGAGAGAGGACCAGGGGCTGATAACCAAGCAGATGTCCTCCTGCGGCAGCCACAAAAAGAAAGTCTGCACTAAGGATGAGGTCTACCTTTCAATCAAATTGGATAGGAAAATATAGAATCGGGATTTCCCCTAAGTGGATGCATTCCTGGATGATTTCTGGAATAGATCTAGGTTTGGGCATCCCTCCCACAAGTCAGTCAAGAAGCATTTATTAAACCCTTATTTATTATATATTATTATAATTACATAATATATAACTATAAGACAAGTATATAATTGTGTTATATATAGTATAGTTATATAATAATATTATATAATATTATGCATTATTATTATTATTAAGCCCTTATTAAGCCAAGTCCTATGTTAAGCCCTGGAGATAAAAAGAAAGGAAAATATGTTTCCTGTCATTAGAATGTCAGCTCCTTGAGTTCACATTCTAATAAGGGAGAAAACATAAACCCACACAAATGTATCTATGTAGTTGATATAGCCATTGTAAATGGGAGATACTCTCAGAGTAGGGAGACCCAGAAAAGATCTGTTGTAGAAGGCGCAATCTCCGGCTTCCTTCAAGATTCAGCTCAAATCCCACCTTGTGCCGGAGACCTTGTCCAGTCTTCCACGTTCCCAGTGTCTTCCTTTGGAGTTTGCCTCCCATTTATAGTGGGTATATCATGTGAATGCACAGGAGGCAGAAGGGAGGAGGGAGATGCTAGAGGCTTGAGAGATGGCCAGTACAAAGGCACCGTGTCATGTATGAGGAACAGCAGGAAGCCCGGTGTAGCTGGATTGCTGAGCTCCTGGAGGGGAGGAAGGGGCCCCAGCTGGGATGGTCTTTAAAAGTCAAACAGAAGAGCCCAGATTTGCTCCTGAAGGCTATGGGCGGCATCTTTGTACGTGGTCACTCGGGGGCTTTCAGGGGTGTTTCTCCATTAGTCTCTTTTTCCTTCCTGCCATGTCTAGGACGCTGGGGTTTGGCATCTGCCCCTCCTTCCCAGTCCCTTCTTCATTCTTAGATAACAGACTCTCCCTCTGGAGGCAAGGAGCAAAGCTCCATGGGCTTGGATGTTGGGGTGCAGGGTTCTGCCACAAACTTTATATCCTTCGTGACTTGATTCAACCTTAGTTTGAGGAGTATCTGACAAAAAGGCATAGGGTGCCGAGTTGGGGTCAAGCCGGGCACTATCACTGAGATGCTGGGGGAGGGGGGAAGGGGCACTTCCCCAGCCCTCAGCCCCCTCCCCCAGCAGTCTCCCAGAAGCAGTCGGGGCATTGTGATCACTAAGTGGAAGGGTGGCATGTGAAACGGGGTGGGAAGTGCGTGTGCAGCAGCTGGGCTCTGCGGCTGCCTCTGAAAGCGTGCACCCGGCGGCCACAGTGCGCAGTCCCCACGCCAGGCTGCATCTCCTCATTTCTCGGCATCAGCAGTAATGCTCCAAAGCAGCCTTGGCAGGCCTGCCTCCCTGGCCAGGCTCCGGGGCCATTAGCTTACTTCCCAGGTGCCGGGAGCCTCCAGGGTACAATGTGAGGTCCCGGCTAATCCCAGCCCGGCCTCTTGCCTACCCAGCATCACCCCGTTCTATCGGCAAAGGTGTATATGGGGGGAGAGGAAGGAGCGGGGAGGGTTAGAGCACTCGCTCCAAACGGAGCGTGCTCATTGGCTGCCAGTGATGTCATCGGCACCTAGCTCAGGCATCCCCAGTTAATACAGGGCACTAATTGCTTTGTGCATTTTTTAATGTGAAAATTGATTTGGTGGTAACTAGCAAGACGCCCGAATCACCCTTAGGGGAGAATTGGGCTTGAATGTCTAGAAATGACCCAGTCTTGGTCCTCAGCCTAGTTCTCCGGCATTCGCTGTAAGGTTATACCTCCGCGGCCGTGTCTGAAAACACAAGGTTTCTTTTATTTTCTTTTGTAAATTCAGCCATTGTGACCTGCTTGGGAGCTCGGGGGCCAAGGTGCTCACAGAAGTGTAACCCAAGCCCACTAGGGAGTGTACCCAGGGAGCCTAGGAAGCTGATTCTGCTGGTATTTCTTGAACCTGAATACCGCCTCCCTCCCACCCTACTTGGAGCCAGCCCTCAACCCACCTTCCCTGTGCTTAGGCCGCCATCCTCTGGCTGAGCTCCATGGAGACGAGCTGACGGCCGTTCCCTTGGAAACCTTAATTAACACCCTGCTTGCCTCCACCCAGGTCCACTTCTGATATTGGCAGCAAGACAAGAATGTCTGAGTCCAGCGGCCCAGAGCAAGCCCAGCTGCACGATGGCACTCCCTTTGCCCAGGTTTCCAGAGGCCCAGTCTCTGTCACTCCATTGGACCAGTCTGCTTTAAATTACTCAGGTAAGAAAACCAAGAGATGGATTTTTACCCCACCAAGGGGGGCCACGCCCAGGTAGACAGTGGCAGCCTCTATCGCAGGGGATTACACTTAGCTCTGCCAGATCACTACCCTCTTCCAGTTGGCATATTCTCCCCCACTCCCATCATGCCTGTGCTAAGTAACAGAGAGGAGTGTTTTCTGAGGCTCAGACCAACTTTAGGAATCAAAGTCAACAGGGCAAGGACTGAGAGCCAGTCAAAACTCGCTCAAATGCTTTTAAGTTTGTAAACAATCACAAATCTTATTTATATTTATTTTTATTATATTTTATGTTATAATTTTTATTTATATGGTCTATGCTATAAAATCAAAACACGTGCATTTATTAAATGCCTTCTATGTGTCTGTCATTGTGCTAAGCACTGGGAATAAAAAGAAAGTCAAAAATGGTTCCTGCTCTCCCAGAGCTTACATTCTAATGGAAGAGACAGATGAAAGGTAACAAAGGGGAAGGTGCCAGCAGCTGGTGGGGAGGGGAGGTACCCAGGAAAGGGCCCTTGGAAAAGGTGGCATTTGCACTGAGTCTTGAAGGAGACCAAGGATTTGGAGAGCCAGGAATAAAGAAGAGCATTCCAGACCCAGGGCATAGCTGACAAAAAGGTGTGGGTGCAAGAAGCCGAATGTCCTGAGAAAGGAATGGCCAGGATGGCTAGAGAAGACTGGAAAGGCAGAAAGAGGCAAGATCGTGAAGAACTTTAAAGGCCAAGAGGACTTCGGTTTGGTCCTGAAGGGAATAGGGGGCCCCTTTAGGAAAATCACTTAGGAGGCTTTGCAGAGGATGGATTGGAGTGGAGAAACTTAGGGAGGGAAGAATTAAGAAAAGTGACCATGTGAAAGGAGTGTAGCAGACATTGTGAAGAGAGAAACAAGAAGAGCTGGTGAGTCATTGGATGTATAATAGTGGCACCAAGGTTTGAAAATGCTGTGGCTAAGAGGAAGACAGTGACTTTGGCAGTAATAGAAAAGTTAGAGAAAGGGATGGTTATGGGAGAATCATAAGATAATAGATGTAGCTGGAGGAGATATCACAGGCCACCTATCGATGAGGAAACCAAGGTTCAAGGAGGTTCCAAGGTCAAACAGACAAAAGTGGTAGAGCTAGGAGGTTAACCCAGGTCTTCTGATTCTAGGTCTTGTGTTCTTTAAAGACATCCCTTTTGGGGAAAATGGTTCTCCTTGTGTATTAGGCTTGTAAAATATACCCACACATACACAAAAAAGGGCACAAATCAGTCACAGGTGAGAACACTTATTGAGCACCTACTGTATATACGCACTAAATTAGACAGTTGTGAAAAAATCATTAAAACACATAAGACAGAGTAACAGTAGTGTGAATTAAAACCAACTAAACCCCATCTTTTTTTTTTTTTTGCTCTTTGCTGGGGGGAAGGCAGGGCAATTGGGGTTAAGTGACTTGCCCAAGGTCACATGGCTAATGTTAAATGTCTATGGTCAGATTTGAACTCAGGTCCTCCTGACTACAGGACCAATGTTCTATTCAGTGCCCACCTAGCCGCCCCTAAACCCCCATCTTTTAAAGATTTGTCTTTTCTTCTGCTTTGTGGATAAACTGGTTTATCTTAAAGAATCTTAATTTTTCCCTCCTAAGTTTCTCCACTCCATCCTCTGTAAAGCCTCCAAAGTGATTTTCTCAGAGCAAGAGTCTCATCCCTACTCAATAAACTTCAGTAGCTCCCTGTTTCCTTCTGGATAAAACACAAAGTCCTTTGCCCTTTAAACTGTGGGATTTTGCTGCTTAGGAACCAAGGGATATGCCACCATGTGGCCTTTTTGAAATTTATATAGTTTATACACATACACACACACATATATGTAGTTTTGACTGTATAAAATATATAGTTTTGAAGTTCATAGAGAAGCTATATATGTATATATATGCATATGTGTGTAATATTTGTGTGTAATATATACATATATAATAAAGGGAGAGACCCCAGTTCAGAAATCACTGATATAAAAGAAAGAGATACAAATAAACCTCATTTTAAAAAATGAAAAATATATGGACAAGAATATCAGCAGAAATAATTATTTTTTTTAAATTGATGACCCTGCTAGATTTGTAAGTGTTTTACAAATTAGTCATTCTAAAAACATCTGGTATTTAACAAAATATTTAAAATAAACCACCAGATCAGAATAGGAAAAATCTAAGAAGAGGGACCAGACCATTAAAGAATTCAGTTAAACTCAAGAATATAAAAATATGATTTTTAAAAAGCACTATCCAATATAGATTAGTGGTAGAATTCACTAATGGTATGGCAAAAAATGTATTTAGATCTGTATCTCACCACATATTGCTACATTCACTTAATTGGATCAATATTTGAAAAACATTTTATTTGAAATTAAATTTTTTTTTAAATTTGAAACTTGACCTCTGTTCAAATCCTTTCTCTGGTGCTTATTGCTCCTGTGACTTTGGGTTTAAACTTTTAACATCCCTAGACAGAAAAGGGAATAAATAATATATTTTCCCAGTTGAGGAGACGACAGAAAGTTTACCTATTGAACTAATAAAAGAAATGACTAGAGATAAAACTGATAGATTCAAGTAATAAAATAATTTTATGAGATTAAAAAAACAGTTTTCAACTTTTTCTCTAATGGCATAGATTAAGGAAAAATTCTTTGTAGTAGCTCTCTATGATCTATGATATGTGATCTTCTGAAAATGGGTGTTCCCTCCAGCCACACAGATCAGAACCATTCCTTCCCTGCCAATTTATGCCATCCATTAAATAAGACAGTCAGCCAATAAACATTTGTTAGCACCTACTATGTGCCAGGCACCACTAAGTGCTAAATAATATATTATTTAAAATAATATTTACAGTACTTAGCACCTTGTCCAGGACATAAGGGGTGCTCATTAAATGTTTGTTTATTTAATAAATAATAAATGCTTGTTTCTCCTATCCTATGGGACTCTCAGTGGTGAATGTATCTGATAATCAACTAATAAGCATGTGTTTGGCATTTACTGTGTTCCAGGCAATGGGAATGCTGTCAAGGGGTGTAATTCTAAGCATTAGGACACAATATATAAATAAAAATCTCACTACCAAATTTAGAAAAGCTATGTGGCACATTGAACAGAGAACTGAGTCTGGAGTTGAGAAGACCAGAGTTCAAATACAATCTTGGTTTTTTATTAGCTGTGTGACCCTGGGCAAGTCATTTAGTCCCTGCCTCAATTTCTTCCTCTGTGAAGTGGGAATAATAATATCCCCTGCCTCCCAGGTGATCATCAATGGTGAGGATCAAATAAGAAAAAAATTTGTAAAGGACTTGGCGGAGTGCCTGGCACATAGTAGGTACTATATAAATGTTAGCTATCATCATCATTAAATTTCTAAGGAACTGATGCAAATTGATGAGTGATACTCATTCTGCAATAGGAATTCCTACCAAGGGCATGAATGGAATAGTTTTTGAAGAGAAAACCCAAATTGACCCTGGGCACATATAAGAGTTGCAAAACCAACCATAGCTCTTGGTCCAGTGATCTCACTCTATGCCCTATAAGACTGTGCCATACAAATGTTATTATTCTTAGAAGGAGAAAAGGTCTATTGGTACAAAAATACTTCTACTCACCTTATCTAGGAGAACTGGTAGCAATTTGCACAGCCAACCTTTGAGGAGCAGTTGAGTAAATGGTCGTGTATTAGTACAGCAGAAGACCACGGTGCCATAAACATTTCCTTAGCTGTAAAAGGAGGTTGGACAAAATGGTCTCTAAGGTCCCTTTCCAGTTACAAATCCTATGATCCAATGGCCAAATGAAAGTATGAAGTATACAGAGCATTGGGGCAAGATTTATACAAAGTGATTCAGAAAGAAAACTGTAGACAAAGAAAGAGTGGTGTGATGTAATGTGTTGGGTTCTGCAACAAAGGACGTGGACTGCACTTCTGGCTCTGTTTACTTACTAGTGTTGTGACCTTGAGCAAATCACTCTTCTTCTCTGGGATTCTTTGACCTGCTCTGTCAAATGAGGGGGTTAGACTAGATGTCGTGGAGCCCAGAGTCCTTCTGGCCCCAATGTTCCCTTCATCTCCAGACCCTATGGTCCCATGAAGTACAAGAACATACATATGACTATCTAAAAGAAATAAACACAAATAATAACAATAGAACTTTTTAAGTGAAAATACAGAAAAGAGGTCAGAAGTGGCCAGAGAGAGAGCAAATTGTTATTGTTATTTTATGGAGGGGTATTTTAGTAAGAACTGACGTTTCTTTAGTATAAAGAACTCTACCGGTACAGATCAGCACCTCCTTTACAATTTAGAAAGTTATCTTGGGTATTTAGGGGCTAAATGACAGAGCCAATACATGACAGAGACAACACTTGAATCCAGGTCTTCCTGACTCCTAAGCCAACTCTCTAACCACTATCCCCTGCCACTTTTATTTATTTACTTACTTACTTACTTACTTACTTATTTGCTTTTTGGAGGCGGAGGGCAGGGCAATTGGGGTTAAGTGACTAGCCCAAGGTCACACGGCTAGTAAGTGTTAAGTGTCTGAGGCTGGATTTGAACTCAGGTCCTCCTGACTCTAGGGCTGGTGCTCCACTCACTGTGTCACATAGCCATCCCTACCCTGCTACCTTTTAAAAAATTATTAATGTCTATGTTTTCCTTTTCTTTTAATAAAAATATAAATAATTTAGATTTTATAGTTTTGTTCCACATTCTTTTTGTCTTAGCTGAGAGTATTAAGTTGGTAGTCATTTTTTAATGACAAATTGCCAGTTGACCTAAGCTTTTCAGAAACAGGTGGTGCCCAAAGGCAAGGTCATCCACCCCTAATCCCTCTGCTCTGTGGCAGGAAGCACGGTTCCAGCTGTGTTTGCCATTCCAGCTGCAAACAGACCTGGATTCACGGGCTACTTCATCCCCACGCCACCCTCGTCCTACCGGAACCAGGCCTGGATGTCATATGCAGGAGAGAACGAGTTACCAGGTCAATGGGCAGATTCGGTAAGAACTTCCTTTTGTCTATTACAACACTTCATCAGCTTTCTACTCCATACTCTTGGAGAGATAAAGCAAAGGGATGAAATGTCAAGCATGTGACTCCTGGTACTTGCCATGTGGTGACCTTGCACAAATAAATCACTTAATCTCTGCTAAATGAGGTAAAAGAGTATCAGGTTATGATAATAGTATATAATAGTACAATCATAGTAGTCATAGTGGTGGTGGTGGTAGTAGTAGTAGTTCACTATAGCATTTTATAAATATAGTCTTATTTATCCCCTTAACATCTTTGGGATTTAAGTCCTATTATTATCCCAATTATACAGATATGAAAACTGAGGCAGAAAAAAGTCAAGTGACTTGCCCAGTATCACACAGTTAGTAAGTGCCTGGGGCTAAATTTGAACTCAGATTTTCCTAATTCCAAGTCCAGCTCTCTATCCACCTAACTTCCTCATATCATACTATATTATGGTAGAATTCTAGCATGATAGTAGTACCAGGGGTTTTAAGCATCAAATAAAATAAACATTAAATATAGCATAAATAATCATAAATAAAATATAAAATGTTTTGCAAACCTTAGAAAACTAATTAATGTAATTGATGATGAAGGAGGAGAAGGGAGGAAAGAGGAAGAGGAGGATAAAGAGGGGGAGGAAGATAAAGAGGTACATAAAACAGTTCACTCCCATGCAAAAGTTCATGGACTACTATCCTTTTTGTGTTCTTATGTCTCTGTTTGTCAGAATTTTGCTCTCTTCTCCTTCCGATCAGCAGTTATTTATTATAGTCCTCAATGCTCCATTCCTCTACATGCCCCACTTCTAAGCAAACTTGTTAGATTTGTTTCTAAAATAAAAGTAAAGAGGCACTGAGTGAGGACCAGAGGACCTACCTGATGAGTAAAATACATAAGCTTTGCATTATTTTACCACTCAGAGGCTTTTTAAATGTACCTTCTAGGTCTCAACTGCATCTTACATGGTTGAGATCACCAGATAAATTAGACCTCCAATACTGTTGTTGCAAGTATGCCAAAACCATCTACACACTGTGGGTCCTCCATTGCCCTCTCAGCAAGTTTTTTATTCACAGATTTTATTAGTCCCATGCCTAGTTGTCTATCTGTGGACCTTTTACACATATTCTCATCAGAGTTGTCCAGATTTTAATTTTCTATTTTCTAAGGGCAGGAACCTAGTTTGCTGAATGTGGTTAATCAACCAACAGGCATTTATTGAGTCCTTGCTATGTGTCAGACACTGTACTGGCCACTGGGGATACAAGTACAAAGAATGAAACAAGCCCTCTTTCAAGGAGTTTACATTATTTTTTAATGAATTATTTTTTGAAATGAAAATTCTCCTTCTTTCTCCCCCAATATCCTAGAATGTTTAAGTAATTTTGCCCAAGAGCATACAACTGGTGAGTTGTGTGACCAGGATTAAAATCCAAATCTTTTGATCTCAAGTCCAGAACTCTTTCTACTGAACTTGTGGGGGTAGAAAATAACTCTTATAATAACCACTATACCATTCTATTTGATGGAATGTATAGTCTGATGCTGAATCCCAAGAGTTCCAGCTGAGACATCAGGGTGCTCAGCCCCATAGGACCAAAGACCAGCTTTGGGCCAGGGCATGGACAAGGATGTTTCTCTGTCCTAAAAAAGGTCAATAGTACATCAGCCAAAAGTGGTTAGTCCAACAGGGCCAGTGGCAAAGGAACATATCTTTTCAACTTGGTGGGTAAGAATGTAGGACTCCCACAGCATCCTGACTTTCGACCAGTAGAACTGACAAGAATGGGCTGACTTACAAGGTAATGCGGTCCATTTCACTAGAGACCTTTAAGCAAATGCTGGGTGAGGACATCAAGCATGTTACAGGGGGATTTCATTTTCTTGCATGGGTTAGACTAGTTCCCCAACAACTGTGAAATTCTGTGAGTCTGTGATCCAGAGATGGGGATGAAAATTAAAATCAAAAGTCAATGCAGCAGTTCAATGAGATAGGAAAGAGTTGGTCAAGAGTAGGGGTCTGGGGCAGCTGCTATCATCATACTCAGGCCAAGGACTGTGGGAGCTGTTTACCCTAGGGTGAAGGGAACTAACCCTTACTCTCCTATCACTGTTGCCACCTGCTGTAGCTACTGTTGCTAGTTGGCTTCATTTTCCTAAAACAGGACTTCTCTGTTTCCTCCTTTTCCTTAAATCCTTGCTTTTGTCCATGGTACCTAAGGATTGATCTTTGATACTCCCCTTCCTCTCACTTATGTCGTCTGTCACTTCTATGAAATAATAATACCTAATATGTATATAGCATTTAACTTGTGCCATTCATTGTGCTAATAAGTAAGCACCTTACAATTATTATTTCATTTGATCTTCACGATAACCCTAAGAAGCAGTGCTATTATCCCCATTTTACAGATGAGAAAACTGAGGCAAGCAGGTTTGAGTGACTTGCCCAGGGTCACACAGCTAGTAAGTGTCTGAGGCTGGATTTGAACTCAGGTCTTCCTGACTCTATATCTGGCACTCTATCCATAGTGCCACCTAGCATCTCAACAAGGTTACATGGGGATAATAATAGCCCCTACATCACAGGAAAGGTTATTGTGAAAATGTTATCTCCACCATTTAGCAAACCTTAAATCACTATATAAATATTAGCTGTGATTCTTTTTTTTTTTTTTTTGCTTTTTGGAGGGCTATTGGGGTTAAGTAACTTGCGCAAGGTCACATGGCTAGGTTTTTTTGTTTGTTTGTGTGTGCGTTAAGTGTCTGAGGCCGGCTCCGAACTCAGGTCCTTCTGACTCCAGGGCCAGCACTCTACTCACTGCGCCATCTAGCCGCCCCATGTTAGCTGTGATTCTTGTTGTTCATATACCAAGATCTGACAATTCCCATCCCACAACATCTATCCTGTCTGGCCCCCACCCTCTATGCCTGGGGTACCTGCCCTAGCTTAGACCTTCGTGACCACCGGCTTAAGCTATTCCAGTCTCCTTCAGGGTGAATTCCCCACTTCTCCTCCTTCTCCCCACTCCAACCCAACGTTGCTTCATACCTCTGCAAAATAAACCTTTTCTATGCACAACAGCAGCAACAATAATAACTCACATTTATGTGGGATTTTAAGATTTATAAAATTCTTTACCCATCAGAATGTAAATTCCCTCCTCACAAGTAGAGATACTGCCATCCTTTGCTTTCTATCCCCAGTGCCTAGGACAGTACTTGGTACATAGTAGATATCTAACGTTTATTGATCAGTTGGTTAATAACAGTAATAGCACGCATTCATATGTATTTGCAAAGCTCCTAGGTGACATGATGGCTGCACACAGATGTCCTTTGCTGAATAATGACAGCATACTTCTTTATTGAGTGCCAGACCCTATGGAAAGCTCCAGCTTCATCCTTCTGATTGGCTGGATCCACCTCTCTGGGTTTGTCCTTCTCCAGCTGAAAATGAGTCAGTGTCCTTTTTCATTGTTTTTAATTAAGTGGAAGATGATTATTCTAGTTTAAGAAGGCTCTTTCCTGGAGCACAATTACCACATCCAATTACCTAGTGAACAGTGCCTATTAGCAGTGCAGCTTCTAGCAAGTTGGGTTTGTGGGGTTTTGTTTTTAATTTTCTGTCTAAGCTACTGTGTGTAGTGTAAAAAAAAAAAAGTAAATGAGACCAGGTCACAACTATTTATTAGATACTATGGTTGTATCTGGTGACCGACTCAAGCCATCATCTGGATGTTTGGTCTATGTGGTAGCCATCAACCAACTGTTTCAGTTGGATTTGACATCTGCTGTATGTTGGGTGCTGAGGGAACCACAGAGAAAAATAAAACACTTTCTCTGTTTTCCCACATTTACAATCTAGCCAAGAGACGAGACATTCAATTCCATTCAA
Source organism: Gymnobelideus leadbeateri (assembly GCA_011680675.1). NCBI lineage: Eukaryota > Metazoa > Chordata > Mammalia > Diprotodontia > Petauridae > Gymnobelideus > Gymnobelideus leadbeateri. Next base: position 445,459 of record WOXC01008989.1, read on the forward strand.
GTCAGCAAGCTTTAAATACCTACTATGTGCCAGGAAAGAGATACTGTGGCACAGTGGGTAGAGAACTAGACTCAGAATCAGGATGACCTGGGTTCAAGAAGCACTTTGGACACCTACCATCTGTATGACCCTGGGCAGGTCATTTAACTTCTCACTGGCCCCAAGCATTCTCTCTAAGAATCCAGGTTGCAGTAGCTGGTCTACTAGGCAGCTCCTCATACCCATGAAACCACATGTTTGGACCAAAAAAAAAAAGAATGAAGATAATGGAAACCTGAATGAAATAATCCCTGCCCTCAATGAGCTTACATTCTACTGAGAGAAAACACATACACAAACATGCAAATATAGACTATGTATAAAGTAAATAAAAAGTGATTTGGGGGAAAGAGGGGAGAACTTAACATCCATGATTCAGAAGCATCGCTATCATACAAGGTATTAATGACTACCTTCTACATGAAGAGATCACTACAGGTAGACCAAATTCTCAATAGTCAAGAAACGAACAAAAGTCCCAAAGAACAACTCACAAAACATAACTCCTTCTTTGTGACAGAAAGGCAGGAGAGAAGTAGGAAGCCATAGACTAGTGTAGGCATCATCCAATGTGGTCACTATATCGGATGCTTTTGCTTAATTGTTTCTTTAAATTGTTGTTACAAGGAAGGATTCAATCTGGAAGTGGGAGTTTTATTTAGTTTTAGTTTTCCTTCATGGATGTCTGGGGTATAAAAACAATACACAGCAATTAAACATGTTTAACTGTTTCAAAAAACAACAACAACCCTGGAATATCAAATACTAATAATAGTAATAATAGCTAACATATAAGATAGGACTTTAGGGTTTGTGCCATCTCATTTAACCCTGGGAAGTAGCCACTTTACAGAGGAGGGAATTGAGGCAGACTAAGGTGAAAAGATTTGCCTTTCCAGCCTCTACTGGAAAATCCTCATAGTGAGCTAGAGGGGAAGAACATTTCAGGTAGAGGGAATAACTGTGAGCAACCACACGAAAGCGGGATATTTCTAAAGATTCAGCTGTTTTGTGACAAATAAGAAGACCCAGTCTCAGGAACACTATAGAAGCTGTCTTTTAAAAATTAAATCATTGGGCCATCTGGGCATCCTATGTCCAGTCATGGTCTCAAACTATTTACTACAAAGGAAGAGGGGGAAGCCCTTCACATACTTGCTAATGTCCAACTCATATCACAGGGTTCATGATGTCATTAATCTGGGGCTGTATGAAATAAGACTAGAGTTGGATCTTGAAAACCTTATTCAAATCCCAGCTTTGTCACTAAGTACATGGTCATATGAACATTTACCTACTCTGAGTCTCAGTTTTCTCAACTAAAACACCATAAAATTCACAGAATAGGACTTTTAGCACCTCAAGTAGATAAACATGTGAGATGTTATATCTTCTTCTCTAATCTACCCTCATTTAGTGCTTATTACACATCAAATGTTTAATGAATTTTTGCCTAATTGAATTGAATTTCATTTACCACATTATACTTACTAAGGCAGGAAAATCTGCAGACTTTTGGAGGCATTGAATTCAGAACTGTGTGCCTTACAAAGTGTTACAATGGCCTAAAGAAACTGAGTAATTAGTTACATCCAAGGCAGTGATTTATTTGGTAATGCGTACCATTGCAAAACAAATCAGGTCCAAGGTTCTCCATAGGCAAGGACCTAGAAGCTTGGTTTTCCATGGTTAAAATACAATTTGGAGGAAGAGAAAAACAGAATTATAGGGATTGTGACACCTGGTTTCTCATTGTTGAAGGTGGAGTCTGGAGAAACCAAGGGGAGAAGGAAGGGGGTTCATTTTGTGATATTTCTTAAGTAGGGTGACCTTTGGGAGCAAGGAACAACATTGTGACTTAAATTGGGTGACTTAAAAGCAGCTGAAACTTAGCATCACAAACAAATGGTGGATAAAAGCAAAATGGAATGACTTATGCTCATTTTTAATGTAACAAGTGACTACATTTTACAATTATTCTCCACACAAGCTTAATTTAAAATAACTGAAAAATCAATGAACTCAAACAACCTATTTCCAGATCATGTTAGTTCATTTAGGTTTCTCTGGGTATAAAAATGCTCCTTGGTAACATCATCTCCTGCTCTCTCATCTGGCCTCTCTTCTAGGTTCCACTCCCAGGTTACATAGAGGCATATCCCCGGTCACGCTACCAACAGACATCCCCATCAAGACTCCCTCGGCAGTACAGCCAGCCCACCAATATGCACCCAAGTCTGGAACAGGCCCCCATGGCCTCCACAGCAGCGTCTCAGCAGAGCCTGGCAGAGAACGACGCTTCTGAAGCCCCGCTGACCAATATTTCCACAGCAGCCCTGGTGAAGGCTATCCGGGAAGAGGTTGCTAAACTGGCCAAGAAACAAACAGACATGTTTGAATTCCAGGTCTAACACTTAGGAGCTCTCCACTCTTGTAGCCATCGAACTCCCAACCACAAAGCCTGCAAAGAGACAAGGAAACGTGTCTTCTATTTGTGTGGTGGGTCTTGGGAGAGGAGGTGGATTTCTGCCTGACCCAGCACTCCCTGGAAAGTTGAACTCTGGGGTTTCTGCTAAATGGAGTAACTCCTTGAATAGCAAAGCTCTTGACCTATCTATTCAGCGGGCCAGTCCAGGTTGTCTTGGCTGGTAACTGTGTTTGATATGCTGATACATTAAAACCATGGATTATGATTGTATGTCCTGAGAAGCCTTAGGCATGAGAGAGATGCTACTTAGTATACTGCTCTCCAATGCCAAATTTCCTAAGTAACCAGAGAGAGGACAAAATCCAGACCTAACTACCATGACCTCTGCATGCTTGATCTGTATTTCTGTGATAAAAAAAAGGTGAGGACAAGCACCAGACTGCATTCTTTCTCATTGAAACAATAGCAAAATTTAAACAAACAAAAAAATCTCTGAACTTGGGATAAGGGAAACTGAATCCAATCAAGTAACTTCAGCCCCTTTTTATTTCAAGCTCATGCTCAAGGCCAAGTGAAATTTATGTTTCTGGTTCTCCCCAAACAATTGCCCTTGTAAATAGTCCTGACTTAGTTTCTCATTAACTGTACAATGGCCCGAAAGCAGAGAAGATGGGAGAGGAGACTGATTGCGGTGGCGTAATTGGTGTTTGCCAAATTCTTAAAGGCCCCTGTCAAGCATCTGACAAAGTGTTGGCCTTTGGGGAATAGAATGCATTGTGAGTTGTGCTGAAGACCTAACAACAAAAAAAAGAAGATGAAGAAGAGAGAATTGGTGCAAAGAGCTTTTGGGAATTCTACAAATGAAAAATAGTTATTTGAGTCTGTTTTCTTTGCCCTACATTGAAAGTAGCCTGAGAACCAACCATCTCTCTCTGTTTCTCTTTCTCCCTCTCTCTTTCTCTCCTAGAATAATAGGTACATCTACTTTCACAAGGAAACCTCTGTTTATCATAAAGCTTTCCAGCTCTCTCGAACAATGCTGTTCAGTAAATGCTGCCAGGTGTCTCAAAATAAAACTGTGATTGATGTCTGTTCAGAATGGGATATGTGAATCTGCAGACTCTCAAATTCCCAGCCAGTGTTTGTAGAAACTTTGGAATATGGGCAACCTGTTGACTTGCGGTCCAATGTAAATCAATGAAAACAAGTGTATGAATTTAACCAAATCATTTTGTTCAATGGAAGCAGGGAGTTGGGGGGAGGGGGCTGGTATTTGCTAAAATTCCAGGCTGCTGACCATGGTGTACTTAATGTTGCTAATCCTCTTTCACCACTGGTAGGGAATCTGACCTCTTCAGCTCATTGTAAGGGACACATCATCCCCTGGAGCTACTGAACATGTCCAGAATTCATTTCCCCAAATCAAATCAAATAAAGTAACATCTTGACCATGGGCAATATTCTGGGTTCCTTCATTGAGAAACCAGTTTCAGTAGCAGAGGTCCCCAGTGTAGGGGATAGATGTACTTGACATAAGTTGAATTCTGTGCTAATGGCCTCCCTTCACCCTGTAATCCATTCAGCTACAGCCATATATATGTTCTTTATCTGACCTGATCACCTCATTCTCCGCATGAGTTTCTTTGGTCTTTAACTGAGATGAAAAGTTAAAGTTGGGTTAGCTTGGGGGCCATGTCTAAAATCTGAGAGAACATAAAAGGAAGGTTCAGACTAACAAAGCACATACAGTCTTTTAAAACTGAGCAATTTTTTTGTTTCAAAAACAAAGAGCCCATCTCAGATAATACCAGAGATAATGGGTGATAGAATCTTCAAATATCTATCTTGGTCAGACCATATAGAATAATGAGGAACCTTTTGGTAAACTGGTTGATTTTTCAAAATGTTAGTGTTTTTTGTTATTTAAAAAAATCAGATATAAATAAAATGTATTTTTATAATCTCCATGTGTATATACTGTATATTTCTACCAGTGGCCAATTTGTTATGGACTAAGTACAAAGTCGAATTTGCAAGACACTATAGATGCAACAAGACTTTATTGAAAAATTGATGTGTGGTATGTAAATTTAATCTTAGTTAGGCAGTCAACTAACGTGAATGCAAAAAGAGCCAAAGAAACTCAGCCTTTCATACAAATAGGTATTGGTCTGATAAAGTCAGTTAACAATCCCCGTTGCTTATTAATGCTACTATATCATCAGTGCCACTCTGTCAATCCGGAAGTGTTTGCCTTCTATCCAAGTGGTGTTTGCCTGGAAATCCTGTATGTCAAATAGAACCTTAAAGACAATTGTGCAATTTAAATATTTATGCTTTGGGATGAAATCTCTGAGCTCTGGACATGTTAGAGGTGATAATGAATGCATGTAAAATTCATGGACATGTAAATGTCCTCAGCCTTTACATTACCACAAGTTTGAATTTTTTCATATAATTTTTACAAAAAGCTGTATCTCCCTGTTTCCCCAGGAAGAGTTATTAAATCTTTGAAGTCAATTCTAGTCAATTATATTTTTTCAATCTTTTGGGAAAATGCCAGAGTTCATTCTTTCGTTAGAAAGATTATAGCATGTACTGTTTTCCTAGTCATGGGTTCTACATTCAGGAAAACTCATTAACTTGTACTCCTAAATGTTAATTCTGGGAAAGAGCCTTAGGAATTTTCTCATCTAACCTCCCACTCAGTTTATAGATGAGGAAACTGAGACCCAGAGAGGACAGGTGACTTACCTGCCCTGGGTCAAGCAGCCAACAAATATTAAGTAGTTTCTAAGTGCTAGGCACTATTGTTAGGCACTGGGGATACAAAGACAAAATGAAGCAATCCCATTCTACAGGGGGAGACTATGTACATGCATAAATGTATACACAAGGTAATTGAGGGACTCTTGATTCCAAAGCCACTGATGATGCTACTGCATCATACCTTCTAATGTTGTTTATAATGCACATCTGTAATTTTTTAAAATAAGATCACATATAATGATTTTGGGGGGCTTATGGACAATATCCCCATTACGAATACTCCTTTATTCAAGACATTTTCATTGGCTTGCTGGTTCAATTTAAATTACAATACTCCAAATACAATGAATGACCTGAAGTAGCAAAATATTCCTGATTTTGATAAGTGTATTATTCCAACATTATGAGGGGTGGAGGTGGTCAGGAAGGGAAGATTGAGAAAGAAACTTGTTATCCCTTTACCATATGATGTTTTAAGAAATCTTAGGCTTGGTGCTTTGATTCAATAGGTCTTATATACAAAAGGTGTTTCCACCCAATATAGATTGATTCCATGCCTCAGTCTACCCAAAGAATGACAGTGTTGGAGTTGGTAGGAATCTGAGCCTATCCCAACCAACCCATACCTGAAAAAGAATTCCCTCTACACTGCAATCAACAAATGACCATCAAAGCCCCAAATCCCAGGGTAAACCATTCCACTTGTGGATAGATCTAATTACTATTAATTAATTATTATTAGCAAGTCTTTCCTTATGTAAAAGGGAAGGAAAGGGGACTAAGCATTTATATAACACCTACCATACTAAGTGCTTCACAAATATCTCATTTGGCCCTCACAACAACCTTGCAAAGTAGGTGGTGTTATTGAGATATTTATCAAGTGCTTAGCACAGTGCCTGCCACCTAAGAAGTACTATATAAAAGCTAGTTATTAGTAATATTAAGTATCCCTGTTTTACAAGAGGGAATAAGTGACTTGCCCAGGGTCACACAGCTAGTATCTAAGGCCAGATTTGAACTCAGGTCTTCCTGACTCCAGGCCTAGTGCTCTATTCACTGTCACCTCACTGCTGCATGAAACCAAAGTCTTTACACGTATTCTTCCTGAAGACTAGAACTAATTGATCTGATTCAATGGCACAAGCACCAAAGAGTAGGCTGTTATAAACTCTAGTAGGTAGGACTGCCACAGTTGAAGTAGGAGTAGAAGGAAATATTTTAAACAATCTCAACAAAACAAAAAAGAAAATCTCTTAAAGTTCCTAATAGGGTCAAAACCACTTATAATAAAAATATTTTTAACAATTTATCCAATTTCATCTCCTTCTAATCTTCTTGTCCCTTTACATCTGTCAGTCTAATCAGTGTATAAGGTTGCTCTTCTAGATCTTCCTTCAATTTGCCTTATTTAAATAATCTTCCCATATTTCTGTATATTCCTCATCTGTCATAGATATCCCCTTACATGGCCACAATTACGTCAACCTTTTTCATAACCATTGAGCATGTTGTTTCCAACTTTTCCACTGCCCCAAATGAAGTAGCTTTTCTTCAGTCTTGTTTCCTTTTAATCGCTTTACATAAATGGGATCATGGGGTCAGAAAATATGATCAATTTTGCAGTTGTTGCCAGAATACTCTGCAAAAGATTGCATCAATTTACAATTCCACCAACTATGTGTGAGTGCATCTGTTTTGTCACTCTTGGTGTTACTAACTAGTTGGGTGTGAGGATTTAATTTGTATTTAATTATTAGAGGGCTTGGATAATTGTCAGGTCATTAGACATATTTGTGTTCCGTCTTTTGTACGCGGAGTATGCATATCCTTTTACCCATTAGAGATTTTCCAAGTCTCTCGTAAATGTGTATCAATTCCAAAGAGATTCTGGATGCCAGACTTTCATCAATTGCCAAATAATGAGCATTTATTTAGCAACTAGGAGGTGCCAGGTTCTGTGCTGAGGACTAGGGATTGAAAGTTTGTCAATACATCACTTTTCTTTCTATTTTGCTTATCTTGTTCTTTTCATTGTTGTACAGGCACAAACACAAAAGATGTTTCTATTTCTGGAGCTGCTCCTTTGTTCCATTTGTCTACTCTTATGCTTTTTGGCCAGTTATAGTTGTTGTTTTGTTTTGTTTTTTGCTGTCCAATTAAACTTTCTTTTTTCTCTTTTTTATTTTTTAGTTTACATCATTCATTTCCACAAGATTTTGAGTTACAAATTTTCTCCCCATTTTCCCCCTACCCACCACCCCAAAACAGCAATCCCACTGAATATCCCCTCCCCCCAATCTGCTTTCTCCCTATCTTCCCCATCCCCCCTCTGACTTTCCAGTAGGGCACAAGGATCTCTATGCCCCAATGCATGTATATCTCATTTCCCAGTTACATGTAAAATAATAATAATAATAATAATATGTATGTGTATATGTATATGTATACGTATATGTATATATTTTTTTAAACATTTTATTTTAAAACTTTGAATTCCAGATTCTTTCCCTTCCTCCCTCATCACCCACCCTCACTTGGAAGATACAATTCAGTATAGGTTGTACATGTGTAGCTCTGCAAAATATTTCCATAGTGGATATATTGTGAAAGACTATTTTTCCCTCCATCCTATTCCACCCCCCACTTGTTCTATTCTCTACTTTGATCATGTCCCTTTTCAAAAGTGGGTGCTTCCAACTACCCTCTCCCCCAGCCTGCCCTCCCTTCCATTATCCCCCCTCTCTTCCCCTTCCCCTCTAATCTCCTGTAGGGTGAGATACCCTATTTAGTGTGTATGTCATTCCCTCCGTAAGCCAAGTTCAATGAGAATATGGTTGACTCATTCCCTTTTGCCTTCCTGTTCTTCCCCTCCATTGTAACAGTTTTCCCTTGCCTCTTCTATATGAGATAATTTACCCCATTCTGTCTCTCCCCATCTCCTCTCGTTATATTCCTCTCTCACCTCTTAATTTTACCTTTAAATATCATCCCTTCCTATTCAATTGGTCCTGTGCCCTCTATGTATACCTGTAGACATATATACACACATTCACATATGTATTCATACACCCATATACCCTCCTATATAGACATATATGTATGTGTACATATATATACATACAATCACATATGCATACACATATATACATACATATACACACACACACACACACACATTTCTATTCCCTTCAACTGTTCTCATACTGAGAAAAGTTTCATAAGTTACAATTATCATTTTTCCACATAGGAATATAAATAGTTCAACTTTGATAAGTTCCTTATGATTTCTTTTCCCTGTTGACCTTCTCATGCTTCTCTTGCTTCTTATATCTGAATGCCAAATTTTCTATCCAACTCTGTTTTTTTCATCAAAAATGCTTGAAAGCCCTCTATTCCACTGAATGACCATATTTCCCCCTGAAACATAATACTCAGTTTTTCTGGGTAGGTAATTCTTGGTTTTAATCCTAACTCCTTTGACATCCAGAATATCATATTCCAAGCCCTTTGATCCCTCAGTGTAGAAGCTGCCAGGTCCTGAGTTATCCTGATTGTGTTTCCAACGATATTGAAATTGTTTCTTCCTGGCTGCTTGTAATATTTTCTCCTTGATGTGGGAACTCTGGAACCTGGCTATAAATTCCTATGAGTTTTCTTTTTGGGATCTTTTTTCAGGAGGTGATCAGTGGATTCTTTCAACCTCTATTTTGCCCTCTGGTTCTAAAACATCAGGGCAATTTTCCTTGAGAATTTCTTGAAGGATGATTTCTAGGTTCTTTTTCTGATATGGCTTTCAGGTAGTCCAATAATTTTTACATTATCTCTCCTAGATCGATTTTCCAGGTCAGTGGTTTTTCTAATGAGATATTTCACATTGCCTTCTATTTTTTCATTTGTTTGGATCTGTTTAATAGTATCTTGATTTCTCATAAAGTCACTAGCTTTCATTTGCTCCAATCTAATTCTGAAGGAATGATTCTCTTCAGTGAGCTTTTGGGATTTTTTTTTCCATCTGGCAAATTCGGTTTTTTAAGGCATTCGTCTCCTCATTGCCTTTTTGAGCCTCTTTTGCCATCTGAATTAGTTTATTTTTTAAGGTGTTATTTTCTTCAGTCAGGATGTTGACTTTCATTTCATAATTTTCTTGCATCATTCTCATTTCTCTTCCCAATTTTTCCTTCACTTCTCTTATTTGGTTTTCAAAATCTTTTTAAAGCTCCTCGGTGGCCTGTAACCAGCTCATATTTTTCTTGGAAGCTTTTGGTGCAGGAGTTCTGACTTTGTTGACTTCCTCCTGTTTCATGCTTTGATCATTTTTGTCCCCAAAATAGGAGTGTAAAGTTGGATTGCTCTGTTTGCTTTGCTTCCTTTGCTTGCTCATGTTGCCACTCCATTACTTGACTTTTGAGCTTTTTGCCACAGTAAAACTCTGCTACCAGAAACAGGAGCTTTATCCCAAATGCTGGGGTTTTTGCAGCCACTGCAGCTATTAGTTGGTTGCTGTCTCTGAAGCCTCCACATGCTCTGGCAAACTGTTCATGCACCCCAGGACCTCCACCCTAGACCTCAATCCAGATCCAAGCAGGTTAAAGCAAGAGCTATTACCCCTCAGACTGGTTGCTTGGTCCCCCTACAATCTGCAGACCAGGAGCTCTGAAGCAGCCATGTGGTGGGCAGCTGCATAGCCGTTGAGCCTCAGCTGCTTTTTGCCCCAGGGCAAAGGCCGGGCCACACTCAGGCTGCCCTGAAGCTAAAATCTCAGGCTACTGCAGGGCTGGGGTTGGCTCCCAGAGTGCTGTGCTGACCGCTTCCTGCTAGCCTGCTAGGCTGTCCTCTGTGAGAGATTAGCTTCTTTGTGTCATTTTGTGGGTTCTGTAGCTCCAAAATTTGTTGAGTCATTTTTAATATGAATTGAAGGAGGTGGGAGCTGGAGCTGCACAGAAGTCCTGTTTCTACTCCACCATCTTGACTCCACCTCCCCCCCAAATACGACCAGTTACAGTTTTGATAATTACTTCTTTGCACCATATTTTGAAGTCTGCAGAGTACATTGTCCTCCATTAACTTCTTAAGCAAGATTCCCCTTTATTTTGTCTGTACAATAATAGCTGACAGTCTATATGATGCTTTAAGGAAGTACTTTTACAGATATTATCTCATTCAATCCTCAGAACAATCCAGTTAAGGAAACTGAGTCTGAGAGAGGTAAGTGACTTGGCCAAGGTCATACTGTCTAAGGTGGGATTTGAACTTCAGTCTTCCCAACTCAAAATCTGCCACTCTACAATACCACTTAAGCATTAGGAGTTTATTTAACTGTATAGAATAACCCATTGGTATTTTGATTCCTATTGCCCTGGAGCCACACCATAATTTGGGAAGTGTTGATATATTTACTCTGCTGTGCCCTCCTCATCACATGCAGAGGACTTTTCCACCAAACTTTGCAGAGCTTTATGATGGGTCAAGATGTGAAAGTCCTTTGAAATGTGCACTACACTGTAAAGATATCAGTATTGCTAGAATTATTGTCTCCATCTGCATGGCTAGGTTTTGTTTCTGCCTAGCAACATGGAATGGGCCCCATCTATTGGATCCACTTGTGTTTTCCAAATATTTAAAACATCACAATTGGCCAATTCAGTATAATTCAACAAATGTTCATTAAACACTTGTTCTCTTTGTTCATTTCTGGCTGTTTAGAATCCTCTTTGTCAGATTTGGATTTCCATGTCCCTCAGCATAGGTCCATGAAAGGAGATCCTGAATTTCACCCTGGATGAATAATCACAGTCATGTAACAAAACAAGAATTATGCATCAATCCACTGAGAAGCAGGGTAGCCTAATGGATTAAGTGCTGGAACTGAAAAAGGAGACCTGGGTTTGAATCCTGCACCAGACAAGTCCTCTCCATTTGCTTATGAGCAGGGCATTTAACCTCTCAGAATCAGTTTACTCATCTGTAATGTGGAGATAACAATACTTGCACTATCTATATCACACATGGTTGCTGCCAAGAGGCTCAGCCTACTGGAGAAGAGGAAGCATGTGACCATGTTTAGTCAATCAGTCAAGGAGTACTTGTTAAGACCAACTCTATACCTGGCACTGTGCTAGCCACTGGGTGATCAAGACATCCAGTGAGAAAATCCAATGGCTTCACAAAAGTGACCCCAACCACCCCAAAATGATACAAAAACTCAACCAGAATTCCAAAGACAATAGGGAAGAGAGTATACTAGAAAAGCCAGTGGCCACACTTAGGCAAACAGCAGGAATCAGAATGTGCAAAATGGGCTGCCTGTCTCCATTCAGGCAACCATCTTGGTCAATCATTCAAACTCCTCATGCCTCAAGGGTTACCTTTGTGACCTTTCCTCACCCCTCCAGAGTCAAAATCATCTAATATCTGTTTTGTGTGTGTATGTATATAGACATACACATATGTAAAATTAGTTATGTATTTCTGTATACCTTTTAGGAATAAATGCACATATACACATCTACATGCGTGTGTGCATACACATACACACATATCTCCCCCTTAGATATATCTCCTATATACATACATATATTACACAGTATGTTTATGCATATATGCATATGTGTAACTGTGTGTATAGATATATGAACATATATGTGTGTGCATCTACACACATTTTTGTATAGTATACTATGTATGCATGTGTATATATACATGCTGTTTTCCCAAATACAATGTTAGCTCCTTAAAGACAGATGCTATTCTATCCCATCTGTCTATGCTTCCTTCTGAACCACCTTCTTTATTCTTCTACAGCTTTAAACATTTTTTAAGCATTTGTTCAGGCAAATATTTCGAGTTCCTCTTTTTTCTCTTTTTGGGCACTATCATCACTGCCTCCAACCCCCCACACTTTCCCCCAACATGTCATTTTCAAAGCTAGTCTGCTTGTTGGTGTTTCTTGCCTTTCTTCTCTTTCATAATTTTTGGGGGGAGGCAACCTCTATTACTATCCTCCCTCTTTTCCCTCCCCAATTTAAAAACAGAAGAAAAACCCTTGTAACAAATGATCACATTCAAGCAAAAGAGCTCTCCATGGTGGCCGTGTACAAAAGTTTTTGTCTCCTTTTGCAGTTTGGGTCCATGAACTCTCTGGAAAGAAGTCAATATAACATGTTTCGTTACAGGTCTTTTGGAGACATGTCTGGTCATTGTTTTTGAAACTGGTGTTGTCATTGTATAAATTGTTCTGGTTGCAGTCACGTCTTACTTATTCAGAGTCTTCATGCCTCAAGGTCACCTCCTACATGGGACCTTTCCTCATCCCTGCAGAGGGTTTCACCCTCCCTTCCAAAATCACTTCATGTCTATTTGTTGTATATGTGTGTGTTTATACTTTATGTGGTGTAATATATAGATACATGCCATAGGTACACACATATCTATGTATGTATGTACACCCCTTAGGAATATATATTCCACATACATGTTCATATACGCACATACGTATATACACGTGCATGTGCACATTTATGTGTATATATACATACTTACATAAATATATATCCAATATATCTCATATTAAATTGACATTGACATAGACAAAGACACACATTTATATGTATATGTCCATCATATATAGGCATCCGTTCTTGCTTTCCAAAATGCTCTGAAACAGTCTCCACTGATATTTCTTATAGAACAATAGGATTCCTTTTTATCTATAGATCATCGTTTGTTCAGCCATTCCTTAATTGATGGGCACCCCCTTAGATTTTAGTTCTTTGTTTTTCTTTTTCTCTTCTTAATTCCCCCTTTGGAATCAGGAATTTTGTTTCACTTGTGACTATTTCCTCCCTGGCATTATCCTCCCTTTTGCCCTGCTTTCCCTATCCTCAACTGTTTCCCTGTTGAGTTTTGTGGACTTTCAGTGCCCTCCAAAAAAAAGTGCTGAGGACTTTAGCCCTGAGTTTTCCAATCTGAACACCACTGTCCTGGAGGTGATTGCTGCTGCCTCTAGTCCTTTCTGAGGTCTCCTGACAATCCTGTGGTTTAGAGGAACCCTCCATTCTTTCCATAAATTGAGGGTAAACACTTTTATATGATCCCCTCAGTACATAAAGTCTTCCTTTTGGGGTCCAGACAAAATTTCCAGGTGTCCCTTTTTACAAAGGGTGAACCAAATTTTCTCCAGTGGTTCTTGTACCATAGGTGATTTCCTTAGAGTTTCAAGCAAATTTCCTCTTAGTTCCTCTACCAAAATATACCTGGAATTTCCCCTTATTCAACCTTTGCTATGAAAGGGCAATCCTTAAGCAGCAAGGTGGCTCAGCCCTGGAGTAAAGAGGTTCTGAGTTCGAATCTGGCCTCAGATACTTAACACTTACTAGTCATGTGACCTTGGGCAAGTCACTTAACCCCAATTGTCCTGCCCTCCCCCCTCCAAAAAAAGCAAAAAAAAAAAATAATTGAAAGGCAATCGATCTGGAATTTTTAACTCACTGCTCACAAGGATGAACAAATTAATTTAAAGAAAATTAAATTCAGAAAACCCCTCAAAGGTGTAGGGTTTGAGAAGACCACTAGATACTTTTTTGTTATTGTTTTTGGAGGGGGAAAGGCAGGGCAGTTGGGGTTAAGTGACTTGTCCAAGGTCACACAGCTAGTAAGTGTTAAGTATCTGAGGCCAGATTTTAACTCAGGTCCTCTTGACTCCAGGGCCAGTGCTCTATTCACTGTACCACCTAGCTGCCCCCAGTAGCTACTTTTGATTGACATTTAAGTCGGGAGCTTTGTGTACTTGTCCTACATAAAGGCAAAGAATAGATCTCTCTTACATTTTCCAGATAGTCCCATCTACTATTTATCAGCACATTGTGATTTTGTACCTGGATTGATGTTTCTGTTATCAAGCTACTTTTCTGAGGCTTTCACATCAAAATGATGTTCAAAAAAAGAAGCAAAATCTACTCTTCCATTTGCCTTGGGAATGAAATATAAGCACAATTTATCATCCTGCTAGGCTTAATGAGTACATTTCAGTCAATTCCCCAATATGTGTGTACAGAAGTGGGAGAGTGGGTGTGGGTGTAGTGGGGAATAAATATACTGTTGACAACAACAACCAGAAACCAGCAGTTGACTGAATGTAGACGTGCATAGGATTATAGATTCAGAGCTAGAAGGTACATTGTTGTTTTTGTTGAGTAATTTCAGTCCTGTCTGACTCTTCATGACCCCATCATGGGGTTTCTTGGCAAAGACACTGGTATGGTTTGCCTCTTACTTCTTCAGCTCATTTTTTTCAGAGGAGGAAAATGAGGCAAACAATGTTAAGTGACTTGTCCAGGGTCACCCCACTAGTACATTTCTGAGGCCAGGTGTGAACTCAGGAAGATGAGTCTTTTTGACTTCAGGCCCAGGGCTCTATTCACTGTGCTACCTAGCTGCCCAGAAGGTACCTTAGAGGTTATCTAAACCACTCCCCTCATTTTCAGTTTGATAAGACTGAAGGTGGAGGATGGAGTGTCTTGACTAAAGTCACACAGGTAGTAAATGACTGAGCCAGGATTCAAACCCAGGTTGTCTGACTCCATATTCTTCACATACAACTTTGATTGTATCATACTGACTCATTTTTATTTTCTACAAAAAGAGGGGGATGAATTAGGTCTCTAAGAATATTCTATTTTCTAACGTAAGTGTAATCCCTTTTTAAGGCTCAGCAATGTTTGAGATTGTGAAAGACAAAGAAACCATAAAATATAACAGTGAGGAACTTTCAGGTATAAATAAAGCAGTCCTGTCCAGCTCCTTGTGACCCCACTTGGTGTTTTCTTGGCAAAGATACTAGAGTGATTTGCCATTTCCTTCTCCAGCTCATTTTACAGAAGAGGAAAGGATGAAATGACTTGCCTAGGGTCACACAGCCAGTAAGCATCTGAGGTCAAATTTGAACTCAGGTCTTCCTGACACCAGACCCAGCACATTGTCTTCTGTACCACCTAAGGTCCCACATTCCATACCTTACCAAGCATTTGAAGGTTTGGGTAGCTCAGTAGTGTATGAAAAGGCCAGCAAAGATAATGAATTCATTCCTGGGAACAAGCAGCCTTTCCCCTAGACATTTATTTGCATAGACTAAAGAGAAAATCTTGATGTTTAAAAAAAAAAAAAACTAGGAAATTCTGTATTCTCAGAACTGTTTGATAATTATTCAGCAAACAGACATTTTCTGTTTGTGGCCCAGCCTGCAGAGATGAAGATTTGGGAAATAGACCTGCATAGTTACCATAAGTTATGGTAAATTCCCTCACTGAGGGATCCCAACCTTGAAGCAGGAAGAATTGTTGTTCCACACCCTACCTGGGAAGTTGTAAACCTCAGACATGGGGCTTTGACTGAGGGCCAATTTAGAGTGGTTTCTGCCAATTCTTAGCTAAGGGTCTATGTCTCGAAAGAGCACAATAGCAACCCACTGTATCCCACCTGGGGGTGTTGGTCATAGAGACTATAGTTGCCTACTGAAGCGTAATCCTGGGGAGTCTAGCAACCTGTCTAGCAGAAATGGCAAGGTCTCTAATGAACAAGACAAGCAGGATGGTTTTTGAGGAACTAACCTTAATCTTAGCTCCAATCCTAACATCTCCATGCCCTATAAGAAGTAAGCCCAGCTAAGCTACCCATCTAACAAAAGTGCTAATACCCTGTGGAGAACCAGCCTGGATTAGAATCAAACCCATCAATCCATCCATTACCAAAATCACATGTGAATATCATGAGTGTTCTCCAAGAAAGAAAGGACATAGAGGCTCTGTAATCCCAGAGGTGTAAGTTGCCTTGGCTATTTATGTTTCCTACACGTACACTTCAATATCATTGTACTTTAGGTCTGTGGTCACTCTCCATCCCCCACTGACTCTATGTGTATTTGTGAGAGTACACCCTGGATTTGGGGAGAATGGTTTGTACCAGCTATATCATTTGGGTAGATATCTTTAATAAGAGGTAGTTAAGTCTAGGATCGTTAATGGGAAGCAAACTGATGGGGGCTTATGAAGTATAATAATGGCAAGAGTCATCCATAGGGATGACTGCTAGAAACTGAGGTACTGGTAGCCCCTCTTGGGACCCAGCTTGCAAGTATAAATGAAGGTTGGGGGAAGTATCCTTATGGAGATGTCCCAGTAGGGTCCCATCCCAGTTTTTAATGTTCTATGTTCTAGGAGCCTGTCTAGCCCTAAAACTATCTTCTATGTTTTAAGTATCTGTCCAGCTCAAATATTCTATATCCCAATGGTTCACCAACTTTTTGGTGAAAGAACCCCTTTAAACTCTTAGAAATTATTGAGGACCCTGCCAAAGAACTTTTGTTTATGAGTAATATATATTGATATTTACTATATTATGAATTTTTAAATCTTATTATTTTTATGAAAATAATTTTGACCTCATAGACCCCCTGAAAGCATCTTGGGACCTCCAGGAGTCCCCAGATCACACTTAGAGAACCATCAATAGTATGCCTTCCACTTTAACATCCTGCATTCTGGGGACTATGTTCTAAAGTCACATCCAACTCTATTATTCTATGTTCTGTGTTCTAAGGTCTCTTCTAGATCTGACATTCCATGTTCTATGCTCTGAGGTTCCTTCCAGCTCTGACTTCCTATGTTATTTGTTTTCTTTCCACCTCTAGAGGGAATGCAGAAAATCCTCAGTAAATCCTGACAAAGGAACCAACCAAAGTATGCTTCCAGAAACTCAAACTCAGCAACTACACTTATTTTAACAACTAATGTGCTTAATAGCTTCAAGGGCCATCTCCCTCCCCAAATGTTTTTTAATGGATTTTCTTTTAATTAATAATTAACAGGCTGATAAATAAGCACTCGTGTCGAAGTGCTAACGAAAGGGAGGAGTAGTTGTTCAAAACAAGTTAATTACCTACTGCCATCTAGTGGACTTGACCTGACTAGAAAATTTTATTTTCCCAGAAAATTCCACTTCTGTTCAATAAATGTTTATTAAATGCCTGCTCTATGCAAAGCACTATACTAGGCACTGAAGATAGGAAAACAAGACACAACGCCTTGCTCTCAAGGATCTTACAAGCTAGAAGGGGACAATATATGTGCAGAGATAAGGTTCAGCCTATAACCTCTGATAAGAAGGAAGATTTAAAAAGGATGAGAAATTCCTAGAAAAGACCACTTCAGGCCATCAGGAATGATTTTCCAGAAGATCTGTCAGGTAAACTAAAAATTTTCAACAGATCCAAGGATGAAAGTAATGTGTTTATTTGGAGGGGTAGTTTTACAAAAATACAATTTGAAAAAGATAGTAAAAGGTTAAGGGTTAGTAAAAAGTCTGGTTTGGATGTACTGAATGCATAGAATGCCTGAAAAGAAGTAGGGCAAAAAAGTAGGGCAAAAGTGAGTTTCAGGAGTATAGGATGTAATCTGCCTAGGCTAAGTGATTTGAACACATATCCCAGTCTCTCTCTTTCGGCGTTTCCTAACTTGTCAGTGGAATTGGAGACCTGGGTCCTTTCCTCCATGGTCTCTACTTCCTTTGTCCACTCTTCCTGGTTCTTCTTTCATTCTGTTTAATGCTTTGCATCAGTGAATGGACAGGATGGTAGTGAAGGTAGCAGCCAACATTTATGTAACATTTAAGAGGTATGTAGTAAGATCATCCAGACCTGTGAATCAGGAGAGTTAGGATGCATGACCCAACTCTGATATTAATGAACTACATGACCTTGAACAAGTGACTTCCTCACTCTAGACTAGTTTCTTCATCTGCTGATTTAAGAGACTGAGCAGGATGAGGAATAAGATTGCTTTTGTCTCTCGTGGTTTTTTTTTTTTTTTTTAATTTAGTTTTTCTGGAAATGCTCCTCCTGTCCCCACCCCCACCCCCACCCCATTCTTAACCCCTCCACCTACATTCCTGGAGGTAGACTGCCTTTGTTTTTACACAAAGATGATACTGTTGATGGCAATCACTTTATACAGATGTAATCAGAAGGAAAAAAGATTCAAGAAACTGGCAGCAGTTCTCATCACTGCATTCCTATTTAGGTAATTTTCAGGGATGGAGCCATTTTCCTGTGCCTTGTTAGGGGGCTTCGTAAAGGTTGGGGACAGCCACTGATGAAAAATGCCTCATTCTGTGAGATTGGTCCATCTGCAGCTGCCTTTTCCCATCCATCCAGATCTCTGCCACCTTCTCTGAAGCTACACTCCAGGGAATCTTGAAGATCTTTCTTCTGTTTGACATGTGGGCGCTAGTTTAGGTCACCATACCTTCTGCTGCATGGGGATCCCACCATCCCCTGCTTCCCCACTCCTCTACAATCTTCATCAGCAAATGGGATCTGGGAACAGTTGTCCATTGGCTGCTGAAATGGCACACTGCCCCCATGAGGCAGGCAGCCCTAGACCAATAAGCTGAGTTACACACCATAGAGAGAGAAACAGAGAAGCTGCCCTCCCATGGCTCCCAGCTCCAGACTAAATCCCATTTCTAAAGTGGAGATACTCTTTCAGCATCTGTTCAATTCAACATTAATTAATGCTTATTAATATTATTAATATAATATTATTACTTTATATTATTAATAAATAGTTAATCTATTCAAACCAACATTAATTCATTAAGTGATTGCTATGTGCAAGGCACTGTACTGGACTCTATGAATACAAATTTAAAAAAAAACCTAGTCCCTGACCTCAAGAAGTTTACATTATATTGAAGAGTACAAGCACATCAATGAATGATTCTGAAAAAAAGAGGTAACACTAATATCTGGGCAGAATCACAGGTTTCATGGAGGAGGTGAAAGATGAGCTAAGGTTTGAAGGAAGACAAGCTTTCTTTTTTCCCCCAATTTTTAAACATTTTTATTTAAAGTTTTGAGTTCCAAATTCTATCCCTTCCTCCCTCCCACCCCTCCCCACTCCTGATATGGTAAGCAGTCAAATATAGGTTGTACATGTACAATTATGTAAAACATTTCCATATTAGTCATTTTGTATAAGAAGACTCAAAAGAAAAAGAAAGAAAGAAAGTGAAAAATAGCATGCTTCAGTCTATATTCAATCAATATCAGTTCTTTTTCTGGAGGCAGATAGTATGCTTCACCATTAGTCCTTTGGGATTGTCTTGGATCACTGTATTACTGAGAACAGCTAAATCACTCACAGTTCTACATCAAACAATATTGCTGTTACTGCATACAATGTTCTCCTGGTTCTGTTCACTTCACTATGCATCAGTTCATGTAGTCTTTCCAGGTTTTTCTAGTATCATCCTGCTTGTTATTTCTTACACACTATAATACCAGTTTGTTTAGCCATTCCCCAATTGATGGGAATCCTTTTGATTTCCAATTCTTAGCCACCACAAAAAGAGCTACTATGAATATTTTACACAAATAGATCCTTTTCCCTTTTGAGGGGATCTCTTCAGGATGGAGACCTAGCAGTGGTATTGCTGGATCAAAGAGTATATGCAGCTTTATAGCCCTTTGGACACACTTCTAAAGTGCCCTCCAGAATAGTTGGAACAATTCCCAATTCCGTCAGCAGTTCATTAGTGTCCCAGTTTTCCCTCATCCCCTCCAACATCCAACATTTTCCTTTTCTGTTATATAAGCTACTCTGATAGATGTGAGGTAGTACCTCAGAGTTGTCTTAATTTGCATTTCTCTGATCAATAGTGATTTAGAGCATTTTTCATATGACTATAGATACTTTTAATTTCTTTGTCTGAAAACTGCCTGTTCATATCCTTTGACCATTTATCAACTGGAAAATGACTTGTATTCTTATAAATTTAACTCAGTTATCTATATATTAGAAATAAGGCCTTTATCAGAAATACTTGTCTATTTTTTTCCCAAATTTCTGCTTTCCTTATAATTTTGGTTGCATTGGCTTTGTGCAAAAACTTTTAAACTTTATTTAATCAAAATTATGTATTTTACATTTTGTTATGCCCTCTATAATTTCTTTGGTCCTAAATTCTTTCCTTATCCACAAATATGACAAACTATTCCATGCTCTCTTAATTTACTTATGGTATCAGCCTTTATGTATAAATCATGTACCCATTTTGACCTTATCTTGGTGCAAGATGTTGGT
The DNA here is from genome assembly GCA_011680675.1 of Gymnobelideus leadbeateri. NCBI lineage: Eukaryota > Metazoa > Chordata > Mammalia > Diprotodontia > Petauridae > Gymnobelideus > Gymnobelideus leadbeateri. The sequence goes on from WOXC01008989.1 coordinate 465,832, forward strand.
CTATATCTAATTTTCTGCTTTATTATTTTCCAGTTTTCCCAATAGTTTTTGTCAAATAATGAGTTTTCATTCCTAAATCTGGGGTCTTTGGGTTTATCATATATTAGATTACTATGATCATTTACTATAATGCAATTTGTGTCCAATCTATTCATCACTATATTTCTTAGCCAATATCAGATTGTTTTGATAATTACTGCTTTATAATACAATTTGAGATCTGATATAGCTAGGACTACCTTCATTTGCATTTTTCCTTGATTCCCTTTATATCCTTGAATTTTTGTTTTCCAGAAGAATTTTATTATTTTTTTCTGGCTCTATAAAATAATTTTTAATGGTTTGATTGGTATGGTACTGAATATATTAATTTAGGTAGAATTCTCATTTTTATTATATTGGCTCAGACTACCCATGAGCAATTAACATTTTTCCACTTGTTTAGATCTGACTTTGTGTGAAAGGTGTTTTATACTTTTGTTCATGTAGTTCCCATATTTGTCTTGGTAGGTAGACTCCCAAGAAATTTATATTGTCTACAGTTATTTTAAATGGAATTTCTCTTTCTATCTCTTGCTGCTTGATTTTGTTGGTAATTTATAGAAATGCATCCTTATTGACAAGTTCTCCTAGGAATGAAGATTATGTCCTCCCTAGACTTCCAACCCTTGGTGCACTCTTAGATTTCAGTATTACAACCCAATCCTCAAGGCAAGAGACAGAATCACAAAATCTCAGAGTTAGAAGTCAGAGGTCACCTGCTCTAAGCTGAATCTAAATTTTTGCAACAACACTGACCAATGGTCAGTCAATCTCCATTTGAAGACCTCTAGCAGAAGATCTACTACCTAGTAAGGTAGCTCATTCCTGTTTTGGACAGTTCCAATTCTTAAGAAGTTTTTCCAGGGTGGCTAGGTGGAGCAGTGAGTAGAGTGCTGGCCCTGGAGTCAGAAGGATCTGAGTTCAGATCTAGCCTCAGACACTTAACACACAAACAAAAACCTAGCTGTGTGACCTTGGGCAAGTTACTTAACCCCAATTGCCCTCCAAAAAACAAACAAAAAAAAAAACCAAAACTTTTTTTCCTTACATCAAACCAAAATATACCTGTTTGCAACTTCTAATCACTTCTCTTATTTTTGCCTCCTGATTTCAAACAAGACCAGCTGAATCCCTCTTTTCCAGAACAATTACTCAAATACTTGAAGAGAGCTGTCTTGGTCCATCCTTGCCCTCCCCAATCTAACCTTCCTTATTTCTTTCAATAAATCCTGATGTGGCATGGTTTCTATTTCCACCACTATCTTGGTCATCTTCCTCTGAACACTCTTTTTTTCCCCAAATTATTTATTAACTTCTGGTTTACATCATTCATTTCCACCAGATTTTGAATTACAAATTTTTCCCTCATTTTTCCCTTACCCACAACCCCAGAATAGCAGTCCCACAGGATATCCCCTCATCCAAACCACTCTCTCCATCTCTTCTCCCACACCCCCTTCAAACTTTCTAGTAGGGCAAGGTGAATCCCCACGTCCCAATGCCTACACATCTTATCTCACAATTATATGTAAAATAGTATTAATAATAGTATTTATATATTTTTAAAACATTTGATTTTAAAACTTTAAATTCCTTCCCCAATTGATAAATGGTCAAAGGATATGAATAGGAAGTTTTCAGGAAAAGAAATTAAAGATATCTATAAGCATATGAAGAAATGCTCTAAATCACTATTAATTAGAGAAATGCAAATCAAAACAACTCTGAGATACCACATCTTTCCAGTCACATTGGCTAAGATGACAAAACAAGAAAGTGACAAATGCTGGAGAGGATGTGGACAAATTGGAACACTAATACATTGCTGGTGGAGTTGTGAACTTATCCAACCATTCTGGAGAGCAATCTGGAATTATGCCCAAAGGATTATAAATAATTTCATACCCTTTGACCCAACAACACCACTTCTGGGGTTATATCCCAAAGAGATCATAGAAGTGGGAGGAAGACCCATATGTACAAAAATATTTTTAGCAGCCCTTTTTGTGGTTGCAAAGAATTGGAAACTAAAGGGGTGCCCATCAATTGGGAAATGGCTAAACAAGTCATGGTATATGAATGTAATGGAATTTTATTGTGCTATAAGAAACGAAGAGATGATGGATTTCATAATTACCTGGAGAGACTTATACAAACTGATGCTGAGCGAGAAGAGTAGAATCAGAAGAAATTTGTATACAATCACAGACATACCATATCTGTGATGACCAACTATGACAGACTGGACTCTTTTCAGCAATGCAGTGATATAAGTTAATCCCGAATGACTCAAGAAAGTGAGAAATGCACCATCCAGAGATATAACTAGAAAGAACTGAGCCTGAATCCTGATGGAAGCAAACTAAATGATCTTGTTCTTTTCAAAACAAAACAAAACAAAACAAAACTTTAAATTCCAGATTCATTCCCTTCCTCCCTTGTCACCTACCCTTACTGGGAAGATAAGCATTTCAGTATATGTTGTAAATATGAAGCTATGCAAAACATTACCATAGTAGATATATTGTAAAAGACTGACTATATTTCCCTCCCTCCTATCCCACCTCCCACTTGATCTATTCCCTACTTTGATCCTGTCCCTTTTCAAAAGTGGGTGCTTCCAAATTCCCTCTCCCCCAGCCTGCCCTCCCTTCCATCATCTCCCCTCTCATCCCCTTCCCCCCTACTCTCCTGTAGGGTGAGATATCCTATTTAATATGTATGTCATTCTCTCACTGATCCAAATTCAATGAGAATAAGGTTTTGCCTTTTTGCCTTCCTGTTCTTCCCCTCCCTTGTAACCATTTTCCCTTGCCTCTTCTATATGAGGTAGTTTATCCCATTCTGTCTCTCCCCATCTCCTCTCATTATATTCCTCTCTCACCTCTTAATTTCACTTTTTAAGTATCATCTCTTCCTATTAAATTCAACCTGTGCCCTTTATCTATGTATACCTGTAAACATATACACACACATTCACATTATGTATTCACATGCCCATATACCCTTCTTCAAGTATTTTCATACTGAGAAAAGTTTCATCAGTTACAATTATTGTTTTTCTATGTACGAATGTAAATAGTTCAACTTTGATAAGTTCCTTATGATTTCTTTTCCCTGTTGACCTTCTCAAGCATCTCTTGCTTCTTGTATCTGAATTTTCTATTTAACTCTGGTTTTTTCCTCAAGAACACTTGAAAGTCCTCTATTCCACTGATTGACCATATTTTCCCCTGAAACATGATACTCAGTTTTGCTGGGTAGGTGATTCTTGGTTTTAATCCCAGCTCCTCTGCCCTCTGGAATATCATATTCCAAGCCCTTTTATCCCTCAGTGTAGAAGCTGCCAGATCCTGCACTATCCTAATTGCATTTTCCATAATATTGAAATTGTTTCTTCCTGGCTGCTTGTAATATTTTCTCCTTGATCTGGGAATTCTGGAAGCTGGCTATAATATTTCTAGGAGTTTTCTTTTGGGATCTTTTTCAGGAGGTGATTGGTGGATTCTTTCAACCTCTATTTTGCCCTCTGGTTTTAAAACATTAGGGCAATTTTCCTTAAGAATTTCTTGAAGGGTGATTTCTAGGTTCTTTCTTTGATCATGGCTTTCAGGTAGTCCAATAATTTTTAAATTGTCTCTCCTGGATCTATTTTCCAGGTCAGTGGTTTTTCCCATGAGATATTTCACATTGCCTTCTAATCTTTCATTTGTTTGGATCTGCTTAACAGCATCTTGATTTCTCATAAAGTCACTAGCTTCCATTTGCTCCAATCTAATTCTGACGGAATAGTTCTCCTCAATGAGCTTTTGAGATTCTTTTTCCATCTGGAAAATTTGGCTTTTTAAGGCTGCACTGGCCACTCCCTTCCAGGCTGCCAGGCTGTCCTCAGTGGGAGGTTAGCTTCTCTGTGTCATTTTGTGGGTTCTGTAGCTCCAGAGTTTGTTCAGAGTCCCCTTTTATGTAAATTGGAAGTGGTGGCAGCTGGAGCTGTGTGGAAGTGCAGTTCTACTCTGCCATCTTGACTCTACCCCTAGGATTTTTTTTTCTTTTTCTTCTTTTTGGGGGGGGAGGGCAATTGGGGTTAAGTAACTTGCCCAGGGTCACACAGCTAGGTTTTTGTTTGTGTGTGCATTAAGTGTCTGAGGCCAGATCCGAACTCAGGTCCTTCTGACTCCAGGGCCGATGCTCTACTCACTGCTCCACCTAGCTGCCCCCTAGGACTTTCTAAGAATAACATCATATCATCTGCAAAGAGTGATAGTTTTGTTTCCTAATTGCTTATTCTAATTTCTTTACTTTCTTTTCCTTCTCATTGCTATAACTTACATTTCTAGTACAATATTAAATAATAGAGGTAATAATGGGCATCCTTGCTTCATTCCTGATTGTATTGGGAAGGCTTCTAGCTTATTCCTATGACAGATAATGCTTGATGGTGGTTTTAGATAAATATTACTTATCATTTTATGGTAAGCTCCATTTATTCACATGTTCTTTAGTGCTGTTAATGGGAACAGGTGCTGAATTTTGTCAAAGTATTTTATTGTATCTATGGTTTCTGTGATTTTGTTATTGATATGGTAAATTTTGCAGACAGTTTTCCTAATATTAAACCAGCCCTGCATTACTGTGTAAATTCCACCTGGTCATAGTGTATGATTCTTGTGATATATTGCTATAACCTCTTTGCCACTGTCTTACTTAAAATTTTTGCATCAATATTCATTAGGGAAATTGGTCTATAATGTTCTTTCTCTGTTTTGACTCTTCCTGGTTTGGGTATCAGCACCATATCTATGTTGTAAAAAGAATTTGGTAAGACTCCTTCTTTGCCTATTTTTTCCAAATACTTTATGTAGTATTATGATTAATTGTTCTTTAAATATTTGGTAGAATTCACTTGTGAATGTATTTGGTCCTGGGGATATTTTCTTTGGAAGTTCACTGATAGCTTGTTCAATTTCTTTTTCTATGATTAGGTTATTTAAGTATTTTACTTTTTCTTCTATTAATCTAGGTAATTTATATTTTTGTAGATATTCATCCATTTCATTTAAACTGTCAAAATATTTTGGCATGGGTGGCTAGGTGGCGCAGTGAGTAGAGCGCCGGCCCTGGAGTCAGAAGGACCTGAGTTCGGATCTAGCCTCAGACACTTAACCCACACAAAACAAAAACCTAGCCGTGTGACCTTGGGCAAGTTACTTAACCCCAATTGCCCTAAAAGGGGCAGCTAGGCAGCACAGTGAATAAGAGTGCCGGCCTCGGAGTTGGGATGACCCGAGATCAAATCCGGCCTCAGAAAATGAGCACCCACGAGGGCGGAGCCAAGATGGCGGAGTAGAAACAGCTCTTCCAAGCCTCTCTGCCCCCAGATTCCCCACAAACTATGTAAAAAAGGACCGTGAACAACTTCTGGAGCCCCAGCACCCACAGAACGACACAGAGAAGCTAACCTCCCGCTGAGGACAGCCCAGCAGCCCTGCAGGAAGGACCAGCGCAGCGGTCTGGGAGCCGGCAGCGCGTAGAGCACAGAGCGCAGGAGCCGAGCCGAGCCCAGGTCCGCATGAGCCGAGGTTTAAGCCCCAGGGCGGCAGGGCCAGCAGCCGGCTGGAGGAAGCCCAGAACACCAGGAGCTGTGGCGACTCCAGAATTATCAACATAGACATGCCTAGGACAAAGTAAGAGGTTAGTGTCCTATGGACTTTAGGACCTGTATTTGGGGAATGCATCAGCTCCCTCCCCTGGGGGCTAGAAGCCAATGAGGACAAAAGCCATTCTGTAGTTTTCAGAGGCAGATCCGGCTCCCAGCCTACAAATCGTGGGGAGATCCAGTGATCAGTCTTGGGGGGTAATCGCTCTTGCTTTAACCTCCCTGGATCTGGATTGTGATCTAGGGTGGAAGTTGTGGGTGGGTTTACAGCTTGCCAGAAACGGAAGTTGCCCCCCACACGTTCAGGACAAAAATTCCTCTAGCTGGCCTTAAAGCCATAGTGTGGCAACAAGCCCAAAAGTCAAGCAATTAAGTGGCAACATGCCAAGGCAAAGGAAACAGAAAATGCAACCCTAGACTCCTATTTTGGGGGCATAGAGCGGGAAAAGGACTGTGAGGTCAGAAGTCCTGCTTCAAAAGCCCCAGGGGAAAACATGAGCAGGTTGCAGGCCATAGAGGACCTTAAGAAGGACTTTAAAAATCAAATAAGAGAAGTGGAGGAAAAATTGGAAAGAGAAATGAGAAGGATGCAGGAAAAGTATGAAATGAGGGTCAACAGCCTGACTGAGAAAACAACACCTTAAAAAATAGACTAACTCAAATGGCAAAGGAGGCCCAAAGGGCAATGAGGAGAAGAATGCCTTAAAAAGTCGAATTTACCAGATGGAAAAAGAATCTCAAAAGCTCACTGAGGAGATTCATTCCTTCAGAGTTAGACTGGAGCAAATGGAAGCTAGTGACTTTATGAGAAATCAAGATGCTGTTAAGCAGATCCAAACAAACGAAAGATTAGAAGGCAATGTGAAATATCTCATGGGAAAAACCACTGATCTGGAGAATAGATCCAGGAGAGACAATTTAAAAATTATTGGACTACCTGAAAGCCATGATCAAAGAAAGAACCTAGAAATCACCCTTCAAGAAATTCTCAAGGAAAACTGCCCTGATGTTTTAGATCCAGAGGGCAAAATAGAGGTTGAAAGAATCCACCAATCACCTCCTGAAAAAGATCCCAAAAGAAAACTCCCAGAAATATTATAGCCAGGTTCCAGAATCCCCAGATCAAGGAGAAAATACTACAAGCAGCCAGGAAGAAACAATTTCAATATTGTGGAAACACAATCAGAATAGCCCAGGACCTGGCAGCTTCTACACTGAGGATCGAAGGGCATGGAATATGATATTCCAGAGGGCAAAAGAACTGGGAATGAACCCAAGGGTCACCTACCCAGCAAAACTGAGTATTTTGTTTCAGGGGAAAATATGGTCATTCAGTGGAATAGAGGACTTTCAAGCACTCTTGAGGAAAAAACCAGAGTTGAATGGAAAATTTGACATCCAGACACAAGAAGGAAGAGATGCCTGAGAAGGTAATCAGGGAAAAGATATCAAAAGGAACTTATCAAAGTTGAACTATTTACATTCCTATATGGAAAAGCAATAACTATGACTGATGATATCTTTCTCACTATGAAAATAATGGAAGAAGGGTGTGTGGTCATATGAATACATATGTGAATGTGTGTGTAGATGGTTACAGTTATATATGGATAGAGGGCATAGATTGAATTTGTTGGGAAGGGAGAATACTCAAGGGATGAAATTATGAGGTGAGAGGAAAGTGGCAAGAGGAGATGGGGAGAGACAGGGTAGGGTAAACTATCTCATGTAGGGGAAGTGGTTGCAAAGGAGAGGGAGAATAAGGAAGGCTAAAAAGGCAAAACCACATTCACATGGAATTTGGTTCAGGGAGAAAATGACATACATACTAAATGGGATATCTCAACCTGCAGCAGGATAGGGGGAAGGGGATGAGAGGAGGGATGATGGATGGGAGGGCATCCTTGGGGGGAGGGGAGGTTGGAAGTACCCACTATAGAAGAGGGACAGGATTATGTAGGGAATGGACCAGGTGGGGGTGGGATGAGTGGGAGGGAATTATAAGCAGCCTTGTACAATATATCTACTATGATAATGTCTTGCATAGCTAGACATGTACAACATATACTGAATTACTTATCTCCCAAGAGGGAATGGGTGACAAGGGAGGAAGGAAATGGATCTGAAATTTGAGGTCATAACATTAAATATTTCAAATATATATAAATACTATTATTAATACTCTTTTGCTTGTAATAGGAGATAAGATGTGCAGGCATTGGGATGCAAAGACTCACCTTCCTCTAATGGAAAAGCCGATGGGGATATGGGAGAAGGTATGGGAGAGAGCAGATTGGAGGAAGTGATATCTTGTGGGATTACTATTCTGGGAGGTTGGGTAGGGGAATAATGGGGGGAAAATGATTGTAACTCAAAATCTAGCGGAAATGAATGATGTAAAACAGAAGTTAATAAAGCATTTGTTTAAAAAAAAAAAAGAAAGAAAATGAGCACCCACACATAAATAATGACTAGCCGTGTAACCTTGAGCAAGTTACTTAACCCCAATTGCTTAAAAAAAAAAATATATATATATATATATAATATATATATAATATAAATATAATATAAATATAAATATATAAGATAAATATATATTTATATATATAATAAATATATAAATATAAATATATAATATAAATTATATATATAATATATATATAAATATATATGATATATATTTATATATATATATATACATACATAAAAATATTTTGGCATATAATTGAGCTAAATAGCTCCTAACCATTGTCTTCATTTACTCTTCATTGGTGGTGAATTCACCCCTTTTATTTTTGATACTAGTAATTTGGTTTTCTTCTTTACTTTTTTAAATAATAAATTAACCACTGGTTTATCTATTTCATTGATTCTCCCACCCCATAAAACCAGCTTCTAGTTTTACTTATTAGTTCAATGCTTATCTTTCAATTTCTCCTTTGATTTTCAAAATTTCCAATTTGGTGTTTAATGGGGGATTTTTAATTTTTTTCTTTTTCTAACTTTTTTAGTTGCATGCCCAATTCATTGATCTACTTTTTCTCAATTTTATTGAGGTAAGCAATTAGAGATAAACTTTCCCCCACATACGACTTTGTCTGCATCCCATAGATTTTGCTATATTCTCATTGTTATCATTTTCTTTAATGAAATTACCAATTGTTTCTGACTTGTTCTTTCACCTCCCCCCCTTTTAAGGTTTACGTTGTTTCATTTCCAATTAATTTTTAATCTCTCTTTTCACTATCCATTATTGAATGTAATTTTTATTATGATCTGAAAATGATGCATTTACTATTTCTGCTTTTCTGCATTTAGTTGTGAGGTTTTTATGTCCTAATATAGTCAAATTTTGCGTAAGTTACATGTACTACTGAGAAAAAAAGTATATTCAATTCCCATTCAATTTTCCCCAGAAATCTATCATATCTAACTTTTCCAGAATCTTATTCGCCTCCTTAACTTCTTTCTTATTTTTGGTTAGATTTATCTAGTTCTGAGAGGAGAAAGTTGAGGTCTCCCACTAGTATATTTTTATTATCTATTTTCTCCTTTAACTCATTCAACTTCTTCAAAAATTTAGATGCTATATCATTTGGTGCATATGTATTTAATGTTGATATGACTTCATTGTCTATACCTTTCAGCAAAATAAGACTCCTTCTTTATCTCTTTTAATTCAATCTATTTCTTTTTGTCCAAGATCATGATTTCCACCCCTGCTTTCTTTGCTTCAGTTGAAGCATAATAGATTCTGCTCCAGCCCCTTACCTTTATTCTGTGTGTATTTCTCTGCTTCAAATGTGTTTCTTGTAAACAACATATTGTAGGATTCTGGTGTTTAATCCATTCTGCTATCCACTTTCATTTTATGGGTGAGTTCATCCCATTTACATTTATGGTTATGATAACTGTGCATTTCCCTCCATGCTATATTCCCCTTATTTATCCCCCCTCTCTTATAGCCCACCTTTCACTCCTCACAAGTGTTTTACTTCTGATTACTGCTTTCCACTTCTATTATCCCTGTCCCTTTTTACTTCTTTACAGGATAAAGTAGATTTCTATATTCAACTGAGTGTGAATGTTATTCCCTCTTTGAGCCAGTTTTGATGAGAATAAAGTTTTAGCTTTGCCCACCACCATACTCATCTTCCCCTTCATTATAATAGCTCTTTCATGCCTCTTTTATGTGGAATAATTTGCCCCATTCAGTCTCTTCCCCCCTCCTTCTTCCAGTGCAATTTTCTTTCTCACCACGTCATTTTGTTTTTGGGGGGTATCATCCCCTCAAAGTCACCTTATATCCACATCCTCTGTCTACATATACTCCTTCTAATTGCTCTTATAGTAATAAAGTTGTTAGGAGTTACAAATATTATCTTGCCATATAGAAATATAAACCATTTAACCTTATTGAATTCCTTATGTTTTCTCTTCCTTATTTCATTTTTATGTTTCCCCTGAGTCTTGTATTAGGAGGTCAAATTTCTTATTCAGTTCTGGTCTTTTAATTCAAAATAGAGGATTTGAAAGTCCCCTATTCTGTTAAGTACCTTTTTTCCCCTTGAAACATAGTCAAATTTTCTGGGTAGTTGATTCTTGGTTGTAATCCTAACTCCTTTGTCTTCCCATATATCATATTCCAAGCCTTCCAATTCTTTAATGTGGAAGCTGCCAAATCCTGTGTAATCCTGACTATAGGTCCACAATATTTGAGTTGTTTCTTTTTGACTGCTTGCAATGTTTTCTCCTTGATCTGTGAGCCCTGGAATTTGGCTATGATATTCCTGAGTTTTCATTTTGGGACCTCTTTCAGGAAGTCATTGGTGAATTCTTTAAATTTCCATTTTGCCCTCTGGTTCTAATAAGCATTTGATTATTTCTTGAAAGATGTCATCCAGGCCTTTTTGGTAGTGGCTTTCAGGTAGTCCAATAATTTTTATGTTATCTTTCCTGGGTCTATTTTCTAGGCCAGTTATTTTTCCAATGAGAAATTTCGCATTTTCCTCTTTTTTAATTTTGTTTTTATTGTATCTTGATGTCCCATAGAGTCATTAGTTTCCACTTGTTCAATTATAATTTTTAAGGAATCATTTTCTTTAGTGAGCTTTTGTACTTCTTTTTCTCTCTGGCCAATTCTATTTTTAGGGGGTTATTTTCCTCAGTAATTTTTTTTTAATCTTTTCCCATGATATTAACTTTTTTTCATAATTCTCTTGAATTATTTTTATTTCTTTTCTCAATTTTTCTTCTACTTCTCTAATTTGCTTTTTTAAACCCTTTGAAAGTTTTCCTGGGAATTCTTTTTAAACCTGAGACCAAATTACATCTTTCTTTGAAGTTTCACAAGTAGCCATTTGACACTATTGTCCTTTCCTAAGTTTATACCTTAATCCTCCCTACAACCATAGTAATTTTCTATAGTCAAGTCTTTTTTTTTTGCTTGGTTTTTTCTGCCTTTTTTTTTTGTGATTTGTTTTTAATGTGAGAAGTGGGCTGTGGTCCTGCACTGTCCCAACTTTTCTGTGCTGGAGCTTTCACTAGGCTTCAGGACTTAGCTGCTTGCTTCCTCTGGAGGGCATGCTTCTCATCTTGTATGTACTAGGTAGGTGGGAGGTCCCATTGCCCTCCTTGGGGTTTAGCTGCTGCCCTGCTTCAGAGATGGGGCCTTGCTGCTAGACTCCTATAGTAATAGAGTCTTTCTGGTGGCTGGCCCTGGAGGAGGGATCTTGTTGCTGATCTGTGACCCTGCTGCTGGGTTGCTACAGAAACAAGGTCTCTCTGTTGATAGGCCCCAGGGGCAGGGTCTTGTTGGCCAGCCATAGGGCAGGGCTTCACTCCTGGTCAGGAGTGGGGCTTGATGGTGGCTTCTGCTCAGATGGGATCTTGCTGTTCACTTTCCTAGGGGACCAATGGGTTTGCAGGAGGGCAGGGCCTCACTGGTGGATTTCCCCAGGACTGGACCCTTGCTGTAATCCCCCTGCTGGCTGCTGATAATGCTCTTGCACCTCACTTCCCTCCCACCCCCAAGACAGACGTTTCCTGGTGGGCTGGGAAGCTGCTTTCCTGCTTCTAAACAAATTCTGAGGCAGTTTTCTAGTTGTTTGGAGGGGAATTTTGGAGGGCTTCAAAGGGGCCCTTCCTCACTCTGCCATCACTGGAAGCATTCTAAGAGGCAAAGATGGTGGAATGAATGATCACAAAACTGGGGTGGCAGCTCGTGTGATTATACATGAGTGGGAGATGGAGTGGAAATTCAAGCCAGCTCCACTGAGTAGTACCTACTAAGAAGTACCTCCCATGCACTGAGCAAGGGGTTCAGGGGTAACAGTTCAAACTGTCCAGTTTGGCTGGAATGTAGAGTACAATGACAGGAAGTGATACGTGAAGTCCCAGACCAGAGAAGAACTTAAAGGGGGCATCTGTAATTCACCTCTCAGGCTCTAGGAAGACTGGGAGCAAGTGACATCAGACCTGTGCCTTGGGAGGATTCAGCCACGAGACCCAGACCTCCTGAGGTGGTCACAGATGCCCAGCTTCTCAAGATTGCTGAATGATCCCAGCCATCACGGCAGGGCCAGGTGGCCATAACATGCCTGAAATGCATTAGCTACAGGATCCCGGGGCAAAACTAGTCTCCTGGCTATAAGATCAGACCATAAAATGTTCAACAGTCAACTATTGCTCCCCTGTCTGCCACTACTTCCGCTCCTCTGATAGGCAAATGATACTGTATGGCTGATTTCAAAATGACAACATATTCCCCTTTGGTCATTATTCAAAATATACAGTTAAGAAGAAAAAAAGAAGCCATGTTCCCTCATGTTATAACAATAAAGAAGAGCTCGTATAAGAGCCTTTAAAATTTGCAAAGCACAGAATCTCATTTGATCCTCACAACAACCCTGTGAGATAGGTGAGGTATCCCCATTCTAGGGATGAGGAAACTCAATCTCCAAAAGGTGAAGTCATTTCCCCGGGACCACATGCCTAGGAAATGTGTTAGATGGAATTTGAACCAAGGCCTTTCTGATTCCAGATCCTGGGCTCTATCCACTACTCTCTGATTTTAAAAACACATACCACCTCCCAACAGCTCACTTATAAAAGCTTTGTGAACAGCCTTTTAAAGCTTCATGTTCTTTGGGGAAATGTAATCTTTTAGAATGAGATTCCTGGCAGGCAGTAATGAATGAAGAAGAAAGATCTCAGCCATGAGAACAGAAATAGTGAGATAGAAAACTCAGGTGACTATGGGGTGAGACCCAGAAAAGGGAGAAAGTAGAGTGACTGACTACATGAAAGCTACCATCCTCCCACTTCCACTCTCTGTTCCTCAGTTTCTACAGCTGGGAAATAAATGAGTGAACCCACTCCAAATATAAATCTGAGTCTATTAACTGACTAAAATTATCCTGTTTTTTCTTATTTGGAAAAAGGGAAGGAGTCAAGGAGTTAATGATGCCACTCCAAAAGTTGGGCTTTAGGATCGGTGACCTCTAAGGGACCTTAGAGATTTTCTAGTCCAATCCCTTCATTTTATAGAGGAAGAGACTGAATTCCAGAGAAGGGAAGGGATTTGCACATGCCCAGACAGATAGGAAGTGGCATAATCAGAATTTGAATGCAGATCTTCTAGGTGGCGCAGTGAGTAGAGCACTGGCCCTGGAGTCAGAAGGACCTGAGTTCAGATCAGGCCTCAGACACTTAACACACACAAAAACAAAAACCTAGTCGTGTGACCTTGGGCAAGTTACTTAACCCCAATTGCCCTCCAAAAAGCAAATAAACAAACAAGTAAATAAATAAATAAATCCAACTCTCTCTTTTCTGTGCTACACTACTATGATGACAAGTCAGCTCCAACCTTCTCTAGCCATGTCCAGTTCCAGAGACATGTGGACAGGTGGACCATGGACTCAGGATGGCCAAGAAGAAAGCCCTCATTGGGTCACTCCAATATGTTCCAACTCATAATAGGCATTTAATAAATGCTTGTTTATTGTTTAAATGGCTTAGGCTGGGCCTGCACAACCTGAAACACAACTATGGACAGCTCTTGGGGCTGCTTGCAGCATGGAAAAGGATTTCAAGTGGCCACAAGAAATGTAGAGGAAAACATCCTTTGTATGTGGAGGAAATCCTTTGGTGGGCCCACAGGTGTGCAGGCCTGATCTAGGGCAAACTCTATCCTTTTCCAGAGGAGAAAACTATACTCCCCCTGTTGTTTTCTCCCTGTTCCTCCTCCCACAAGCTTGCTTGGCCTCTATACAGAGGTTGCCCAACTTTGCATTCAACAGCAAAGGCTAATCTATCTGTCCAGCATCTTCTACTTCAGAGGCTGTCAGTCTGCTAATGGGCCCCTACCCCTGCTTCTCTCCCCTCCCCTCCTGGCATTTCAACTAGCAGGAGCAGGGCTCCTAATGGTGGTACCTTCAGACTCCTGGTCCCCCTGAAAGTATCCTTCCCCAATCCCAGGCACCCCTGAATGCAAACAAGCTAGCAACATCTTCTGGCCTCCTGGGATAATCAGATGCTTGCTATCCCATCAGGCTGAAAAAGATGGCCAACACCCACCAGCATTAACAAAGAGGAGCAACTCCAAGGGGCTTACTAGACAAGCTGATGCTGTATTTGTAATGTGCACCTGGGAGCAGGAAAGAGGTAAGGAACTAAAGAACAGAAAATAGCTATATCTGAAATGGCAAGAAATGGGATACATTCTCTACTCAATAACATCTAATGCTATGGAGATACGGTAACACGGCCTTCGACATCTTGTTAGGAGAGCGGCGTGGGCTTCTTCAGGGATTGCCTCATCGTTATGCCTTGCAACTTTTCATCTTTTAGTGCCTTCAGGAATTTATCTGGAAATGAAGGAAACACAGTCAGCCAGTTGGACGGGCTCTGGGCTTTGGGGATCAAAAATGCTCATAGCCTCAGAGTTTACTTCCAAGTGGAAGTAAATGTGCTCTACCCACTACTCTATGATTTTAAAAACACATACCACCATTCTGTGGAATAAGTCTGTTGTTGCAAATCATAGGATCAGAGGGGTTACTTAAGCATTTATTAAGGGCTCCAGATTTATGTGTAGGGTGCTATCCCAAGGTCATGGCTTTGGAGTTGGAAAAGATCATATAACATAATGATAGTAATGTCTAGCATTTAGAGAATACTTTTAGGTTTGCAAAGCCCTTTACAAATAATATCTCATATAACCTTTGGTGGGAAGGGGCTATTATTATCCCCATTTTACAGATAAGGACACTGAGGTACACAGAGTTTCAGTGGCTTGCCCAGGATCACACAGCTAATAAGTGTCTCGGGGTGGATTTGGACTCGGGTCTGCCTGACTCCAGATACATCACTATATCCACTGTGCTGCCCAACTTGCCTCTGCCACTAATCTGACCTTAGAGGCCATCTAGTCCAACCTCCTCATTTTATAGATGAGGAAACTGAGGCTCAAGAAGAAAAGATCTGCTGCAAGTCACAAAGAGTCAACCCCAGGTCCTCGGATTCCCAATCCAGCCCTGTTTCCACTGTACATGGTCTAAATGAAAACTTTTCTTGTATGTAGCTGGAGAAACAAAAGGAAAGAAATCCAATTTGAGCAAAGAAATCTCTTTGAGATTTAGTATCATGTAATACTTTCTCCTTTCCTCTTCCTGGCCCTGATCCCACACACATTGTTATGTGAAGGGATTTGACTGTTTTATTTTTTTTCCCATCCCTGTCTCATCCAGTGATCCTCAGACCCTTCTCTCTAAAGAACACTTTCTCCCTTGTACAAATTGAGCTGGGGTGTCTCTAAAGCCCCTTCCTAAAGCCATCCCCTCATCCTAGGTTCCCTATTACCAGACTCTCTCAGTCACCAGATCCACCTCAGTCACCCAGGCTCAAAACCTCTAGGTCATCCTCACCTCCCCACCCTCCCTCTCAAAGTCTATCAGATCCTCTTACACTTAACTCCCTAAACACTCTATGACTAGGTGCACAATCCTCTTTACTGGTTATTCCCACTCCTGTACCTTTGCACTGACTGTCCCCATGCCTGGAATGCTCTCCCTCCTTGTGTTGACCTCCAGCTCCCCTGGTGGCCTCCCCTCAAGTCCCAGCCCAAACCCCACCTTGTAAGGGAAAGGTAAGCCTTTCCCATGTCCTCTCACCATGAGCATCTTCTTTCTGAAATTCCTTTCATCTAATCTGTATGGGCAGCTAGGTGGCACAGTGGAGAGAGCACTGGGCCTGGAGGCAGGAGGACCTGAGCTCAAATCTGACCTGACACTTACTAGCTGTGTGACCGTGGGCAAGTCACTTTACCCTGTTTGCCTCAGTTTCCTCATCTGTCAAATAAGCTGGAGAAGGAAATGGCCAACCACTCTAGTATCTTTATCAAGAAAATCCCCGATGGGGTCATGAAGAGTCAGCCATGACTGAAACAACTCAACAACAACAGAGTCTGTATGTAATTTTTATCACAATTATTTACAATGTTGTCTCACATCCATTAGAATGTGAGCTCCTTGAGAGCAGGAACTGCCCTTCTTTTCTTTGTTGGTGGGGACAGTGCCCAGCACATGGCCAGGACATAATAAATGCTTGTTGACTGACTGACTGAGCTTCCAGCCCAGATTTCCTGTGATACTCTGTGCCATCCCCTCTCTACGCCTTACTTCTTCCCTTTCCCCTCAGAGGGTCTCTGAGGATCCTTCCAACCCTGATAGGCTGTGATCCAATGGATAGAAAGACTAGATTTTCTCTGTATCTCTTCCCTTCCATAGGTTACAGGGTCCTAGAATTTGGAGCTCAAAAAAGGTCATTTACTCCAACTTCTTATTTTACAGAGAAGAAAACTGAGGACTTGGGAGGGAGAGTGACTTGCCCACATGCATGCAGGTCACACATGCAGTAAAATCAGAGTTCAAACCCCAAAGCTCTGACTCAATTCAATACCATTCAGCAAAAACATATAAAACATGTATTATATGCACAAAGATGATGCAGGTGGCATAATGGATAGAGAACTGTAAAAAACAATTTTTTAAAAATCTAGCTAATAAATGCTTATTGATAATTTCCAGTCAACAGGTCACCTAGGAGCTGAAAAGCCAAGCCCAGGACTTCAGGCAGCCAAGAAGCTTATTCCTTTCCTCTCAGAATTTGAAAGTCTATGTAGCAACCCTCTCAATTCCTGGGCCTGGGGAGCTTGAAGGCCCTCTCAGGAAGGAGCCCCAGGTCTTTGGAGGCAGCATGGTACAGTGAAACCAGCTGGAGGAATCAAAGAACTTTGAGAGTCAGTGGCCATCTCACCTAGCCTCTACACAAGAGAAATTTCAACTACAATATACAATATACAATACACAAGTGATCACCCAGCCTCATCTATAAGGGACTTGAAGGCTAACTCGGCTACTTAACAGATTTGTAACCAGATTACTCCACCAAAGGAAGCTCAGTTTCCTTATATGTAAGATGGGGCCAGCTATACCAAAGAATTTTGGAAAGGTAACACAATTAGTGAAGTGTCAGGGGAAAAATAAAAGGTTTGAAGAGCCCTGGGCTTGAAATCAGAAGAACTGAGCTCAGGTCCCGGTCCAACCACTCACTGACTGTAGGGCCATGGACAAGTCACAAGACTTCTGCTCTTACTTCCTTATCTGTAAAATGGGAGGGTTACCACTTACACGCCCTACCTCACCGAGAGGTCATGAGGCAAAAACTTAGTAAACCTTAACTTTGAATATGTAAATATGAGTTATTATTATTTAGTTCCCCACCAAATGGAAGAATAGAAGGCACAGCGATCCTGGGTTCCAGCACTACCTCTGATGCAGCCCTGGGCAAGCCACTTGGTTAATATTTTGATGACAACAGTTTTGGCCTGGAGACCCACCCCCCCCCCAGGGGCTCCCTCTCTAGACCCCCACCCCTTTCAGGGCTACTAGACTGAATGATTTCTGAGGTCTCTCCCAGCCCTAAATCTACGATCTGGGGAAGTCCCTTTCCTTCTGGGGCCTCAGTTTCCTCGTCTGTAAAATGAGGGGGTTGGCCACGATCGTTTCTAAGGCCCTTGCCAGCCCTAAATCCACGAGCACGGTGCACACACCCACGCGGGGACCGTTCCAGCCTCTCCTCCGCCCCCTCCCACCCCACCCGGGGCTAGGAGGACACCGGCCCGGGACCCCCGCCCAGGGCAGGCAGGGCTGGCTCCCGGGCCAGCACCAGGGCCAGCTCCCGGGGCCCGGAGGGGCGGGGCCACGCACAGCGCTGGGAGTCGAAGCCGTCCCCGGTGATGGTGAGCAGCTCCAGCTCCTTGATGCGGATCTCCAGCTCGCACAGCTCGTCGGGCTGCGAGGCGGCGGCGGCGGCGGCGGGGGGGGGCAGCCGAGGCGCCGGAGGCCCTGGGGCGGGGGGCTGCAGAGGCGGCGGCGGCGGCGGGGGCGGCTGCTGTGGCTGCGGCGGCGGGGGCTGCGGCGGGGGCGGGGGCGGCGGGGCGGCGCCCTCGGGGCCGGACGGCGGCGAGTAGAAGAAGCGCAGCGGCTCATAGGGGATGGGGGCCAGGCCGGCCGGCCAGGGCTGGGGGCCCAAGCCGGGTGGGGGCGGCGGCGGGGGCGCGGTGGCCGAGGGCTGCTGAGCGGCCAGGCTCCGCGCCCCGGCCCCGACGCCCACCCCCAGCCCGGCCCCAGCGCCCACAGCCCCCGCCGACGCCCCCGCCTTGAGCGGCACAAAGAGCTTCTTCCAGATGTTGAAATCGTTGAGGGGGGAGGACGAGATGCCGCGGTCGTAGAGGGATGGGAAGTAGAGGGGCGGGGCGGGCCGCTTGCTCATCGTGGGGCTCGGGTAGCCGCACCGCCCCTTCGGCATCGTTTGAATGGGGGCGGGGGGCTGAAGCCTGCGGGCCGCCACGTGGCCTGCTGGAGGGCCGCAGACCCTCCCTCGCTCCACGGGCCACGCCCCGGGACGCGCGGCCCCGCCCCTGGCCTGGACCCCCACCCCACCCCACGCGCGCTAGCCGGCCCCCGGGGCGCGCTCCTGGCCCCGCCCTCAAGGGGCTCGTCGATCAGCCCACTAGCATTGATTATGTGCCCGCTACGCCCATCAGGTACCGGACCACATCTGGGACATACCAAGAAAGGCAAAAAAACAGAAGTCGGCCCTCAAGAAGGTCACATTCTAGCGGGAGAGACCACAAGCAAACAGCTACGTACATAGAAGCTATGAACAGTATGCACTGAAGGTAATCTCCATTGGAAGGCATTAGCAGTGGGGACTGGGAGCGCCC
This sequence comes from Gymnobelideus leadbeateri, assembly GCA_011680675.1. Classification (NCBI taxonomy): domain Eukaryota; kingdom Metazoa; phylum Chordata; class Mammalia; order Diprotodontia; family Petauridae; genus Gymnobelideus; species Gymnobelideus leadbeateri. The sequence goes on from WOXC01008989.1 coordinate 484,821, forward strand.
TATCTCATCGTGTCTCCATCCATCGAGGCTACTTCCTTCCCAGATGTTTGGAGATGAGGCAGTACACATCTGGATTGCTGGGTTGGCTTCCGGGCATCCCACTTATAGAAAGCTGGAGAAGCTACACAAAGAAACTGTCTTGAACAGGCCTGCTCGTTGTTCATAATAGGCAAGCACCATCTCAGATCTCAGTGCCTGAGCCCAGAATACCCTTCTTCACCCCAGCCCTACCCCCTTTGGAAGCTCCAGCTTTCGGGAGAATAATTTATACAATGACAACGTTATAGAGAAAAATAACTTTGAAGGACTAAGAACAATGATCAAGATTGATTAATCGCGAGCCCATAACATTGAAAATGAAACAGGATGCTAATCTCTCAGAGGGATGATGTGAATTTTAGGTGCAGAGAAATATCTATATTTTTAGCACAATCAAAGTGAGAATTTGTTTTGCTGGACTATTCATACTTATGATGGTTTTATGATTTATGATGGGAGGGGACAGCGGTAGGTACAGATCATAAATTCATGTAAAGAATAAATATTTTAAAATCTGTCCTTTCCACTCCCCCTGCCCCACCACTGAACAACAGTGGCCTCTCTGAAACAAATAACCCTATTTTGTCTCATAACATCAGATGTCAGAATTAAATTCAGAAGGGTGGGTGGCTGGGTAGTGAGTGACTCTAAAGCACCTGGAGACAGGAGAAATGAAGAATGCATGGATAACAATGCATTTCTTAAGCTCTTATTTGCCAACTTCTTCACTAAACCCTCAGGATACAAATACAAGCAAGCATGATGGTCCTCTGCCCTCATGAAGCTTGCATTCTAATAGGGGAAGATATAACACATATGAAGTATAATGGTCAAGTAGGAGTGTTTTGCAGAGGGAAGTCAGAAGGAATTATGATTAAAATCCATATGACAAATGATTAAAATTTTCTTTCCAAGAATTGTAGTGTTTGTTTCTGTTCTCAAAATTACCATTAGCAAGTATTTATCAAGTGTTTACCATGAGCCAGACACAGTGGCTCATGAGTACCAGCACTCAAGGAGCTTGCATTCTAATGAGCCAAATACATATGGAAATAACTGTATGTGGAAAGCAATCTCAGAGGGTAAAGTTGTAGCGGTTAAGGGGAAAGGAAAAGGCAGAAGGTGAGATTTGAACTGAGTCTGGAAAGACTGCAAAAGAGAGAAACTGAAAGGTGGGTAGAAGTGGGAGATAGCATTCCAGTATGAGAGACAACCAGGGCAGGCAGAAGAGAGTGCCAGGTTCAAGGAATGGCAAGTAGGTTGGTGTGGCTGAAACACAGAAGTGTAGGAAGGCAGGCAGGAATCAAGAGCTTTAAGTGACAAACTTTATATTTAATCGTGAAGGTTCTAGAGACCTGATGGAATTTTTTTAGTAGATGGCAGCCTGATCAGTCCTGCACTTTTGGAAAATCCTTATGGTAACTGAGTGTAGGATGGATTAAAGTGGGGGACTGAGCAGTTGAATTGTATGAATAGTCACTACATGGCAGATATGTGTCCCTGCAATTCCTATACCCTCTCCTCTGTAATCTCCTGGAAAGTTCAGTTGTGCCTCCAAGTCAGATAAGTGGACCAAAAAAATATCTGATCTTACATTTTATTTCTCATCACTCCTCACTAGTAGACATTAATGGAGGGTGCTAGTAACGTGGCTTCCTTCTGTGCTTATGCAGAGTAAGGAGGCACGGGGTCAGATCCATGACCCTAAGAGCTTCCAATATCTGCATTCCTCCACTCTTATTATCCTCAGGAAAAAAAAAAAGGTTATTGCAAGAGTCCAGGGGAGAGGTGATCCGTGAACCAAGATCATGTTGATGTGAGTAGAGAGAAGGGAACATTTATGAGGAATGTGGTGGAGGGTACAAATGATAGGATTTGGCAATGGACTAGAGAGGTGGGATGAGGCAAGGAAAGGCAAGGGTGACAGCATTTGGGAGCCTGGGTGGCTAGAAGGATGGACAATATTAGGAAAATAAAAAAGAGGGGAAGGTTTAGGGGCAAAGATTAATGAGTAATGAGCATTGTTTTGGACAGGTTGAGTTTGAGATGCCTCTGGGATATCCAGTTTGAAATGTCCAGTTGGTATTGTGAGACAGCTCTAAGAAGTGGCAGGATGGGTGTATATGCTGAACCATGAAACAGATTTTGTTGTTTGTTGTGCAGGACCCCATTTGGGGTTTTCGTGGCAGAGATACAGGAGTAGTTTGCTATTTCCTTCTCCAGCTCATTCTACAAATGAGGAAACTGAGGCAAGCAGGGTTAAATGATTTGCCCAGAGTCACACAGCTAGTAAGTGTCTGAGGCTGGATTTGAACTCAAGTCTTCCTTACTCCAGGCCTGGCACTGTGTCACATGAAACAGAGATTACATACTGCAAGTATACTTCATGAGTCACTGAGGAAGAATGCAATGGCCTACATCTCTGGACTGTACAGCAGTTGTTGGTGCTTTTCCCAAATATATGTAAAGATAGTTTTCAACATTTCTTTTTTTAAGATTTTTATTTTCAAATTTTTTCTCCCTCCCTCCCATTTCCCCCCTCCCCACGTTGCAAGTTATCTGATATAAGTTATTCGTGTGCAGTCATTGTATGGCAGTTTTACCTGAGAGAGACAATAAGTGTGGAGGAATGCAGATATCGGAAGCTCTTAGAGCCGTGGATCTGGCCCTGTGTCTCCTTACCCTGCATAAGCACAGAAGGAAGCCATGTTACTAGTGTCCTTCATTAATGTCTACTAGTATGGAGTGAGGAGTGATGAGAAATAAAATATAAGATCAGATATTTTTCCTGGTCCACTTATCTGACTTGGAGGCACAACTGAACTTTCCAGAAGGAGATTCCAGAGAGAATTACAGGGACACAGATAATGACTATTCATCCAATTCAACTGATCAGTCCAATGCTATTGCTTTCCAGGCACTGTTCTAGACCCTGAGGTTACAAACAAAGAATGAAACAACCTCCACTCCAAAGGATTTTTCTTCTAGGTTTTAAAGTGACCAGAAGAGTGGTGGAGTCATTTTTTTCAGAGAAAGGGAGTCAAGAAGAGAAGTCAGTTTCATAGGGGAAAATAATGAGAAATGATGAGTTCTGTTTTTGATATCTTGGGGAACTTGAGGGACCCATGGGAGAGTTAGAAATGCAAGTCTGAACAGCTTAAGATAGAGGGCAGGGAGAGAGAAGTAAAACTGGAAACTGTCTACATGGAGGTGATGATTGAAGCCATCACAATTGATGAAATTGCCCAGGAAGAAAGTGTTGAGAGGAGAGGAGGGTCAAAGGGCAAAGTCTTGGGGAGTGCCTAAAGATGGGGAAAAGCAAAAAAAAAAAAAAGAGAGAGAGAGAGAGAAGGAGCAGTCAGAGACAGAAGAACCAGAAGACTAGAGGGTTACACATGCCAACAGAGTCCATGGTATCAAGGAGAAGGGGGAGGGGAAAATGTTAAATATTATAGAGAAGTCAAGGAAGATGAACACTATGGAAAGGTCATAAATATCCAAGTAAATGAAACAGGAGAGTTAGGTGAGAAAATAAAGTTTCAAGATAATTTTTTAAATGACTACAATACTCTCATGGATGGGTGTTCTCATTGATGAGGGAGCTCCCTCCAGAGTTACAGTCCATTCCTCATCAATGCCTAACAGTCGTTGGTGACTGTTATCCACACAAAATTTTCCCATGTGATGGGGACCTTTCTTGAGTTTTCTTGACTCTATGCATGTTTGGAAAACAATGATATTGACTGAGGCGAATGGTTTGTGAAAAATGGTGGGATATAAGGATAGAAAGGTAGCCTAGGACCATCAGACTCTATTTGAACTTTAATCTCATAGGCTTCTAAACAGGGAAATGATTTCAGAAAATTAGTCTGGCTGCTGTATGTAGGACAGATTGGTGGGGGGAGAGGCTTGAAGACAAACAGAATATTGTTAAGTGACGTAGGAAGAATTTAAACCCAGGTCACTCTGCTTCCCTGCCAAGTTCTTTTTCTACTGCCTGTTTGTACAACAAAAGAGTGAATGGTACTGTGCACAGAGTAACAGCAATATTGTAAGATGATCATCTATGAGTGACTTAACTATTCTCAGCAATACAGCAATCCAAGACAACTCTCAAGGACTTCAGTCCCCATACAAAGAACTAACTGATGGTGTCTGAATACAAGTTGAAGCAATTTTTTTTACTTTATTTGCCTTGAGGTTTTTCTTTTGTCATTTTCTTTCACAGTGTGATTATTATAGGAGTGTTTTGCATGACTACACATGTATAACCTATATCAAATTGTTTGTCTTCTCAAATGGTGGTGTAGGGATGAAGGAAGGGAGAGAATCTGGAACTCAAAGTTTTAAAAATGAATGTTAAAAATTGTTTTTACAAGGGACTGGGGAAAAAAATAAAATGCTAAGTTTAAAAAAGAGCAAATGACCAAAGACATTATTCCTGATTACTTTAAAAAAGTAAGGTAGATAAGATAAGCATTGCACCCCTCCCACATTCAGTTATTGGAGTTGGGGATGTTAACTTGGTGGAACTAAAGGCTAAGAACATTAGTAACAAGAAAGACACCAGCTGGACCAGACTGGCTCCAACAGACTCCTCTGTTTGGTCTCATTTGTGAAATAACCACAAAAATGCCAGGATACGTGTGGGCTGAAAGCAAAGCCAAAAGACAGAAATAAAGACAGCCCAGTTCTCTCCTAGGCTCCTCGGAAACAATATTCCAATGAATTCCTAATTAATCAAAGGGGCCACTCTTCATTTTGGGCTTAACTTCATCAGTGTAGATACTTAGTCCATTCCATAAATGTAAATATGAGATTTGTAATTCTGTTATGTATCTTTCCATTCTCCTCCTCCTCCCTCAATTAAATCCACAGAGCTCCCTTTCATTCATTTTAATTTTGAAGATGTCTCCAAACCACAAATACCCCAAAAGGCAAAATACTGTGAAAAGGCCAATATTAATTCTGGGCTATGGTGGTGGAGCTCAGACTTACTGTGTAACCCAATGGTGTCAGACTCAAATAAAAGGGACCCCTTGTCTGTAGATAAGCATCTCCTGTGGTGCATATCAGGCTTCATTTTTAAGGGCTATGTTACCTACTATGCTTTATTGTGTTCTTATTCATTTTGTTAAATATTTCCCAATTCCATTTTAATCTGGTTCTGCCACATTGGAGTATGTCTAGACCTCATCAAGTCAGTCATAAAACAGAGCTGGAAGGAACCTGAGATATCAGCTAGCCCATCCCCCATTTGATAAAATGAGGAAACTGAGGCTCAGAGGGGTTAAGGGGCTTGGGGGTAACTAAAATAGTCATCTATTTCAGTTGATTGAACCCAGCTTCTCTGAATCCAAACCCAGATCTCTTTCCACTGCACACTAATTGCTGAACCCTCTCTCTTTCTATGGGTTTGATTTGTATAGGGTAACCCGATGCTTGCTGGGAGCAAACCATGCTCCGCTGAGATGGGCTGGTAGCCCAAGGAAAGTTTGGTATGGTATGATAAAACTTCTCACCTTCTCTCTAGGGTAGTTGGAAGGTCTATAAGACTCAAGTGAGAAAGGTCAACCTAACTCTGAATGTGACAGTCTGTGACAGCATTTGTATTACCACTACTGCCATTTTCTATCCTGATAAGTAAGAGTAAACAAAGGAAACCCTAGATGTGGGAATGGGAGGATTGGCCTCTTGCTAGGCTCTAGCTCTAAGTGACTCCATGTTTGACTCCTACCAGACCTACCTATGTAGGGCAAGTGGGTGTTGTAGTACTCTCACTGGGCTTGGAATCAAGAAGACTCATCTTTTTGAGTTCAAATCTGGCCTCAAATACTTACTAGCTGTGTGACCCTGGGCAAGTCACTTCACTTAGTTTGCCCCAGTTTCCTCATCTGGAAATGAGCTGGAAAAGGAAATGGTAAATGTCTGAGGAGTTCTATATAGCTAGTAACTGAGTTTCTTACCATATTTAGTCAAAGTATATAAGGTTAGCAAATTTCATAATGTAGGTATTCAAAGTTAATAGACTTTCTTAATCACAGTGCCTTTGTGGTTGTAGCTGAGATCACATGCTGATTGACTGTTCCTGTTGTGAAGAGAATAAGAGCGAGCTGAGACCTGGGTTCAAGGTAAAGTTAGGTATGGATTTATTGATCAAGCTTGAAACTACCTGGAGTATACACCCAAATTAGGCAGCCCCTTTATAATGCCTATAAAGACAAAAACCACAATTGGGAAGGGAAGCTAGCTTAAGCAATGACATAAAGAAGCCAAGAACAGCCATTAGTTAGATCTATAGCTCAGGGCTAATTTGGGAATCATGGCACAAGGGTACAAGAGTGTGATCTTCCTGGTGACAGGGATCTCTCCTAGAACAGGGTGGAGGGTACAGGGTGGAGGGCACAGGGGAAGTGGAATTCTCCAAAACAGGCTGGGGTTATAGAACAGGCCAGGGTCATGTTCTGGGTGAAGGGTATGGGGGATCCTGCTTGGTCAGCATCCCAGAACAGGGTGGTCTCTTACAGTTATTGGAGTTGCCCCATGACCCTTGTATAAAATGCTGCTTCAAGGCTTACTGATTTAGGGAAGTACTAATTCAGGAAGAGATAAAGGAGCAGGGGACTATGCCTTGGGTGATTCACTTTTACCCAGGACTTGGCCTTTAAGCTGTTACAAGGGGTTACAGGATTTAGGATAGAGACAAAGATGAATATAAAGGGGCTTAATGGTGGGCTCTAAATCAGGTCGCATGTGATTTGGGTTTAGGTACAACAGTCCTAGTCCCACTTAGTCCTTTCCCACTTAGTCCCTGTGAATCTGCTTATCAATAACAATCATACATAAGAGTGGAGATCTGGGCCCTGGATTAGAGTTTGCATCCCACAGTATACCCAAGCCAGTTTGTGTATCCGTGGAACTATAGGCAAGCTGGAAGAAGGAGAAGGAGAAGGAAGAGAAGGAGGAGGAGGAAGAGAAAGAAAAGTCTTTCCCCAGTTAAAATTGACTGATTAGGCACTATTCATCACAGATTGTTGTTCATCCATTCTCAAAGAGGACCCATGACATCAGGAGGATGATATCTTAACTTGAAAGTGAATTGGATTTAAGTGAGACTGAACTGTGCAAAGTCATTAGCCTCACTCTCTCCTCCCCCACTTAAGCTAGATATCAGGGGAAAACTTCCTAACAATTAAAGCAGTCTCAGGTCAAGAGGTGACTTTGCCCTTTCTTGGAAGTCTTCAGGCAGAGGCTGGACAACCATTTGTCAGCTATGCTATGATGCGGAGTCCTGCCCAGTATGGGCTAGACTAGATGGCTTCTGAGGTTTCTTCTACAGCTCAAATGATAATACTTCCAACAAGTGGTTTTCCAGTCTTTTGTTGACATTTTCCAAAGATGCACAATTCACTATGTTCCTTCTCACTTGTCTAAATCTGTCTTCCTCCATTTTCCACCCATTGCTGCTTGTTCAGCCCTCTAGGACCAAGTAGAACCAAGCTAACTTTCCTTCCTTGGAACTGCCCTTCAAATGTGTGAAAAGTGGCCATTTTCCTATTAGTTTTCTCTTTGGGTTAAACATCCTCCTGTGGAATGACTTTTTGACCACACTGTGGGTGCTCTCCTTACTGTGGGTGCCTTCTTTACTGTGGGTGCCCTTGTTTGTTTATGTTCTTTCTAAAATGGGACACCCATGACTGACCATAGTACTCCAGCTATGGTTTGGCATCAGAAGAATGTTCAGTGGAAAGAACACAAGAACACAATAGAGAAGTCTGCATGATTATAAAGAGTTCTCTGAGGACACCCAAATCTGCCTTATTTGCCCAATGGTGGCATCCAAAGGCAAGGCTACCTTGATGAAGGGTTAGGGTCAATCAGAAGAGGGCAGCTAGGTGGCTTAGTGGATGGGATGCTGTAGTGCCTTGAAGTCAGGAAGACCCAGGTACAAATCTTCCTTTGGATACGACCTGCATGACCTTGGGCAAGTTACAAAACGTCTCCCAGCCTCAGTTTCCTGCTCTGTAAAATGACGATAATAATAGCACTTACCTTTCAGTGGATCATATGAACCTCAAGCTGTGTAGAGTGCTTTGCAAACCTTCATGCTCTAGAAATGTTAGTCATTGTTGTGAAGATCAGTCACCTGAAAATCCCTTCACAATGAACTTCCAACCTGATGAGGTACAGGCTCTGGGAACCCCCTTGAGCTCTCCTTGAATCTTCCCATGTAGGCCTTTCATTGTGGCTCTTCCCAAATCTTTAGCCTTTACTTGTCCACCAATTTCCCACCCTTGATCCTCCCAAAATATCTATATCCAAATCAGTTACACTCTTGAACTGGCCTAGCCCACCATTGTCTGTCATCTCCAGGTAGCCTCCAGCAACTTCCCACCCTTAATCACTCATTTTCTGGAGCCTGACCTCATCTGACTCCTCCTGAAGACCCTCCCTAAACTATTCCTCTAAACCACCCCTAGATTTCTCCCACAACCTTTCTGTATATAAGACCCCATCTTACCTCCATGTGGTGTGAGAGTCCCATAGAATTTTCTAGCACATCCTTGCTTTGTGTCAAATGATTCTGGCCTGCTTGTCCAATACAAGCCTTACAGATGCCAAGCTCATTAAGAGTCTACCCAATATGGTAAACTTTTAACAACCTTTGCTATTCTTTGGCCGAGAGAAGGGTTGAGTCGAATTCATTCGGCAGGACCCAGCAAGTTGGTATTTTGGGGTCTCAAGTACCCCTAACCCTATCCTGACCATTTTATGATGACCCTCTTCATTTTTATGGTTCCCTGACCATTGACCCTCAACACAACCTACCTCTCTGATCTTTGTATATAGTGTGTTCCTCTTCAGGCACTCTCTTGTCCAAACCCATCCTGTTTTGCACACACAGTGTCCTAAATCTCATTTCTGTGCCTTTGAAATGAACTCCTTTCTTGCTGTAGCAGCAAGCACCCCAATATCCCCAGGGTAGCTGCCAATATAGGTTCTTAGATCTGCTTTTCAAAGGGAAAGCAACTCAAAATGGGTTAACAAGCTTACTTTAATCAAACAAACATACATTACCTAGTTCAGGGGAAAAAGGTCAGCACCCCAAACTTCAGAGTTACAGAACTTACAGATCAAACAGACAGGCTTCCAAACTGTCCTACCATTATATCAATACCAAATCACAGTTACCAGAGAGGGAAGCATCAACATCTGGGTTTTCAAAGCCGGGGGGCTCTCAACAACAGCTTCCCAGAGTCTCATCTGGTCAAATCACACAACACTTCTCAAAGTGAGCCCCAAAGCAAAGCCCCTCATCAGAGTTTATATAGGCTTCTCCTGGCTCAAAGAATGTAACCACCCTTTTGATCCACTGCCCAATCACACAGCATCAAGGTGTGGTCATTCCTGAAAACCAAGCCTCCCACCACAGGCTCCATGTGATCACATTCAGCCTATTAGGAGGCAGAGCATATTTTCAAATCAAGGAAGGTTTTCAGAGTCTCTTAAAGCCAATCAAAGTCTCTTAAGCCAATCAAAGGGCCTAGGGGCAGGGAAGATCTTTAAATCTGCATTTCCATTACACTTGCCTCTGATAATCACTTAATATCATATTTTGGCCAAAGTTTGAATTAATCAAATAGACTGCTATGCCTCGTTTTACAAAAAGGCTCTCTTTCTATCTCAGTCATTCCAAAGAGCAAATAAGGCTGGGAGTAGGATTTAACACAGGCATCCAAAGATCATAAATCCCAAGCAGACCCAGCATTGTCTTGTAGGGCAAAAAGGAGCGAGACAGAAGATGCCCAAGATAAAAATTTGGAAGTAGATTTTATTGCCACGGGACTGTTGGGGTTACATGCCCAAATCAGACAGTGCTGGCACATGCATGTGCAGGTTTTTAAAGAGATTCAATATTCAGGTTACTTAAGCTGAAACTATAGTCAGTGATTGGTCAGTGTACATTTGAATTCCCCCCCACCACCACCACCTGTGAAGTTTACCCTAGGATGAGGGACAGGGAACCCAGAATGGGTGGAGATAGGGGAGTGGGGGTGGGGGGGAAGGAAAAGAATGGAGCAGGGATTTTACCCTAGGCTGAAACTCCCGCCCTGGATCAATTAGGGGAGGGGAAGGGTGGAGTTGTGCTGAAATGCCTGCTCACAGATCAATAGGAGAAGGAAAGGGTGGAGTTGTGCCCAACAGTCTCACATTGGGAGAACCCTCCTCCTTATGTCAACCTGAAGAGGCCTACTTTGTGGCCCTTAAGCACAAGACCCTCAACTCACGGCATTAACTTGGCTAATGAGACTTTTTCTTATCCTAAGATTTTCTGGGCATATACCATGTTATGGAATGTTAATGGTAAAGAAAACACAGAAATTCTAGATCATCATTTCAACGGACACTTTGTCATCTTGCTTTTCTGTATTTATTTTTTATCCAAATTTCCTTTCTCATACAATATTTAAACAATTACGGGGATCATAAATGTGTGTGTCTCAACCACCCCTGATTGGGATGGTCCTAAAATATACTTAAGCTCTCTCATCCTTTTATTCTGACTAAAGTCCTGACTCCTTGTGCAAGTACCACTAGCCTTAAGGGAATAAGGAACAAATTCTGTAGCTGTATATCACTATCTGTTTGTCTCCTTTAACCAATTCTTTAATAGAGGTCGACACCTCCTCCTCTGAGAAACCCCAGTTTCCTTCAAAGTTTAGCCTAGGCAACATACTCTGCATGAGTCCTTTCCAGCTCTCCCCACCCAAGGGCGCTTCTTACCACCTCTCCAAAAAAAATTAAAATGACCTTTTATTTATTTTGCATGTAAGATTCTTTTTTTTTTTTGCTTTTTTTTTTTGTTTTTTTTTGGAAGGCAATTGGGGTTAAGTAACTTGCCCAAGGTCACACGGCTAGTCATTATTTATGTGTGGGTGCTCATTTTCTGAGGCCGGATTCGATCTCGGGTCATCCCAACTCCGAGGCCAGCGCTCTTACTCACTGCACCACCTAGCCACCCCCATGTAAGATTCTTGAAGGAAAGAAATATTACATTTCTATTTTTGTCTCCCCAGACCCCACCTGGACCACCAAAGATCTGAGTTCAAATTTAGCCTCAGATGCTAGCTCTGTGACTCTGGGGGAATCACTTTACCTCAGTTTCCTCAACTGCAAAATGGGGATTATAATAGCCCCTATCTCTCAGGGTTGTTGTAAAGACCAAATGAAATAATATTTGTAAGAAAAATGCTTAGCACAGTGCCCATAGGAGGGGCTTAATAAATACTTCTTGACTGATTGATTTTTTTCCAGCCTTACATTTCCATGATTATATTCTTTACACCACTTCCTCCCACTTCTCTTAATTTGTAATGTGTGGCAGGCCTGCTCACTCCCAGCATGCAACATTGCCTTATCTTTCATTAGAAACATGTACTAAGACCTCAACAATTCTAAATCAGCTCACTGTACCAGCAGGTGCCCCAGGCCAGGCTCAGACTTTGTGATAGACTCAGTTTCACCCAAACCTGGGTAGGAACACCGTCCCAGGATTCCCAGGGAGCCTCAGGATGCCAGTGGGCAGAGGGGTGTCTGTCCATTTTCAAAAGCCTGGTTACATAAAATTTAAAAATAAATGCAGTTTTAACTTCCAGGCATCTCTATTATTGGTTAACCAACCACTAACCAAATGGCAGCAAGCCTATTTCCTACTAGCCTGGCAATATAAGAATTATAACGTCTTTGATCTAGAGCTGGGAGCAATGGTAGAGGTCATTTGGTCCAAGCCATTCCTTTTACAGAAGAGGAAATAGAGATCCCAACCCAAAGTTATGCAAATAGTAACAAAGCTGGCTTTTAAATGGTCGTGTAGGTGTGACTCAGTATCTAGCACTCATAATCAGCAAGAATCCTACTTACATAAGAATTACTCATCAGCCTTGGGCTAGGTCACTTTATTTCCCGACTCTCCCCACCTTCTAGTGGGCAGAGCTATCTTTGCACTTCCCCACTGAGGGCTGATATTTTTCTCTGTAGTCATTCCTTAAGATCCCCTCCCTCTTGGGGGTAAGGTTCCCTTTCAAAACTGCAAGTCAACCACTTCTGTGATTACTTACTCAATTCAATCCCAAAGGATACCTCCAGTGAATGTGTTCTCTCTGCTCTGGGAAACTTTAAAATACATCAAAAGATTCTCTCTTTCTCTTTGAATATGAGGCCCAGGCTAGTAGATACAGTGAAAAGTGGTTCAACTCAAGGGTTTTCCCAAATGTCACCATGGGTATATACAGTTTGATCTGTGATTTGAATAGCAAGGGAATTCAGGCAAAACTTAGATATTAAACTTCCAAATTATCATAGCTTAAACAACCATTGAGAGCCAGAAAAACTGCATTCTTGTCCAAAGAGCTGGGGGAGAAGCCAAGGGGGAGATGAAGCCTTTCTCTATGGACTGGGATGAAGATTCCCCACAGAAAACCACTGATTGGCTCTATTCTGAATCCCTACCTGGCCTCAGTATCCCAGTCCTAGTCAGCTTGAGGTACAAGCTCAGGGAGTCCTCTTGAGATCTTGAATCTTCCCATTTGATGAAGCATTTACCTGAGGCCATAAGCCTTTCATTATATGTGGCCCAAATCTCTTACTTTTACTAGCCTAGCCCTCCACTGTCCAGCTAGTCCTCACCCTTGATCCTCCCAAAATATCTAAGCCCAAATCTGTTACCCTTAAACTAGCCTAGTCGTCCTTTGTCTGTCATCTCCAGGTAGCCTCCAGCTATTTCCCACCCTTAATCTTTCTTTACTAGAGTCTGACCTCATTTGACTCCTCCTGAAGATCCTCCCCAAACTCCTCCTCTAGACCACCCCTATATTCCTCCAACTACATTTCTTTCTGTAAGACCCATCTTGCCTCCAAGAAGGGGCCAGAGAATTATCTAGTGCAGACTCACTCTTTGTCAGATGATTCTGGCCTGTTTGTCCAGATACTTAGGAGTCTACCCAGTATGGGGAACTTTTAATAAACTTTGCTTTACTTTGGCTGAGAGAAGACTTGAGTCGAATTCATTCGGCAGGACCTGACATGTTGGTATTTTGGGGTCTTGCACACCCCTAACCTTAAACCTCCACATTTTATGGTTCCCTGACCTCAGCACATACATTCCCCCTATCTCCTCCATTACAAAGTTGAAAAATTCTGGCCTGCTAGCTCTCATCCCTCGCTCACATGAAACTTCTTCACCCACAGTCTCTTCTGGATGTGCTTCTTCTCTGATAGTCCAATGACCCTGCGATCAAGTCCCTTCTTCTGTCTATACCACACAATTCCATCAGCATCTGGAAGCATGGATTACATTATTTTTCTTGCATTTGACAGAACAAAGGTATGAACCAGCCTAGACTGTCCAAATAATACTTTAGCCCTTATTCAAAATTCCTGAGATTTTCTTGCAAGGTCCCAATTCAAGCAAATTCTTGGTACCGGCATCCATTTAATATGCCCTTTGACCCTTACCAGCCAAGTGGCCTTTAGAAAACTACAGATGCTCTTGACCTAAGTAAACTCATCAGTAAAATGGGACTCCTATCATTTCTTATTAAGACCTAAAGGAAGGAGGTTAATTCAGATGCTAGGGGCCCTTTCCATGTCAAAAGTTTTTATTTTGAAAGAAAGCTATGAAATCAGGATTGTCTACCCTTAGCAGTGCTGAAGAATGTGTTCTGGTGAGGCTGGTTTTCTTCAAAGGCTCAGAGGAATCTGAATCTACCAAACTCCAATTTGAAATGCTCTGCTGTGTGGGGCATGGGAGCAGGAGTCCTTCTGCAGGGGGAATAGGAATCGTAGAATCCAGATGTTAAGAGTATGAAGGGGCATGTGTAATCCCACCCTCTCATTTTAGAAATGAGGAAGAAACTGTGGCTCAGCAAGGGGATGGGACTTGCTTAAGGTCACACAGGAAATTAGTGGGCATAACCAGAACTTAAATCCAGGTCTTCATGACTCACAGATCACAGAATTGCAGACTTGGAAGAGAGCTGAGCAGCCAGCCACCAAGGCCAGCCCATGCCTGAAAAAGGATCCCTTGGACTTTTGTACTCTGCAAGATAAAGACTTCCACCACCTCCCTGAGACAGTCAGTCCTACTTTTGGACCCCTTTTTTCCTTCAAAGCCTCAGTTTGCCCCATGACAGCTTGTATCCATTGATGTTAGCTCTGTCCTCCAAGCTTGAGTAGAACAAGTCCAAGATAACCCTGAACACCCTTACAAATTGCTCTTCTCTCCCACCCCTCCCTGCAGGACCAGTGCTTTCTCTTTTTTTTTTAATTAAATTTTAAAATTAAAAATTTTCTTTTTCTTTTCTTTTTTAAAATGTTATTTTATGAAAATTATGAAAAGAAAGTTAAACAAATGAACCTGTGCTTTCTCAAGCTCACTGCACTGCCCACCTGGCATCATTTAATAGTTTAGGATTAGGAATGCAAGACTAGTCCCATAGGGATGAACAGTTTCTTCCTAGTGGGCCGCTAGGTGGCGCCATAGTGCACAGAAGACCTGGTCTGGAGCCAGTAAAACGTCCTCCCTGAGTTCAAATGTGACTTTGGATACTTACTAGCTGTGTGATCCTGGGCAAGTCACATAACTTCACTGTGCCTCAGTTTCTCCACTGGTAGAGTGGAGGTAATAACAGTACCTGCCTCGAAGAATCATTTGTGAGGATTAAATGTGATCCTACATGTAAAGCACTTTGTACACCTTAAAAAGGCTATATTAATTAAACATTACTTAATGTATTTGTATAATTAATATATTGAAGCTATTGTTATATTATGTCTACGCTAGCCAGTCCGAGCAAGAGAAGCCCTCCATATTTGCTCTCATCATGACTCTAGCTTAAAAGAAAAGAAAAAAGCTATTAAATCAGAGTCACATGGGTAAAAGGAAGTGGGAAGAAGTGCCGCATCCCAGCTCACCTCTTTGGTTCCCCTCCCCACCCCACTTTTACAGACTTGTACGTTCCCCGTGGAATTCTGAACGTTGAACTCCAGGCAGGCTCTGCCACTCAGGGCTCATTCCAAGCCTTTTGGAGGGACTATGTGAACAGAATTGTTTTGGTTTTTTTATGTATTTAGTATTTTATATTTGCACAGTTACATGTAAAAACAATTTTTAACATTTGTTTTTAAAACTTTGAGCCCCAAATCTCTCACTTCCTCTCCCCTCCCCTCAGTGAGAAGGCAAGCAGTTTGATATAGGTTATACATGTGTAGAAATGCAAAACATTTCCATGTTAGTCGTGTTGTAAAAGAAAACATAGACCGAAAAGAAAACGTCAAGAAAAATAAAGTAAAACAGCATGCTTCAATCTGTATTCAGTATGAGTATGCACAGTATCTTTCAGAGTTTTCTTGCATCATTGTACTGCTGAGAATAGCTAAGTCATCCACAATTGATTATTTTACAATATTGCTGTTACTTTGCACAGTATATTTCACTTTACATCAGCTCATGTAAGTCTTTCCAGGTTTTTCTAAGAGCATCATGCTCATCATTTCTTTCTTTCTTTCTTTCTTTCTTTCTTTCTTTCTTTCTTTCTTTCTTTCTTTCTTTCTTTCTTTCTTTCTTTCTTTCTTTCTTTCTTTCGCCTTTTGGAGGGCAACTGGGGTTAAGCAACTTGCCCGAGATTACACAACTAGTTTTTTTGTGTTAAGTGTCTGAGGCTGGACCCAAACTCAGGGCCTCCTGACTCTGGGGCCAGCTCTTTATTCACTGTGCCACCTTGCCACCCTGTTCATAATTTCTTATAGCACAATAGTATTCCATCATAATTACATACCACAATTTGTTCAGACATTCCCCAACTGATGGGCATTCCCTTAATTTCCAATTCCTTGCCACCAGAAAAGAGCTTCCAGAAATATTTTTGTACATATAGGCACTTTTTCTTTTTGTTTTTTATCTCTTTTTGGATATAGCATGGTTTTATAGCCCTTTGGGCATAGTTCCAAATTGCTCTACAGAATGGTTGAATTAGTTCACAACTCCACCAACAGTGCATTAAGGGCTCATTTTCCCCACATCCTCTCCAACATTTGTCATTTGCCTTTTCTATTCTATTAGCCAGTCCAATAGGTTTGAGGTAGCACCTCAAAATTGTTTTAATTTGCATTTTGTCAATCAATAGTGAGAGTATTTTTCCATATGGCTACAGATGGCTTTGATTACTTCATCTGGAAATTGATCATATCCTTTGATAATTTATCAATTGAGAATAGCTCTTATTTTTATAAATTTGACTCAGTTCTTTATATGTTTGAGAAATGAGAACTTTATCAGAGAAAATTGTTTCAAAATTTTTTCACAATTACTTTTCCTAACTATATTTCCCTCAATCCTATTCCCCCTCCTATCCATTCTATTCTCTCTCTCCTTTCACCCTCTCCCTCCTCAAAAGTGTTTTGTTTCTGAATACCCTGTCTACCCATCTGCCCTCCCTTCTATCTCCCCCCTCCCTTTTCTTATCCCTTTCCCCTCCTACTTTCAATTAAACAAATGCTTTATTAACTTCTGGTTTACATCATTCATTTCCACAAGATTTTGAGTTACAATTTCCCCCCATTTTTCCCCTACCCACCACCCCAGAGTAGCAGTCCCACAAGATATCCCCTCATCCAATCTGCTCTCTCCCATATCTTCTCCCATACCCCCTTCAACATTTCCAGTAGGGCAAGGTGAATCTCTGTGGCCCAGTGCCTGCACATCTTATCTCTCAATTACATGCAAAATAGTATTAATAATAGTATTTATATATATTTGAAACATTTAATTTTAAAACTTTGAATTTCAGATCCATTCCCTTCCCCCCTTGTCACCCACTCCCTTTGAGAAGATAAGCAATTCAGTATGTGATGTACATATATAGCTATGCAAAACATTACCATAGTAGATATATTGTAAAAGACTGCTTATATTTCCCTCCCACCCGTCCCACCCCCCATTTGGTCCATTCCCTACTTTGATCCTGTCCCTTTTCAAAAGTGGGTGCCTCCAACCTCCCCTCCCCCCAGCATGCCCTCCCCTCCATCATCCCCCTTCTCATTCCCCTCCCCTCTACTCTCCTGCAGGGTGAGATATCCCATTTAGTATATATATCATTCTCTCCCTGAACCAAATTCAGTGAGAATGTGGTTTTGGCTTTTTGCCTTCCTGTTCTTCCCCTCCCCTGCAACTACTCCCCCTTGCCTCTTCTACATGAGATAGTTTATCCTACCCTGTCTCTCCCCATCTCCTCTTGCCACATTCCTCTCTCACCTCTTAACTTCACCCCTTAAGTATCATCCCTTCCCACCAAATTCGACCTCTGCCCTCTATCCATGTATACCTGTAAACATATATACACACATTCACATATGTATTCATATGCCCATATACCCTTCTTCCATTATTTTCATACTGAGAAAAGTTTCATCAGTCACAGTTATTGTTTTTCCATGTAGGAATGTAAATAGTTCAACTTTGATAAGTTCCTTTTGATTTCTTTTTCCTGATTACCTTCTCAGGCATCTCTTGCTTCTTGTGTCTGGATGTCAAATTTTCTATTCAACTCTGGTTTTTTCCTCAAGAATGCTTGAAAGTCCTCTATTCCACTGAATGACCATATTTTCCCCTGAAACAAAATACTCAGTTTTGCTGGGTAGGTGACCCTTGGGTTCATTCCCAGCTCTTTTGCCCTCTGGAATATCACATTCCATGCCCTTCGATCCCTCAGTGTAGAAGCTGCCAGGTCCTGTGCTATTCTGATTGTGTTTCCACAATATTGAAATTGTTTCTTCCTGGCTGCTTGTAGTATTTTCTCCTTGATCTGGGAATTCTGGAACCTGGCTATAATATTCCTAGGCATTTTCTTTTTGGGATCTTTTTAGGAGGTGATTGGTGGATTCTTTCAACCTCTATTTTGCCCTCTGGATCTAAAACATCAGGGCAGTTTTCCTTGAGAATTTCTTGAAGGGTGATTTCTAGGTTCTTTCTTTGATCATGGCTTTCAGGTAGTCTAATAATTTTAAAATTATCTCTCCTAGATCTATTTTCCAGGTGTAGCGGCAAGCACCCCAATATCCCCAGGGTAGCTGCCAATATAGGTTCTTAGATCTGCTTTTCAAAAGGAAAGCAACTCAAAATGGGTTAACAAGCTTACTTTAATCAAACAAACACACATTACCTAGTTCAGGGGAAAAAGGTCAGCACCCCGAACCTCAGAGTTACAGAACTTACAGATCAAACAGACAGGCTTCCAAACTGTCCAACCATTATATCAATACCAAATCACAGTTACCAGAGAGGGAAGCATCAACATCTGGGTTTTCAAAGCCGGGGGGCTCTCAACAACGGCTTCCCAGAGTCTCATCTGGTCAAATCACACAACACTTCTCAAAGTGAGCCCCAAAGCAAAGCCTCTCCTCAGGGTTTATATAGCCTTCTCCTGGCTCAGAGAATGTAACAACCTTCTGGACCCACTGCCCAATCACAAAGTATCAAGGTATGGGCTTTCCTGAAAAACAAGCCTCCCACCACAGGCTCCAGGTGCACTTAAGCTAGGGGCAGGGAAGATCTTTAAATTTGCATTTCCATTACACCAGGTCAGTGGTTTTTCCCATGAGATATTTCACATTGCCTTCTATTCTTTCATTTGTTTGGATCTGCTTAATAGCATCTTGATTTCTCATAAAGTCATTAGCTTCCATTTGCTCCAGTCTAACTCTGAAGGAATGAATCTCCTCAGTGAGGTTTTGAGATTCTTTTTCCATCTGGCAAATTCAGCTTTTAAAGGCATTTTTCTCCTCATTGCCCTTTTGAGCCTCCTTTGCCATTTGAGTTAGTCTATTTTTTAAGGTATTATTTTCCTCAGTCAGTTTGTTGACTCTCATTTCATACGTTTCCTGCATCCTTCTCATTTCTCTTCCCAATTTTTCCTCCACTTCTCTTATTTGGTTTTTAAAATCCTTCTTAATGTCCTCTATGGCCTGTAACCTGCTCATATTTTCATTTGGGGCTTTTGGTGCAGGAGTTCTGACCTCACAGACCTCCTCCTGTTCCATGCTTCGATCCTCTTTGCCCCAAAATAGGAGTCTAATGTTGCATTATTCTGTTTATTTTATTTCCTTTGCCTAGGCATGTTGCCACTTAATTACTTGACTTTTGGGCTTGTTACCACAGTAGGACTCTGCCACCAGCCAGGGGAGCTTCCCTCCCAAACGTCGGGGTCTTCACAACTTCTGGAGGTATTAGTTGGGTGGCTTCTGTGAAGCCTCCACATGCTCTGGCAAGCTGGATACCCACCCCAGACCTCCAGACCACAATCCAGATCCAGGGAGGTTAAAGCAAGTGTGATTACCCCCCCCCAAGATGGATCACTGGATCTCCCTACAGTTTTCAGGCCAGGAGCTGAAGCTGCCACTGAAGTTGCAAAATGGCATCTGTGAGGGGCGGCTAGGTGGTGCAGTGAATAGAGCGCCGGCCCTGGAGCCAGAAGGACCTGAGTTCAGAGCCGGCCTCAGACACTTAATCCACACAAACAAAAACTTAGCCGTGTAACCTTGGGCAAGTTACTTAACCCCAATTGCCCTAAAGGGGCGGCTAGGTGGCGCAGTGAGTAAGAGCGCCGGCCTCGGAGTTGGGATGACCCGAGATCAAATCTGGCCTCAGAAAATGAGCACCCACACATAAATAATGACTAGCCATGTAACCTTGAGCAAGTTACTTAACCCCAATTGCTTTAAAAAAAAAATGGCATTTGTGCTGTGTCTCCTTAGCCACTTCTCTCCCCCAGGGGAAGAAGCCAACGCATTCCCCAAATACTGGTCCCAAAGTCCATAGGGCACTAACCTCTCACTTGGTCCTAGGCATATCTGTGTTGATAAGTCTGGAATCACCACAGCTGCTGGTGTTCTGGGGTCCCTCCAACTGGCTGCTGGCCTGGCCCCACTGGGGTTAAAATCACTATTCAGGCCGGCCTGGGTTGGGCTCCCAGAGCATGCTGCTCTGGCCATTCCCTGCAGGGGAATGCCAGATTGTCCTCAGTGGGAGGTTAGCTTCTCTGTGTTGTTCTGTGGGTGTTGGAGCTCCAGAAGTTGTTCAGAGTCCACCTTTCACATGGTTTGGAAGTGGTGTGGGCTGGAAGTGCTATTTCTACTCCACCATCTTGGCTCTGCCCCTCTCCAGAATTGTTTTTAATCCCAGGTACTGGAGTCATTGTGTAGGAGCTTTAACTGATATAACTCAGCTTGTCAAAGACACCTCTCTGTTGTCCCCTTGCAGGATTGGCCCTGCCAGGTTGTGGGCTTCATATCTCCCTTGTGTAAAGTCCACAAGGATGGGAACCCAATTGACCTGGGCTTGTTGAACAGGTTTTTCAGTTATTTCATAAGCTGGCCCCCTCCTCCCTTTCCAGTCTTCTTTCCCAGTGTGTACTCTTTGTACCCAGTGACTGGCCTCCTGGCTGTCCCACAAATAAGACTCTGCAGGTCTTGGCCCCAGGAATTTCCTCCAGCCATCTCCCAAGCCTCAAACGCTCTCCCTCCTTCATCCAACATCTGACCTCCCCGGCTTCCTTTAGGTCCCAGCTAAAATCCCACCTTCTACAGGAAGCCTTCCCTCTGTTCCTCATTTCCCATCTATCCTGCTCATAGCTTGGTTTCTATGTATTTGAATGTTGTCATCTCCATTAGATTGTGAGCTTCTTGGGGTCAGGGGCTGTCTTTTGCCTCTTTTTATATTCCCAGAGTTTAGAAGTTCCTGGCATATAGGGAGCTTAGTTAGTGTTGATTGATCAATTCACCTGCATCCACTCTCGTTTCCAATCAAACTGGCTTGCTGGCTGTTCACTCTACAGTGTTTTCCATTTTCTGATTCCATATCTTAGTCAATAAATTAAGTGCCTACTGTGTGCCATTCACTTTGCTAAGTGCTGGGAATTAAAAAAAAATTTTTTTTAAATAAAGACAGTCCCTATCCTCAAGGAACTTACAATGTAGACATAAAGAGGAAGCTGGAAAGGAGGAAGGAGGGGGAGTTACCCAGTAAAGGTGAGGGTCCAGAGGAGTAAAGCTGTGTGGGAAATGAAGAGATGATTGGCCTGGGCACCCATCTTAAATGGAGGTTCTGGGAAGATCTCTCCAGTGAGAGGGAAGGGTGGCAGGGGCAGTGAGTTGCAGGGCTGAAGAGGTGCCTGATGATGGGTTCTAGGGCATCATGGCCACCATACTGGGGCCAGAGTAGAAAATGAGATGGCTGACCTTAGCACTGGCCAACTCCCATGTCTGGAAGGCATTGCCTCAGGCCAAAGTACCACCATCAGGCCTTTCCTGATCTCCATAGTTGTTAGCTCTCTCTCCTCTCTTTCCCCTTCTTTCTCTCTCTCTGTCTCTTTCTCTCTCTCTCTCTCTGTCTCTCTCTGTCACTCTCTCTCCCTTCTTCTCTCCTCTCCTCTAATATCTCTCTCTCTTCCTCTCTCTCCTCTCTCTTCCTCTCTCTCTCTCTCTCTCCCTCTCTCCTCTCCCTCCAATCTCTCTCTCTCTCTCTCTCTCTCTCTCTCTGTCTCTCTCCTCCTCCCTCCCTCCTTTCCCTTTCTCTCCAATATCTCTCTCTTCTCTCTCTTTCTCCTTCTCTCTCTTACTTTTTATCTATGACAGAACAAATGGCCATCCTTGAAGTCAAGAATTCCTGGTTTCGAACCCTGCCTCTGACAGGTCTGTGTGACCTTGGGCACCTCTCTCCATCTCAGTGTCCCAGCTGAGTTGGTCATTAATTGTTAGAGGGAGTCTTCACACTGGGAGTACCCGGTACTGTTGAAATCACAAGTCTGGACTTTTAAAAAATATTGTGTATTTACTGTATGTTGTTGTTGTTCAGTCATTCTAGATTATCTGACTCTCTGTGACCCCATTTGGGGTTTTCTTGGCAAAGGTACTGGAGTATTTTGCCATTTCCTTCTCCAGCTCATTTTACAGATGAGGAAACTGAAGCAAACAGGGTTAAGTGACTTGCCACCTAGCTAAGTATTTGATTTGAGGCCAGATTTGAACTCAGGAAGATGAGTCTTCCTGACTCTAGGCCTGGCACTCTACCATCTACCAGTATACAGATTATAAAACCCCACTCCAACCTCTGCTGAGGTCACATTTCATTTTTATGTACCTAGCACAGTGCCCTGCATACAGTAGGCACTAAATAAATGTTGGATTGAAAAGTTATAGAATGGTTTCTTGGTCAGTACTTAGCCAAGTGCCGTTAAACAACAGTTGCTTAATAAATGCTTATATTTGGTCAGTTGTGGGTTGTACTAGATGCTGAGACTCGTTCCACTCTGGGCTTCTGTGACTCTAAATTTTGTGTCTCCTCTGGGGTTCCACATACAGGCCAATAATGTTTCCTGAATGGATGGAGAGGAGGAGGGAAGGACAGGGGAGACCCATATTAGGACTTTATGGAAAGAACATAGACTCTGGAGTCAGAAAACATGGGCTCAACTCCCATCCCTGCCTCTTCCTCCTGTGTGACCTTGGCCCAGTCACTAGGCCTCAGTTTCCCCATCTGCAAAAAGGAACAGGACTAGATGGTCTTTGAGCTTCTTTCTAGTTCTACATCTATGATCCTATGGCCAAAAGAAAGAAAACTGTATGTGGGAATTTACCAAAACAAATAAATTGAGTCAGTCCTTCATGTCACCAACCCTATCCCCTGCAGTATTCAGTCCCAGGCCCCTGTAGCTGGTTCCCACAGTCGGCTGCCTCCTCCTCCCCCCCCCCCCCAGGTCAGGGGCAGGGGCAGGAAGCCAATGTCTAATCGCCAACTGCTTGGGCGTCATCTCAAGGGCTTGGCCACTCATGGGACCCCCAAACAGGCTTCTCTTCTTTTCTAACTGAATGAGCAATTGTTCTGGTCTGGACTGCAGGGCAGGCACCCTGCTTTCAACTCCGGGGACTTCACTGATGTCTTTGTCAGCCTCTTCTTGTAGCTGAGTATTGCTCTGGCCTGGGCTTCACACAACAGAGTACTAATCTTGTTCTGGTTTTGACAGCTCAAGGATAGGAGTAACCTGAAATGGTGAATACCAGAATACTGAGCTGTACAGGGGAACTAGGTGGTACCATGGATAGAGCACCAGGCCTGGAGTCAGGAAGACTCCCCTCCCTGAGTTCAAATCTAGCCTCAGATGCTTACGAGCTGTGTGACCCTGGGCAAGTCACTTCACCTTGTTTGCCCTCGTTTCCTCTTCTGTAAAATGAGCTGGGAAAGGAAATGGCAAACTAGTATCTTTTCCAAGAAAACCCCAAATGGGGTCGCCGAGTTGGACACCACTGACAAATGACTGAACAAAATACATAATAATCCCTCCACCTATTGACCAAGAAAACCACAAATGAACATTGCCTATATTCTATTGTATGTGTGTTTTGTTAAATATTTCCCATAAACATTTTATTACAGCTCTATATGACTGGACCACTGGACTAGATAAGTAACTGAGATTGTAAATCACTGAGAGGGTCTGACCTACAGTCACAGAAAGAATCTCCTCACCGGAGTTTCCTATGCCCATAAAATCTTAAATCCAGGCCCTATTCCTACCCCAACATAGAGTAAATAATTAAATCAATTTTCATAAATTACATTCATTTCATTAAGTAATAAAGTAATTTCAAGAGAGAAAGAATGCTAAGCCCTGGGGAAATGAGCAAGATATTTGTCTAAGAGCTGGCATTTGGTCTGGGCTTTGAAGAAAGCCTGGGTTCTAAAAGGCAGAAGTGAGGAGGAAATGCTCGGAGAATTTGTGCAAAGGCAGTGAGGGGGGAGATAGAACATTTCATCCTGGGGATTGCTAGCTGACCACTTTTTACTAGAACAGTGATTTTAAAAAATTCAGCCCTTTTCTTACCCTCTTTTTTTTTTTTTTAAAGCAATTGGGGTTAAGTAACTTGCTCAAGGTTACACGGCTAGTCATTATTTATGTGTGGGTGCTCATTTTCTGAGGCCGGATCTGATCTCGGTTATCCCAACTCCGAGGCCAGCGCTCTTACTCACTGCGCCACCTAGCTGCCCCTTTAGGGCAATTGGGGTTAAGTAACTTGCCCAAGGTTACAGGGCTAGGTTTTTGTTTTGTGGATTAAGTGTCTGAGGCCGGATCCGAACTCAGGTCCTTCTGACTCCAGGGCCAGCGCTCTATTCACTGCGCCACCTAGCCGCCCTTCTTACCCTCTTTATGGGGGGATTTTCCAGTTACTAGGAGAGAAGCACGTGTGAGCCTGGAGTTATTGGTATCAGTGAAATGGTGGTGCGTCCTCCTCCCCGCCAAAGTCAGTGAGGCTGGTTATTTGGTCACTGTGCAGTGGGTACAGAACTCTCTGGCTTCTGGGTCTGGAACCCTAGAATCTTATCAGTGTCCTGATGGTGTTTGACTTTAGGGAAGCCATTAATTGTTGTTCATCCCAGTTTCCACATCTGTGATATGGAAATAATGCTGCTTACTCCCTAATTTCCCTTAGGGAGCCTGGATGCATTTGAAGCAATTCTCTGTACATACCAAGTAATCCATAAATATTTCTTTGAATAATTGTTGGGCAAATGAGGTCATCTTTCAACTGTTTTGAGCTCCTTTCAAAGAACTCCTGTTTCTTGGAAATTCTAGAACAGATCTCTCTCTCTCTGTCACACACACACACACACACACACACACACACACACACACACACTCCTTGCATGCAGTCCACAACACTTCCAAATAAGATCTGTATCAGATTACAATGTAATTGGAAAATATTCAACAAAACAAATAAAAATACAATAAAACATAGATACTGTTCATGTTTGTTCTTTGACATCCATCGGCAGCTGCAGGGATCCAATGTACGGATTACTGGCCCGTTTCTATTGGAGCTCTAGAACACATTTGATAACACTTCCCTTTCTAAAAGTCAACATGGGCTCCTCAATAATAGATTTGGGGGCAAGCCCGGGGATGGAGCACCAGCCCTGGAGTCAGGAGGACCTGAGTTCAAATCGCACTTCAGACACTTACTAGCTCTCTGCCCCTAGGCAAGTCACTTAACCCCAGTGGCCTCCAACAAAAAAGAACAGATCTGGATTATAATCTCATTTCTCCTAGAAATGTGGGTAAGGCTCATCAAGGCTCTTGACATAGTCTCTTACAATATCCTTGTAGACAAGGACCAATCAACAAACATTTACTAGCAGCTCTTAGGTCTCAGGCACAGTGCTAGAAGTCAACTGGCAGTGTCACAGATAGAGTTTTGGGCCTGGAGTCAGGAAGCCCTGAATTCAAATCCTACCTCAGATATAGTGGCTGTGTGACCCAGGGTTGTTATGAAGCTCAAGTGAGATTTAAAAGTGTATGTCTGGTCCATAGTGTGTATCCCCTTCCCTAAGCACTGGAGATACAAAGGAAAGGCTGTGCAATGATACGGGTTGCCTAGCTTCAGAAGCAGATGAATCATCTTACCCAAGGAGTGGTGATTAATGGATTTCTGGAACTACGCCTTACAGCTGGTAAGGTCCCAAGACTCCCAAGAGAAAACACTCATGTCGGATCAATAAGCACACTCAGTCCAACAGCTTGATTGGATTTAATTTTTAGAACATGCAATTGCTTCCAATTCTTCCACCTGGCTGCGGAATATTTTTCAGTTTTCAAGAGTTAAAAAGTCTTTGCCAGAATGGTACCTTCATCTACAAAGCTAATATATGCTATTGAGTACAGAGTCAACATTTTGGAAATACAAAATATATTTTTTTGGTCATTCTAATAATATGCTGCCGAGGGGCTCCCATGGGGTTTGGGGTTGGGGGGAGGGGAGCATCATGCTTACAACTATAAAAGGCGGGAATCAGTTAGCCAGTGGAGTGTCTCCTTGGCAGCCAGTGCATTGGACAACAGTATATGGATAGACTTCAAACAGGAGGGCTTTCCCCACCTGTTTTGTTAATCATATGTCTATGAGACTTTTGAATAATCTTGGCAATGAATAAGTTTTTATTTCTGTTAAGGATGCAATCTGGGGCCCTACATAACGGTTTCATTGACTCTTTCACTATATTCAGAAGCAGTGATATTATGCATGGAAAAGAGGATTTTCCACCAACAATTTTAAATCTCAGACCAGTCAGATGGATGCTGTAAAGCATGCAGGCCAAGGGTTGGTTAATTTCTAGCAGTTAAGGAACCAAGTCTGAGCTTATGCTTGGCTGGGTGGGAGAATTGTTAATAGAATTGTTACACATTAATTTTGGCTTTGTAAATGCACCCACTAGAGCTAAAATCCCATCTTTAATTCAGATCTCAGGGTTGAATAGGGAGAGGCACCCTAAGGATCTACTTCCCTCAAGATATTCATGTTTCAGCCAAGTATCTCCTATCAGGGAGACATATTTACCCCAGAGAGGGATTGGGGTCTAATGCCCTTCCAACTGGATGGTCTACCCTCGTTGTCATGCAGGCATTTCTTAGAACCCATTCCAATCACAATGAAATAAGGGCTTTAATGACACTTGTTCTCTGGGAAGGATACATTTTTAGACCAGGTTAATGTGTCCTTTCTCTGTGCTTGAGGAAAAAATTGGCTTGAGAGCTAAAAGGATGAGCCTGGATAGTTCATATAGGGATAGAAGCATTAATTAAAAAAAAAAAAAAAGATTGTCTTAATTTGAAGGGAAAGAGGCTTAGTCAAGATCATGAACTGAGTTATTTGGGGAAGTGGGAAGAAATACCACATGGGGATTCTCATGGTTAATCCTGTCACCCAGCAGGTGAACACAGCTATGGGGTGGAGGGTTGGGGGAGCCAGGACAGCTTGAGGAAGCTTCCAGAAATGACAAGTTGCCAGCAGTTACAGTGTTCTTTCCATCACTTCAGAATTTAAAATGTGTCCCTAGATGCACAGCTTGCTTGAGGATAAGAATGTCATCCATATAGATTCCATACACTTCCCCTTGCAAGATTTTTGGGTACCTGCCACTCAAATGAACAGCTGTAACTAAACATCTTTCTGCTACAAAAAAAATGCACTTGGTGAGAGACACAACACTTGAGATCACATGGAGAGGGAGATGGAAAACCATTCCCCCCCCCAAAAAAACAGCAACACCCACACACACACACACACACATTCCTTAAGGCTCTTTCCCCTTCCACCCAATTAAAAGTGAAAGCTCCCCACCACCACCACCAAGAGCCCAGCAATCATGGCTGTCTTGCTGACTATGGTGCCCATTCCTGCAGCATTGCACAAGTCACGTTGGCAGCAGTAGTACTGGGCATTGGCAACAGGAAAGCTTTGTACAATCTTCTCTATGTTGCAGTTGACATATTTCCAACATGAATGGTAATAAGTTCCACCTTTAAAAAGAAACACACACAGAAAACAAGAGTTAGAAAAGTGAGCAGTTAGATAGTGTAGCTGTTGCTTGCAGAAAGGGGGAGGAAATACAATATATACATATAAATAATATAAACATAGTAGACCTTGCACATTTGTGGGTATGTATATAAAATCATAGAGTTAGAGCTAGAAAGGATCTCTTGGACATCATTTAGTCTAAGCCTCCTCATTTTGCAAATGAGAAAACAAGAGTTCCAGGAGGTTAGTATCTTGCCAAAGGATATTCAGGAAATAAGAAGCAAAGTTGGGAGTAAAACAGTGTACTTTTCACTATGTAGGGCTGTGGGTTTGTTTTTGTATCCTGATCTGTGATTTCATCAGCTTTTGAAGGGAGATTAGGGGATAGGGTAGGGTGCTCCCAGCATGGAAATTTCCTCCTCCAACTCAAATCAACAGCTCAAATGTCACTTACCAGCTTAGAGAAGTGCTTGGGGGCTCTGAAAAATCAGAGAACTTGTCTGTAGCTTGAATGTACCAGAAGCAAGACTGGAACCCAGATCCTCCTGACTCCAAGGCCAGTTCAGTACCAGTCTTGCTGTGTTGATCAGTCCATCCTCCTAGCCTCTCAGCCCATCTCCATTCCTCTTTTTATGCTGGATATAGGAGAACTTGAGATGCCAAGTCTCCTCTCCCAGTACTATACAAGGAGGCAAACTGAGGCAGGGAAAGAAAGGTTCCCTGCATTTTCTTTTCTTTTTGGAGGGGGAAGGCAGGGCAATTGGCGTTAAGTGACTTGCCCAAGGTCACATGGCTAGTACGTGTTAAGTAAGTGTCTGAGGCTGGATTTGAACTCAGGTCCTCCTGACTCCAGGGCCAATGTTCTTTTCACTGTACCACCTACCTGCCCCGAACATCTTAAAACACTACATAAATGTTAACTATTATCCCCATTAAATATATTTTTGTTTTATGCTTCAATTTAAAAAGAAAAAAGTGAAATTAAAATTAAAGTGATTTTTCTCAGTTGTTTAAAAATAGGAATGGGATTCAGTAACTATTTTACAATTAGATGGGTCCTCAGAGGTCACCCAGCCCACCTCACTCCTTTTACAAAGGAGGAAACCGCCCAGAAAGGGTGATGACTGGCCTTCATCAATTTGGGATAATCATCATATTATTTTCCCTCCCAGGCTTATTGTGAGAATCAGTAAAACAGCGATTGTAAGTATTTTACAAACCTAAAACTGCTATTATGTGATTATTATTTCTATTAAGTGGATCTGTATTCAAATAATAGAATTTCAGCTTTGGGTGTCACCAAAAAGCCACTGAATCCAACCTGTGCCTGGACCATAGAATCCCTTCCGAGGAACCCCCCAAACTCTTTTTCTGACCTCCAGTGAGGGGGAACCCACCCCCTGCCTCTTAGGCCAGCTCATTCTAGGTCGGATCACCAATAGGAAGTTTTTCCTGACCTCAAGCCCAAATCTGCTTCTACAACTTTTACCCTTTACTCCTTGTTCTGTTCCCTGAGACCAAGCAGAGCAAAGCTAATTCCTCTTTGCCAGAACAGCCCTTTAAATACCTGAACACTGAAATCATGTCCCCATTAAGTCTCCTCTTCTCCAAACTAAGCTATATCCAGTTCCTTCAACTAGTCATCAAGTGACATGAATAGAAAGTCCTTCACCATCATAGTTGCTCTCTTTAGGACCCTCTATCATTGTCCTCCCTGAAATATGAGCCCCAGAAGTAAACACAATATCCCAAGATTAGATTGGAAGCTCCTTGAGGGCAGGGACTGTTTTGCCTCTTTTTGTATCTCCAGTGCTTAGCACAGCACATAGCATATAGCAGGCACTTTAAAAATGTTCATTGATTAATTAAACATGTGATCTGACCAGCAAAGAGGACAATGGGATTTAGGTACCAGAAATTCTTGCTCCTGCAATGGGAAAACTAAGAGATCAGGCTAAATTTCATTGCACGGATTTCTAGATGCTTCCCATTCATGGGAAACAACCACCATTCACTTTCTACCATTTTTCCTCAACAGAGCCTTGATTTTGGCTCCTTTGCTCTCTGGATTTTTCACACTCATTCTTGGGATATGCTCTACTCCATGAAGCTAACAACAACTAGTAAGGTCCCATAGAAATTGGTCAATTTGACCCCCTAGGACAAGAAAGTGGCAGCATCAATGAGCCTGGAGTCAGGAAGCTCTGAATTAAAATCCAGTCTTAGATGCTTACTAATTGTGTGACCCTGGGCAAATCATTTAACCTCTTTCTGCCTTAGTTTCCTTGGGAATGGTAACATAATGATAATATATAAAATTTGTGGGATGCAGCCCAAGCAGTGTTTAGGGGGGATCTTTCTATCTCTAATCAATAAAATAGAGAATAAGCAGATCAGATCAATGAGGCATGTAACTAAAAAAAAACTAGAAAAAGAACAAATTTGAAATCTCCAATTAAACACCAAATTAGAAATCTTTTTTTTTCCTTTTTGGAGGGGGGAAGGTAGGGCAATTGGGGTTAAATGACTTGCCCGAGGTCACATGGGGTGTGTGTGTGTGTGTGTGAGAGAGAGAGAGAGAGAGAGAGAGAGAGAGAGAGAGAGAGAGATGTATCTGAGGCTGAATTTGAACTCAGGTCCTCCTGACTCTAGGACCAGTGCTCTACTCACTAAACCACCTAGCCACTCCCAAATTAGAAATCTTAAACATCAAAGAAGAGATTTATAAAATTTAAAGTAAAAAATTCAGGTCCACTAACAAGGTCTGCAGGATGTGAATGGGTCCCAAAAAACAATTAATCTTCATTAACTGTCAGAGAAACTAGTTACTAGCCCCATGTGGGTGCTAGCCCTCTTTCTTTAAAATAACCAATCATAAAAAAAGAAAATAAAACAACCAATCATGCTTTCCCCACCCTCACAATGCTGTCTATCCT
Source organism: Gymnobelideus leadbeateri (assembly GCA_011680675.1). Taxonomy (NCBI): domain Eukaryota; kingdom Metazoa; phylum Chordata; class Mammalia; order Diprotodontia; family Petauridae; genus Gymnobelideus; species Gymnobelideus leadbeateri. The sequence continues at coordinate 515,204 of WOXC01008989.1, forward strand.
GTAACCAATCTCATTGTCTCCCCCTCCTAACCAACTCTTTATTCCCCAAAACTATATTAAGGCTCCCTACCTCAGGATCTTTGTTCACTGAGAGAGGCCATTGATCCGATTTATTAGTTACTGCTAGCCTAACTAATAAATTGATTGTGCTCTGACCATTGTTTCTCAGCTTACCATAATTTTCAAAAGTAACACCATAATGCCTTAGTTTGGTAATGCTGGCACAACTAAGAGTAATGAAAGTTCATTTCACCCAGGACCACAGGGATCTAGGAGGATTCCTATCCATTGACACAGTAGACAGACCTCTGGGCCTGATATTAGGAAGACCCAAGCCTCAGATTCTTTTCACTAGCTTTGACCTTGAGCAAGTCACTTAACTTCTGTTTGCCTCAGTTTCCCCAAAAATAAAATGGGGTAATAATAGCACCTACTTCCCAGGCTTGTTATGAAGATAAAGTGAGATCATATTTGTAAAGTACTTAATGAAGGTCTGCTTTATGCAAATCCCTTAGCAAAACTGACTATGCCAAGTTCCCTTAGGCATGCACAGGATACTGCCCATGGGCTGCTTTGGTGGGCTGTATGTAGTGAAGGCCAGGCCTAGCACATAGGAGGCTCTATATAAATGGTAACTCCTCCTCCTCTAATCACTACTATTAACACCACCACCATCGACTATTACTACTACTATTGTTATTCCATTGGGAGGAATAGTACAGACTTTCTGTGGCCAGAAACACAGATGGTCACACTCTTATCTCCTTCCTCTTCATGGACCTTTTGATTTAATCCCTAATACAATTGAGGGGAATGACATGGGGGAGATGAGGGCACACAGCTAGGAAAGGGTGGAAGGAAAAAATAAGGAGACAAGGAACAAGAGGATGAGAGGCAGACAGAGAAGAAGAGGAGACAGTTAGGGAAAAAACAGGAAGGAGGAGAAGGAAATGGAGCTAGGAAAAATAAAAGTTAAAAAAGTAGGGAAGGGGGAAACAAGGCATGGGAGAAGGCAATTAGAGGGGATAGGGTAAGGGAAAGAGGAGGAGGAACACAGGGCAAAGAAGACAGATAGGATGGGAGCAGAAGGAAGAGAAGGCAAGGAAGCAGGGAAAGGAGGCTAAGACAGATCTGGGGAAGGGGAAGAAAGACCTAAGTGGAAGAATGGGAGAGACCCTCCTCTTTCATTAGAGACCAGGAAACCAGAAAGTTCTTACTTTGCACTAATTATATAGATAATAGCAACTTCTAAGAAGCATTGAAGACAGGAAATTGATGATCTAAACATTTGATAGAGTCATATGAGGTAGCAATCAAAAGGAATCTTAAATACTAAAATGGGAGTCTAGAAAGAAATTGGCAGTGTGCTTCCAGCACTGGCTGGGACAAAGATGCCTGCATCAGCACCTCCAGCAAGCTTAGCCCTGTGAGACACTTCTCCACGCAGGTTTTATTAAGTTGGGGAGCTACTTTAGATCTCCAACTTGGTTTCCCAAGTTGGTCTCCCAAGTGGAAGAGCCACAGGAGAACTGGCCACCATAGACCTCAGGCACCTTAGAGTAATCAGTCTACATTATTAAGCTGGTCCTCTGTTCCCAAGTAACTGTCAGAATAACTGGGGCAGGACCAGAAGGTTTTAAGTCCTGGCCTAATCCTCGTAGGTGAGCTACCAGTGATACCAACCTCTGGCAAGGTACAACTCTTGTCTACAGTTGTGACCAAGAAAGGGATGCTTAAAGCAAGAAAAAGGAAAGGTCATTACCAGAAACAACCTGAAGGCATGCATCATCATCAGCTTTACAAGTGATATTCCCGGTACAGGATGGTGAAGGAGAATCACACTGGAAACATTTCAGAGCATCACCTGTAACATATAACAAAAACTAACATCAAGGACCTGTTAGGTTGGCAAAAATTTAGGAACATAGAATGATTGATATAGATAGATAGAGATAGAGATATATAGATATATTACTTTTTGGAAGGGGGAAGGCAGGGCAATTGAGGTTAAGTGACTTGCCCAAGGTCACACGGCTAGTAAGTGTTAAGTGTCTGAGACAGGATTTGAACTCAGGTACTCGATTCACTTCACCATCTAGCTGCCCCTATAGAATGATATATTTAGAGCTAAAAAGTATCTGAGAAAACAAATTTTTTCATTTTAGAGATGGGGAAGGCAAGCAAAGGTTAAGTAACTTGCCCAAGGTCATCTAGCTACTAAGTCTTTGAGGCAGGAATTGAAGTTATATCTTCTTTTCCTTCGATAGTGTCTTGTCCCCACTATGATAAGAGACTAACACAAATCCTATCCATGACCTACAGAGGCTTACAGTCTAAGACTGCCAATATGGAAGCACCTTTGCCCAGACTGTCTCAACTTCATGCTTGGTATACTCTCACCATGGCCTCTAAGGATTCCCTCAAGATCAAGCTTGGTTGCTACCACCTACACGAACCCTATCCTGATCAAATTAGTTGTTGGCATACTCTCCCTCCTGATATTACTTAATATAACTTTGTATTTGGTACTTATCTGTATACCTGTTGTGTCCCTCCAGCAGAATGTAAACTCCTTGAGGGCCGGAACTGTTTTTTTTTAATTATTTGTATTTCCAATGCCTTGTGCTAGGAGCTTGATAAATAAATACCTGTGGAAATTGACAGGATGAACAGAAGAACACAAGCCCACAACTGAAGAGATGTTGAAGTCTTAATGATAAGTGTGGGGTGGAGGACAAGAATGCCAAGATCACAGATTTAGAGTTAGAAGGTACCTCCATTTTAATGCTACACTAATCAAATTGTCAAGGGGATTATTTATAGAACCTGATAAAATAATAATAAAATTAATTAGAAAAACATAAGATCTACAATACTGAGGGAAATTATGAAAAAAAAATAGAGATGGGGAGAGAAAGCATTTCTAGACATATTATAAAGCAGCAGTCATCAAAATCATCTGGTAGGGTTTAAAGAATAGAAAGATAGATCAATGGAACAGACTAGACAAATGAAATTCAGGAACAACACAACTCAATAGCCCAGTGTTTGATTAAGTGGAAAAGTTACCTAGGGAAAAACTGCTAGGAAAACCAGAAAGCAGTGTGGCAGAAATGAGGCTTAGACCAACATCTTATACAATATTCCACAATACATTTTAAATGGATATTCCTTAATATTAAAGATCACACTATAAAAAATTAGAAGAGAAACATAATATACCTCTCACAGCTATATAGAAGTATTCTTAACAAAACAAGATAGGCGATTACAAAAGAGAAAACAGATAACTTTGATTACTCAAAACTGAAAAGCTGAGGCAGTGAGGTGGCACAGTGAATAGAGCACTGACCCTGAAGTCAGGAGGACCTGAGTTCAAATCCCACCTCAGACACTTGACACTCACTAGCTGTGTGACCTTGGGCTTAACTTAACTCCAATTGCCTTGCCTTCCCTCCTCCAAAAAAACCACAAACAAACAAAAAAGAAAAGTTTCTGCACAGATTAATACATCTAGGATAAGAAGGCAAGGAATAGAATGGGGGGAAAAATCTTAATATTAGACTTCTCTGATAAGATTTTAGTATACAATATATACATATAGACATACACACACGCATATATATGTACACACACACACATATGTCATTCTCCAATAGATAAATAAAGGATAGGAATTAACAGTTCTCAAAAGAACTGCAAAATATTCACAACTGCATGAACAAATGCTACAAATTACTAATAATAAAAGAAATAGAAATCAAAACAACCCTATGTTTTTTTCTCATACCTTGCAAATTAGCAAAAATGAAACCCCCCAAAATGGCAACAGATATCATTGGAGGGCTTGTGGAAAGACAGGCACATCCATCCATTATTGGTGGATCTGTGAAATGGTACAACCATTTTGGAAAGCAATAGGGATTTACACAAATAAAGTGATTAAAATGCCCATATCCTTTGAACCAGGGACTTCATTACTCCAAGAATGATACTCCATAATATTTATAGCAGCATTTTTTTGTGATGGCTAAGAATTAGAAACAAAGTTGATGCCCATCCATTGGGGGATGGCTAAACAAACTGTGGTAGATGAATATAATAGGAAATTACTATGCAAGAAGAAATGATGTATATGGAGAATACAGAGAAGTATATCAAGACCCATATGAATCGATGGAAAGTCAAGTAAGAGAACCAAGAAGACTAGATATGGTAACTATAGTGAGATAAATGGAAAGAATGATGTAGCAAAAAAATCAAAAGTCATTCTAATAAAATTTTAAAGACCAAGTGAGACTAGAACAAAGAAATATGAGAAGAAAGCCCTAGCCTGCCACTTCAGGGAGTTGAAAGGTCCACAGGTGTGTTACGAATTGCACATAGTTTTGGACTTTTTCCAATGTATCAATCGTGCTGATTTGTTTCCCCTCTTTTCTTCTCCCATATGACTAGTTGTCACATGAGATGGCTCCCTGGGAGAGGGAGGAGAAGAGGAAGAGATACTTAAGATAACTATGATGATGTAAGAAATAGAAAATGTCAATAAAAATTTAAAGAGGGTACCTCTAGCCATTGCTTCCCCTCCCTTCCATTAAGTCTTAAGACTCATGGAAAACAATAAAATATTAAGTCTTTAATGACTCAAAAAGAAAAAAATCCACAAATGACCCATTCCATTAGGGAGCTGCCCATTTCTTTGTAATATGCTGTGTTTCATTTTTATTGATAACTTTTATTACTACAATCACCTACATTTAATAGTGTATCCCTGCTCTTCCCAGAGAGCCATCCCTTGTGAAAAAGAATTTGAAAATTTTTTAAGGTTAAGCAAAATTAATACATTGAAAAGACTTGACATTATATAAATGTTCCACATATGAATGTTCTCTCTCTTACACACATACACTCACACACACACACACACACACACACACACACACACACACACTCTCTCTCTCTCTCTCTCTGTAAATAAGGAAAGAGGGTGACTTCTCATATATATCCTTTTGATCCATGGCATGGAAAATGAATTGTTAGAATGTAGAGAGCTGCCTCTGGCCCAGTAAGACCTTTCCAGGTACCTAAAGCAGTACTTTCCAGGGAACCATGGTCAAATTCCTGGCCCTGATGGTGGTAACCCTCATCCCTATAACTCTAGAAAACCAGCTACATTCCTTTTGACCTGTGTGACCTTGTGTGAGTCACTTCCCAAGTTCCTCTAATCTCAGTTTCCTACTCTGTAAAAATGAGATAGTTGGACTTGATGTTTTCTCAATTTCCTCTAGAGCTCTGAAATCCTATGATTCTATGATTCCCAGTAGAAAAATCAGACTTGCCACCCCCCCCCCAAACCCTTTTCCATCATCTGACACATAATGATCCTTACTGTCTGGCCTCCCCAGAGAAGTGTCCTGAAACAGGGGAATCATTTGAACCCACTGGTAACAGGAGAGAACAGTTTCAGTTGAATGATGAGGGTAGAAGTCAGGCTGTACAGAGTAAAGAAGGTTCCTGAAGGAGAAGAAAGGAAGAAAATGGGCTTCTTAAGGAGTCTGGTACAAAAAAGGAGGAGAGATATGGGATAAACCCCAGCAGGGATGGAAAGATTGATCAAGTGAGAGGTTTTGGGGGATGCAGGAAATAAGGGTGTGTTTGTAGGCAGTTGGGAAGTAGCCAGTAGATGAGGGGAGAGTGAAGATGAGTGGGAGAGTGGGCATGGTAGAGGGAACAATATGCTAGAGATGGGACTTAATGGGATAGATTTGAGGAAGGATGGAAAGGTCTGGAAGAGTGGAAAAGTGGCGATAGGCAGAAAGACTCAGCAGGGAAGTCCCAGCTGAGGTTACGTAATGTAAATGGATCCAGCCAGCAGCTTTTTGTATTCTTTTGGTAATTATCTCCAACTTTGGTCTGTAGTACACGCCCAGAGTGAAGGCAGGGCTTGGTGGGAGTGACCGAGGTCTGGGCTGAGCTGGGTCGAATTCTCACTAGAGGAAAAAATGGACCTTTAATTCCTGATAAAAAGACCAGAACTGAGGAAGAACTTTGAAATACAAATACAAGAATCCAGAGAAACAGAGAAACAAATTTCTTTGAGCAGCTAGAAGGACCTGTATGATGAAGTGCTGTTAACATTGTATCCAGAGAGAAGAAACAAGTATCTCCTCAGAATCCAATGTCTTTGAAAAGTATTGAGGAAGTTAAATAAATAAACCAGAGGCCCTAAGGGTGGATTGGTCCTGTTCTGAAGGTTTTAGGACAAAGTAAAGTTAAGAAATTAACACATTGGTTGGTAAAGGAAAGTAAAAAAAAAAAAGAAATAAAGCACTCGTGCTGAAAAAGAAAGCAGAATGGACTATTTCTCATCTTGGAGGTGTGTGAGAAGGAAGGCAGTGGGTGGAGGCGGTGTCCTGTGAGCCTCTTATCTGATAGTGTGAAGTTAAACACACACGCACACATGCACACACACATATGCACACACACCACACACTCGGGTGCGCGCACGCACACACACACACACACAGTCTGATATAGGAGTACATCAAACTCAATGGGGAAACAAGGGGTTTCCCACCTCCTTCGTTATTTCTCTGAGTTAATGGGAGAGAGAGATTAAGGATAGTATGAACAGTAACGAAGAGAAAGAAAAATGTTATAATATTTTAAAAAAATTCGTAGAAGGGGGCAGCTAGGTGGCGCAGTGACTAAGAGCACTGGCCCGGGAGTCGGGATGACCCAGGATCGAATCCGGCCTCAGAAAATGAGCACCCACACATAAATAATGACTGGCCGTGTAACCTTGAGCAAGCTACTTAACCCCAATTACTTTTTTAAAAAAAATAAAAATAAAAATCCATAGAAGAGGACAGGCATAATAGATCAAGTGAACCACTTTAGGGTATTTTCAAGATGGAAGGAGGTAGTATAAAACAAACATTTATAACTTCATATGGAGTCCTTTTTGTCCCCTGCAGTGTCTATGGAAATGCCTTGGGGAAGGGGGTTTCACTTCAGAATAAAAAAGAAATTAAAAATTACAGAAACATGCATCATACATAACAGAGATGAAGAGTTTCACCTGCAATCCTCCCTTTCTGTTCCCCTCTGCATATGGAAATACTCATATCTGTTGCTGTTCAGTACAAGTTCAGAACAACTCGAAATAAGACTAAAGAAAAAAAACCCTTTTTGTCCCTCAAACGAGGAACATACAGGTTCTAATTCACTCACAAGTAGCCATTCAAAAAATTATCTTCTTTCTATAGCACTTGTGCAATTTCATGAACTTTCAATGCTCTGTCAAGGCTTATGAAGCTTGTCAAAATCAGTATCTTGGGATGATTCAGCCAAAGCTTAGAAGACCTGGACGCTCTCATTTTTATGGACAAGGAAACACAGGCCGAAGAAATGACATGCCCAAGTTGAGCCTGGAGGTGAATGGAAGAGCTGATCTTTGAAACCAGCGTCTGGTCCTTGGGCTCCAACCTCAGATCTCTTAGACTTTTTATACTTTACTGATATCCTCGGGGCTTCTCCTGCACATCAATTACTATTTTTCCCCCTTTATCATTGATTCTTTACAACTCTGTGAAGTCAATGGGGCTGGTGTTGTAACACATCTCCACTTTATACACAGAGAAACTAAGGCTAGAAGAATTTAAAGGATTTCTGTGTTCACACAACTAGGAAGTGGTAGAGTTGATACTTGAGACTAGGCCTTCTAACTTATCACAGCCAAAGTCACCTACTGGCCTGCAGGGGCACACAGGGCAAGATGTGAGAAATTAAATGATATAAAATGTTATGCAAATTAGAGAATGAGTAAAATGGAATCATGGACAGATGAACGGACTGGATCCTAGGGTGATCCACTTACAACTGGAAGAAAAATTAGAAGTCATCTAGTCCTCATTTCACAGATGAGGAAGCTGAGGTTGAGCCAGGTTCCGTAACTTGCCCTAATCCAGTGCTATTTTCACTATACAAATCCAATTGATAAAGGTCAAACACCCTGGACATCAGAATGACCAGGGTCAAGTAACAGTTTGGATGCTTCCAAACTGTGTGGGTTGCCTTGGGCAAACCGCTTTACCTTCCTGGGGGCCATTTTCCTCATCTATAAAATGAGGAAGGATGTGTAAGGCACCTTCCAGCTCCAATATGCCCAATACGCCCATTCCACATCCTGGAAAGTCCCACCATCTGGAAAGACCAGGGGAAATGAAGCAAAAGGACCCTCTATTTCTGCTTCTCTTTGTCTCTTTTGGAAGGATGTCATCAACATTAAGAGACAAGTCTGAGGCAAGATTTCCCACCTATCCGCTGTTACTGTCCAAGGCACAAGGAGGTTAAAATTTGGAGTGGAGGACGTGGGTGTGAATCTCAGCTCTTTTCTTCCCCTCCCCAGGCCCTCTTAGAGAGCAGCCCAGACACCCTATTGCTTGGTTGGCTCTGTGACTGAGGGTGGGCCATACAGGATGGGGCTATTAGTGTAGGGCAAATCCATAACACAAGCAGGGGCTGTAAGTCAGGACAGGGGAGGGGCCGGTAACCCAGGAAGGAGATGGACCGGAGGACAAGGTGCTGTGAGGGAGGGCGGTGCCCTATTCATTCCTAGCTCATTCTCATGGTGCGGAATCAGAGCTGACTCACCTGGACTACTGAACATCGCCAGGACCAGGAGACCAAGGAGGACCAGGACGTGTATCTTGCTGCCTCCCATCATACCAATAACTTCTAGAACCTGAAGAGGGAAAACACACATTCCAGAATGACTCTCCAGTGGTTTAAATATCCATTTGGTATCTGGGATTGCTGTTTAGATTAGAAAATAGACAATACAGGGAAAGAGGTAAGACACTGGCCTTTTTTTGTTTGTTTGTTTGCTTTTTGAAGGGGGGAAAGCAGGGAAATTGGGGTTAAGTGACTTGCCCAAGGTGACAGGGCTAGTAAGTGTTAAGATTTGAACTCTGGTCTTCCTGACTCCAGAGCCTGGTGCTCTATTCTCTGCACCACCTAGCCGTCATGACGCTGGCCTTTTCTAAACATCTTTTGTCCTTTCTGGCCCCTAGAAGTCTAAATCTAGAGGTAGAAGGGACCTCAGAATCTATCTAACCATTTTATAGACAAGGAAACTGAGGCCACAAGGTCACACAGATGTGGGATTTGAGCCCAGGCTCTCTGACAGTAGAGCCAGAGTTCTTTCCATGCACCATCCTGTCCCTAGCAGCATGACAAAAATAAAATAAGAATAAGAATATAAAAAAAAAAATGCCATCTGACAACATTGCTGGAGCTGGTTACATCTGTTTTGTCCATGTCATCTCAAGCCTTACAACAACCCTAGGAGTTGGTACAGATATCATCAAAATGACTTTACAGGTGAGGACACTGAGGCACAGAGAAGTAACAGTGACTTGCCCAGCATCACCTACCTAGTAAGTATTCTGGGCCAAACCTAACTTGGACCTAACTCAAATAATCAGCTCAGGAAGAGAGTATAATTAGGAACTTTTGCACCATATTTTAGAACCAATTTTATTTGTGACCACGTTAAAAAGAGGTTAAAAGAGATACAATTCTTAATTGGATTCAAATTAAAAATTACTCCCTTTTCTCTTTTTAATTCACTGAAACAATTAGCAACAATAAGCCAGGAGATTGTCCCAGTGGGGAAACAAGAATTCTGATAAGACCTCAGGAGCTACAGCCGCAGATGGCTGGCCCTTTTATATCTGGGGACAAGAAAGTCAAATCAGTAATTCAGGTTCCAGGCTCCTGAGCCATTCAAAGCCCAAAGACAACCCCCAGTCCCCTTAGAAGGAAACCAGCTCAGTCCAGTAAAACAAGCATTGTTCCTATCACAAACAGCATCAGACAAAGGAATTGAAAGCCAGGCCCTCTGACTGTAAGTACATCCCACATCCTTTCAAATTGGCTTCCTTTTGAGACAAGAAACCAAGGTAGAAGAAGCAGGACACACCCTTAAACCCAGAAGGAGACTTGAATCCTTCTTTTCAGACTCCACATCTTACAGAAAAGGAAGCTGAACTTCAGGCTAAATGACCAGGCCAGAGTAACAGCTAATTAGCCATAAAACGGGAAGAAGCCAGGTATTCTAATCCCCAGGCCTGACTTAGTAGACAGCTTAACTAGACCTAGGTGCCTTGATCCAGAAGACAGAGGAATAAAAGAATGAATGAATTCATTAATTAATTGTAAGGGCAGGATTGAAATCACCCTACCTCCACTTAGCCCTAGCTGTTGTACCCAAACCCAAACCACCCATCTCCTGATTTGAAGCCCACCATTAAGCCCCATTTATATCTGTCTTTGTCTCTATCTTATACCCTGTAATAGCTTGAAATAGCTTAAGGCATAGTCTTGGGTATTGCCCAAGGAGTAGTCCCCTAACCCCCTACTTCCTCAACTAGCATTCTGTATATTATCACTATGTACAAAGGTCAGTCCCGTGGATATGGTACAAGTTTATCTTAAGAAGAGACCACCTTGTACCCAGAATATGATGCTATCCTGTCCCCATTACCCAACGTCCCTCCACCCTGTACCCGGAACATGACTCTAGCCTGTCCCCATTACCCAATGACCCTCCTCCCCGTTCTGGGAGGGACCCCCTTATTCCAGGAAAGTTGCACCCTTGTTCCTTGCATCATTTCCCCAAATTAGCCCTGAGCTATAGATCTAACCAATGGCAATCCTTGGCTTCTGTACGTCATTGCTTATGCTAGCTCCCCTCTCCAATAGTGGTTTTTGTGGTTTTAGCCTTTATAAGCACCATGTGTACCCCAATTTGGGACTGCCAGATTTGAGTTTATACTCTAGGTAGTCTTGGGCTTGATCAATAAATCTACACTAAATTTACCTTGAACCCAGGTCATGGCTCCTCTCATTCTCTGCACAACATAATGGGAACACAATTGTTCAGTAGGTATGAACATGGCCTGGATGCTTCTCTAGGTTCTATCTGGATTAGCAGAAGACCTTGTTTATGCCCTCTGGGGCTGTGAGAAACCAGTCAGTTACTTAGAATAGGTGATTGCCCATAAAGGAGAGTCACATAAGGGGGAAAAATGCTTCTCCTATGGCATCAGCCTCCTCCTCTCTGGATTTTGCCAGAGAAAGGTCTTTCAAGGGTCTGGAGGCCTTTGAACTTGGCATCTTTCCATAGGTATCCTAGCAGTATCCCAGAACAGTTGACAGGGACAAAGGCAGGCTTGACACACATTGAAGGCTCTACAAAGAGTCCAACAACAAAACTGTGCCCTGCCTACAGACATGAAGAGTCCAGCAGAAGTTCTTTTAAGAACTGAATAACTCTTTTCCTGTTTGCTCCCTAAATTTGAGCCTACTTTTCCTAGAATCAGTCTACATTCGTGGGAGAGTGTAGACATAGAAATGTTTTATACCAACTCCCTTAATCTCACTATTACTGTTCTTAGCCATACTTAGCAATATCCTTAGTAACCTTCCCTTTACAGGGATAACAGTAGTCTTGAATGGATTATAGATCTGAATTCCACAGAGAAGGGGTATATAATTTATTCTTCCTAATCTCTGAGAAAGGAGAAGGTATGACTTTTCTTAATAATTAGTTTCCCTAGGGGCGGCTAGGTGGGGCAGTGAGTAGAGCGCTGGCCCTGGAGTCAGAAGGACCTGAGTTCGGATCCAGCCTCAGACACTTAACACACACAAACAAAAAAAACCTAGCCATGTGACCTTGGGCAAGTTACTTAACCCCAATTGCCCTCCAAAAAAAAAAAAAAAGAAGAATTAGTTTCCATGTTGAAAATGTTTTTCTGTCAGGAAGTATCCCCCAGAAGAGACTAAAATCTAGGATGGGTGGCCCCTGGCCTGACTCAGTGTGGCATTTCCTTTGTTCAAAAAATCTTTTTTTCTCCTTCTCTAACCTAAAGCCTTCTCTGTTCAATTGAAGTTCAGTCCTTTATTGTTCTAGTCTGACTGGATCCACAGACTGACCCTTTGGAAATAAATAAGTCAAAGCTCGTTCACCAAAGCCCAGAATAGGTTCAGAGAGTCTACAGCCCTCAGATTACCAAGACTTGGACAATGGAGGTTAAACACTGAGCTGTCCTTCCTCTTCTGCTCTGGCCTCCCTAATCAGAGGTCAGGGCAGTATCTAAAGATTCCCTAATGGGGACAAAAATAATAAACCTACTTGAGTCATTGTCACTGGCCAGGGAAAACCCAGGAAACAGCTTTAAATCAGAAGATAATCAAAATTGCCAATATTCTCTCTCTGCCTGCTATTACACATCATCCCCCAGTCAGATTCTTCCAGTTTTTGGTGCCCCAATATGAATCTAGATAAACAGGTATGAAATGTAAATAAACCAGTATGAATGTAGATAACCAGGGAAAGAGATTAGAGCTGAATTCTTGGCTAGAATCTCTTCAGTTTTGTCTACTGCCTTTCCAGTCCCCATGTTGGAATGGGACATGCTGTTACTGCACTTACTGAATAAAGTCCCTTTCTTCCCATGCTCTTATTAAGGACCCTTGAAGGGAGGAGGGGGGAATCACTGAGTTTTGTGGCCATAGAGTCCAATCCATGCCCTACAAAAATCCTTCCTAGAAAATTTTAAAAGAGTTTCTAATCAAGTTTAGCTCCACTGGTTACATCAGAAAAAAGTGGTCACCCAACCTCAGTGTGACCTCAGTAAGAGGAAACCCAGCACCCCCAAAGGTCCTTCTACTTGGGGACTGATGGAATTGTTAAGAAAGTTTTCCCAGATGTCAAGACTAAATTGGTTTATTTGTAACTTCCCTACATTGTTCCCAGATCTGCCCTCTGCGACCCAGCAGCAGTCCTTCAGATACTGAAGGATGTGTAGTAAGCCTTTTCTTTTCCAAGTCAGCATCCCTCTCTGCTTCAACCAACCCTCATGTGGTCCTGACCCAATGCCTTTCAACATCCTGCTTGTCTTCCTTGGGTTGCCTTACATAATCCCTTCTTGTGTTCCCAGAACTGAACTTTAATCTTCCTAATGTCATTTTATGGGAACAGAGGACAGCAGGATTACCCCTTCCCTCCCTATGCCTGGAATTTCTCAACACAGCCCAAACCCTCATTAGCAAAAAAGCATCCAAATCCCATTGCTGATTCATGTGGAGTTGGCAGCCCACTAACACCCCAGGTCTTTTTGAGACAAAGGCTATCTGGCTAATTATGCCTCCTTATCTTGAACTTATCAGCTTGATATTTTAATGACTTCTAGAGAAGACTATCTTTGCACCCTTTTCTAGCCCTTCTTTCCTGGCTACACCCAGATTCTGAGATGTGACTAGAACAGGGGATTTGCTGAAATGACAAAGCATTAAAAAGGAAGAGGGCTATGACAGCCAGGCCCAACTTAGCAGGTGCCTCTGCCATCCCATTTCCTAGCCCCATCTTCAGGGAAAAACAGCCTAAATTATAAAAGAGCCTTACAGATCAAACAGAACAAAGCTACTAGTTTATATATGAAGGGACTGAGGCCCAGAAAAGTTAAGTGATATGTCCAAGCACACCCAGGCTTCAATTCAGACACAGTTGGTGTTCAGAGAATGACTTATTTATAAGATCTCAGCACAAGAAGGAACTTCTGAAATTATCTCCCTACATCTCAGGCAGGCAGTTGCCTTAACTTCCCCATCCAGCCCCCAAATAGGGAAGTTTCTTTTATTTATTTTTTTGCCCTTTTTTGGAGGGGTTGGGGTTAAGTTGGGGTTAAGTGACTTGCCCAAGGGTACACGGTTAGTGTTAAGCATCTGAGGCCAGGTTTGAACTCAGGTCGTCCTGACTCCAGGACCAGTGCTCTATTCACTGGCAAGTTTCTTTAAAAGTCTCTGGACAAGACGGGGAAGTAGGAGACTTCACACATGAAAACTGACTACAAGCAGGAGTATAGGTGTTTGTGCCAGGACAGCAAGAAAGGATGCACAAAACTAGGACAGCACCACCAAGTGTGGGTCTCTGGAGCCATGGTGAGACAGCATGAGGCACAGGACCTGGGTTCACATTCTGCCTCTATCACTACTACCATCTGTGTGACCTTGGCCAAGCCCCTTGACTTCTCTGGACCTCAGCTTCCTTCTTTGTAAAATAAGAGGGTCGAAGTGGCAGCTAGGTGGCACAGTGAATAGATCACTGGCCCTGTGTAGCAGCAAGCACCCCAACATCCCCAGGGTAGCTGCCAATACAGGTTCTTAGATCTGCTTTTCAAAAGGAAAGCAACTCAAAATGGGTTAACAAGCTTACTTTAATCAAACAAACATACATTACCTAGTTCAGGGGAAAAAGGTCAGCACCCCAAACTTCAGAGTTACAGAACTTACAGATCAAACAGACAGGCTTCCAAACTGTCCAACCATTATATCAATACCAAATCACAGTTACCAGAGAGGGAAGCATCAACATCTGGGTTTTCAAAGCCGGGGGGCTCTCAACAACGGCTTCCCAGAGTCTCACCTGGTCAAGTCACACAACACTTCTCAAAGTGAGCCCCAAAGCAAAGCCTCTCCTCAGGGTTTATATAGCCTTCTCCTAGCTCAGAGAATGTAACAACCTCCTTGACCCACTGCCCAATCACAAAGTATCAAGGTGTGGGCTTCCCTGAAAAACAAGCCTCCCACCACAGGCTCCAGGTGCACTTAAGCTAGGGGCAGGGAAGATCTTTAAATTTGCATTTCCATTACATTCGGCCCCAAGATCTTTCATGCCCATAGCATACGCAATTTACATTTGAATTAGCACTAAAACATCTCTTAGGTCACATTTTCAAGGTACATAAGAAAATCACAATATAATCTCAAAATACAATAGTTCAAGTCTTCCACTCATGGGGCAAATGTTAACTCAGTCACTTATCCGTAAAATCAAAAAATAGTCACTCTTAAGTTAACTCAATCAGTTACATCAGTTTTCAAAGTTACAAGTCTTCCACTCATGGGGCAGTCTTGATTAACTCAATTAGTCTCTTATCTGTAACAATATCTCAAAGTACAATTAGTCACTTATTCAGTAAAAGTCTTACTACGCATGCCCATAGCATAGACAATTTACATTTCAATTATCACTAACCATCCCTTAAGTCATATTTTCAAGGTACATTTAAAGTTACCAAAGTGGCCACTGGGTCTTAAACAAAGTACATTGCATTTTCACATCAATTCACAAAATACAAAGCATTATCACATAAAGTTCTCTTGGGAGGAGGGGGGTGTCCTTCCCACAACACTGCTCCAGCCCCTGCTTCCAAGTCCAGAGAGGAAGCTGGGCAACAAAACCAAAGTGGGGTCCTTGGGGTCCATGGCACTTCACCCCACCCACCATAGTCACAAGTCCATCCCCCCTGGGTCCCAAACTGTGGGATGCAGCAAGGAAACACATTCAGTGCCCCTGCTTTGCCACACAGTCCTTATCGATTTGGTATTGATGTATGTAATGTTGGGACAGTTTGGAAGCCTGTCTGTAACTCTGAAGTTCTGTAACTCTGAAGTTTGGGGTGCTGACCTTTTTCCCCTGAACTAGGTAATGTATGTTTGTTTGATTAAAGTAAGCTTGTTAACCCATTTTGAGTTGCTTTCCTTTTGAAAAGCAGATCTAAGAACCTATATTGGCAGTCACCCTGGGGATGTTGGGGTGCTTGCTGCCACAAAATGGCGACGAGGATGGGATCTGCTGAGTAAAAGGAAAGTATGGGGGCTGGGATAATTGTTTGTTTCCCAGTTGTGGTAGCTGTGACTCTGTGGAGCCATGGAGCAGGAGAGAACGGCCTGCATGCTGACTTCACTGAGCTGAGAGCAGGAATGGTGAGCTGCCTGCATGGAGACCTGTGGAGAAACCTGGAGCTGCTGCCTTCTGCTGGAGGAGAAGGAACCCAGGAGTTTGGAGTTCAGCCACAGGACAAGATGAGGACTGTGAGGCAAAGCAGGGGCACTGAATGTGTTTCCTTGCTGCATCCCACAGTTTGGGACCCAGGGGGAGGATGGACTTGTGACTGGTGGGTGGGGTGAAGTGCCATGGACCCCAAGGACCCCAATTTGGTTTTGTTGTCCAGCTCCCTCTCTGGAATTGGAAGTAGGGGCTGGAGCAGTGTGAGGGAAAGAACAACCCCCTCCTCCCAAGAGAACTTTATGTGATAATGCTTTGTATTTTGTGAATTGATGTGAAAATGCAATGTACTTTGTTTAAGACCCAGTGGCCACTTTGGTAACTTTATATGTACCTTGAAAATGTGACCTAAGAGATGTTTTAGTGCTAATTCAAATGTAAATTGCATATGCTATGGGCATGAAAGATCTTGGGGCCGAATGTAATGGAAATGCAGATTTAAAAGATCTTCCCTGCCCCTAGGCCCTTTGATTGGCTTAAGAGACTTTGATTGGCTTTAAGAGACTCTGAAAACCTTCCTTGATTTGAAAATATGCTCTGCCTCCTAATAGGCTGAATGTGGTCACATGGAGCCTGTGGTGGGAGGCTTGGTTTTCAGGAATGACTCCACCTTGATACTTTGTGATTGGGCAGTGGGTCAAGGAGGTTGTTACATTCTCTGAGCCTAGAGAAGGCTATATAAGCCCTGAGGAAAGGCTTTGCTTTGGGGCTCACTTTGAGAAGTGTTGTGTGACTTGACCAGGTGAGACTCTGGGAAGCCGTTGTTGAGAGCCCCCCGGCTTTGAAAACCCAGATGTTGATGCTTCCCTCTCTGGTAACTGTGATTTGGTATTGATATAATGGTAGGACAGTTTGGAAGCCTGTCTGTTTGATCTGTAAGTTCTGTAACTCTGAAGTTCGGGGTGCTGACCTTCTCCCCCTGAACTAGGTAATGTGTGTTTGTTTGATTAAAATAAGCTTGTTAACCCATTTTGAGTTGCTTTCCTTTTGAAAAGCAGATCTAAGAACCTATATTGGCAGTCACCCTGGGGATGTTGGGGTGCTTGCTGCCACACCCTGGAGTCAGGACGACCTGAGTTCAAATTTGACCTCAGATGCTTAACATATAATAGTCGTGTGACCTTGGGCAAGTCACTTAACCCCAATTACCCTGCCCTCCCCCTCCAAAAAGCAAAAAAAAAAAAAAAAAAGAGAGAGAGAGAGAGCATTGGGCTAAATGACTTTATTGGTCTCCTGAAATTCTGGATCAATGATCCCTTGATCTACCTATAATAAATAAAGCTAGCATTTATAGACCCCTCTAAGGTTTGCAAAGTGCTTTACAAATATCTCATTTAATCCCCACGACAACCCTGGGAGGTAAGTGCAAGTTAAGTGACCTGCCCAGGGTCACACAGCTGTTAAATGTTGAGGGCAGGTTTTGAACTCATGCTGAGTCTTCCTGATTTGGAGCCCAATACTCCATCCCCTGTTCCACCTAGCTTGGACATCTCTAGTTGTGAGGAAGGTTTTCTTTCCTCCGATATCAAGGCTAAATATACCTCTCTGAGGTTCTCTGGCCCCTTGCTTCTAGTTCTGTCCTCATGGATCAAATGCAGTTTTCCCTTCCAAATTGTGGGGGACTAGTGGTGTGGTACCCCCACAATCTGGAAAATCTGGGTAAAATTTTTTGGCCTCACATTGTACCAGAGAAGTCTGATTTTTTTCTTTTTCTTTTATGGGGTGTTTATTGTAAAGTTTGGGTTAAGTATTTAGTCATAGGGTCTGTGTTGTCTGCTAGCCCTTGCTTGTCTAAAAATTCCCCCCAAATTCTCATTAAATTCCTTATGCCGACCCCGAGCTATATGGAAACCACGCAACATAAAATCCTCAGCCCAACCCGAACAGTGACTAAGAAATGTGCCTCCTTCCTCTCGCCTCCACATGCAGGTCTAGAAAGAGGCTGAGCAGACCAATGTACTGGTTTGTCCTGCTATATCATATTCCTTTGTCACACAAGGGAGGGCTCTGTGGGTGGGGGAAGAGTCACTAGAAAGTAATAGTAATATTTTTTTAAAAAACAGAGTACCCCAAAATACCCCCAAACAGTTCCAATACAGCTGTCATATCTCCTCTGAGTCCTCTTTTCCACTGACTAAAAATCTCCATTTCCTTTATCTAGTCCTCAACTCCAATGCCTTTCTTATCAATGACCTTTCTGGGCATGCAGAACAAAATCCACTACTAACAAAGCTCTGTTTCCTAACAGAAGATCATCATTCCTGGGATGGGGGGCCTTGGCAGAATGGGCTTCTCTAAAAACAAAACCTTTTCTCTGGCCCAATTTAGTGTCAGGGCAATGGCAAGAGATTAAAACTGGGAGATTGTCATTTTACAGGTCACACGGTGGGAGTGGGGGTGGGAGGAAGGAAGCCAAGTCAGAATTCAAACCCAGGTTTTCCAAATCTTGGGCTCCTTCCATTATCCCACACTGCTAGGTTTGAGTCCCAGTCTTACTGATTTGCTATGGGACAGTGGGCATAAATCCCTTTTCCAATCAAATTCCCTTACTGTAAATTGGGGATAAAACACAAATACTGTGTATTTGATCAAATTCTTGATTTTGTCGGATACACCTAGTGCTTTATAAAACATTTTTTCATGTCATAAAAGTGAACTGTCCTGACTAAATCAGCCTAAAGAAGTGAGTTTGAGAAACAGAAAAGGGATTGTGTAAAAAAACCTACCTCATCTTGCAAATAAGATATTTGAAACCTAGAAAAAGGGGAAGGTCACTGATGTAGGAAGGTACCATAATAGCAAGTGAAAGTGGGAGAAACAGATGCAGGGAGGAACAGGAATGATTTGCACTGGAGGCCCCAGTGGCTTTCCATCACCTCCAGGACAAAATTCCAACTCTTCTGTTTAGCATTACAAGTCCTTCCCGGTATGATCCCAGACTATCTTTGCTGATTGCAGGATGCTATTCACCTTCCTACTTCCAGTCAAGCTGGCCTCTACTGATCTAATTCCCAACCTATAAAATGCCACCAATTTGTTTAAGGAAGAAGGCAGTGACTCTGGAGTCAGAAGACATGAATTCAAATCCTACCTCCAATGATTTAGATGACTTTGAGTCTGTTACTTAAGCTCCCTAGGCATCAGGGAGTGGAGCTGGACTGTATGTATGGTGTCTGTGGTCAGCCAGCCACACCTGTAATGCTCTCCCAGAATTCTTAGCTTCTTTTAAGGCTAAACTCTCTCAATTTCCCAAGTTATATTCCCATTATTTTTTATATTTTGTATTTACTTCTCTGTGTATATGCTATACAGTCCCTAAAGAATGTAAACTCCCTGAGGGCAGGGGCTGTTCCATTTTTGCTTTTCTCTGCGGTGCCTATGCTGAAGTCAAGCTAACTTGGAGTTTCCAGATGCGGCTTAGACCAAAGCAGCCATCAGCAGGCTGGGGTTAATGCTGAGGGTAGAGTTCAGAGGCCGGGCCATGACTTTGGCTCGCACTCAGCACACCTGAGAAGCTTTCCCCAGACTTCGTACAACCTGACCCACCTCTGGCCTGAGACCATAATGGCGGCAGAGCTGGGGGTTCTGTTCTGGCTGGGCTCTGCTCAGCTGGGAGAGTGGGCTAGGGAATTAATGAGGGAGGAGTCCCAGGTCCTCAATTCTCAGGCTCCTTCCAGCTCTAAAAGTCTGTGACCATTGAGACCTACACCCTGGGCAACAACTTTGCTTTGAAAGAGAAGGACTAGAGTCCAAGTTCTCTGGTTCCAACCCTTCTACCTTTAGAAGGCAAGACTTTGTGGGCAACCCCTCCCTGAGACTCAGTTTTTTCACCTGTAAAATGGGGATAAAACAACCCACCATTCTACACTAAAGAAAGTGCAGATCTTTCAACTGAGCTGTCCCAGAGACAAGGCAATCCTGTTCCTCCTCCCTCATAACTCCCTAGCTCACTCCTCACAAACATTCTCTTCTCTGCAGTCTCCTGTAACTCCTATCCCTTCACCCTCACAGTGGAGACCTCCACTCTCACTTGACTAAGCAAACTGAGGTCATTCCATGTAAGCTCCATCCCCCCCTTCTCTTCATCTTGAAAACCCTTGACATCCAGAAGCAGGTCAGGTGGCCCAGCGGATAGAGTGCTAGGCTTCCAGTCAGAAGACTTGAGTTCATCATATGGGGTGTTTTTAATTGCTTTTATTTGTCTCATAGGGGAATTCAATCTGGATGATTAAATGGAGGGAGATTCACCCAACCCCAAGAAATAATTGTGATGATATAATAAAAGTATTACTAAAAATGCGTTTATTTTTAAAGTGAATTAGTAAGCTGATCCTTCTTCCAGGAAATCTGGGCAAGTCCAGTATCAAGAGACCCTTTTCCCCATGATGTGCTTCCAGGATTACCACCCCGAAAGGAGACTGTAAGATTACCTTCTGCTCTGGCACACTCCAGCATTCAGAAAGAGGGGGAGATACAGACCAAGATTCAGACCAAGACCACAGGGGAAGATCCTTGTTATACAAACAACCTATGACAGTCCTCAACGCCAAAAGATAAAAATTCTACCTACCTATTATCACAGGGATTATTCACAGTTTCTGTAGAACGTGAGCAAAGCCCTAGGGAACTCCATTTAGTCATACTACCCGAAGCAATTCTTCCTCCCTACTGAAGCTCATTTACTCAGCCCATGGAACCTAATGGGGTCACGGGTTTATACTTTACACCGGGAAAGATGAAAGAGCAATTAAAAAAAACAAACAAACTCTTAGAGGGAGACACAACAGAGCAACTGCTCCTGCAGGGGCAGGAAGCCCTGGCTTTGAATTCTGATGTTTACTAGCTGTGTGATCCTGGCCAAGTCACCCAGCTACCTTGGGCCTCAGTTTCCTTATCTGTAAAAATGAAGTGGCAATGAATTTTCTTTTTCTTGCCTTCTCAGCAGGTGGGGAAGGGGAGGGGAGGAAGAGAATTTGGAACTGAAGATAAAATAAAATTGAATTTAAAATTTAAAAATAAATATATAATAAAAATAAATGACAGCTGGTCATTTATTCTGAGCCCTCTTCCATAGCTGTATCTATGAAATAAAAAGTCCCTCCTAGGGGTACATTTATGATTTTATTCCACCTACAAAATGAATTCATCGTATAAAATTGAGAGGACCACTCCACCACTGGGTGCCTGGGGCCCCCCCCAGCCAGGCAGCCTGGACCCTAATGCTTCCTTAGAATGGGGACCCTCTCCTAGCTCTCACCACTCTCTCAGTTCCCTCCCTCCCAATCAGATGCTAACAGACAGCCCTCAGGGACAATGGAAACCCCTGAGTCGAAGGGAAGGAGAACCCTCACTCCACTGGGGTCTTTCTTTTCTTCATTCCCGGTTTCCAGATTTTGACTGCCAAGACCTTAATGTGAAAAAGTTTTGTTCAGGGCTCGAAAACTGAAGATTTTAAAGAAAGAAGGTGCTCAAACCACTAAGCTTTGTTCCCTTTTAGACCACTCTGTACCCTGGCTGTGGGCCTCAACTGTAGAATGGGAAGAATGAATAACTTCCTACCTACCCTTGAACTGGGATAGTGAGGAACAAATTAAACACTAGTTGTAAATCTCTTAGTGCATAGTAGGTGCTATAGAAATGCTTCTTCTTTTCCCTCCCATCCACCTGACATCCCAGGGCATCCTTGCCTGGGCCTAACCCACCCAGAAGTCAGCATTCAAGTTGTTCCTGGTTGAAACACAAAGCTCTCCCTACTGACTCACTGAGGTGGGGCATCCACCATTATCTCACAAAGAAAAATTTTTAAAGAAGCCACATTATTTTTCCAAGTAAAATCTGGGCATTACGTGTTCCAAGAAGAGCAATTCCACTCTCCTTCCTCCTCCTTGGCTCCCTCTCTGTTTTAAACACCAAAATCTATATATTGGATGATACAGGATACACAGTGATTTCTCATACTTGAGAGAAACCAGGGAGGGGAAAGATCTCCTCAAAAGCTATTTCCCATTTCTAACACGGAACTAGCAAGGTTCAGTGGAAAGACCGTTGGATTTGGAATCAGAACACTGGGTTCTAATCCTGACTCCACCTGTATTATCCTGGGGCAAATTGAGAAATTGTTCTGTATCTAAGTTTCCCTGCCTGTAAAATTAGGAGATTTGACCCCTCAGGTGGTTTCCAGTTCTGATAGCCCATGACCCTATCTCTGATTCAGTTTGGGGCAACTGCAGCCTCCCCTATCCCAGGATGGGAAAAAAAAATCTGTCCTCAAGAGAACCAGCAGAGTACTTGCAATAATTTTTCTTATAAAATCTCAAACCCAGATGCTCCGTCAACAGATTATAGCATTCAGGCTAAAAGGAATTAGTGATTTCCTAATTTGCTAAAATGCTGATTTTTCCAGAAATGAGTCATCTTCTACCCTCTACCAGTATCTTCTGTCACTAGGCAGTCAGGGTGCCAACTTTCAGGGAGAACTTATCATAAGAGAAAGGTAATCATATAGAATTCAAAGAGTTGAAAGGGACCTCAAATGTCTCCTAGTCCCAAACCCCTCATTTTCTAAATGAGGAAAATGAGATCCAGGGGGTAAATAAATTGCCCAGAGTCACACATATTTTTTCTTGAGTCCCAACTGGTGATTTCATTGGATGGAGGGGGAGAGGGGGGTAGCCCTGGTTTAGAATATGACTCTGCAGATGCAGATGGCCCAAGCTTTATAACTTACCATCTTAAAGAGTTGTACGCAGAAAGATGGATTTGCCCAGGGTCACAGAGCTAACAGGGTCAGAGGAAAGACGAATCCAAGGCCTGCCCTCTATGCCAAGGCTGTCTCTCACTTAAGTCCCAGAGCCTAAATTAGGACCCAGGCCTCCTGATTCTCAATCCTTCGTTCAACATATCAGACTACTATTATAACGTTGGTTGGGTTGGGGTTTTGTTTTTGGCTTTGTGGGGGGGGGGGGTTGCTCATTTTAAAAACCTGAGCTCTGCTCTTAGGGTACAGGGTCACTGTCCCAAGTTTCTTGCACTGGGGGGCCAGGGGGCTTGGACAATGGCTTTCTGCACTAGGGCCTCAGGTGCTGGTGGCTTGCCCACTACACTAGGGTGGCCCCTGCCTAGTTTTGCCCATTGTGCCCTGAGTTCAGGGCCTGGCAGTTTGCCTGCTGCACTGGGGCTGGAAGCCTCACAGCTGGCCTTCAGTGTTACTGGCCTCCACAGTCTGGAGTCCTCCTGGGTCTATGCTGTGGCTAAAAGCCTCCTGCTGCCTTGCCTGGACACCACCTTTTATCCAAGTGAGACAGGTCTGAAGTTCTTCTAAGTTATCTTGGGCCAGAAAATTGTCTTTTTGTGGATTCTGTCGCTCCAGAATCCAAGCTTAGAGGTTTGTTTTAATGTTGTTTCCAAGGGAAACTGTGGGGAGCTCAGGCAGCTTCTTGGCTTCTCTCTGCCATTTTGGCTCTACCTCACTTGGGTTCTTTTGGGGTGGGGGGAATGACAAGTTAATTTCTCTTCTGTCTAGTTTTCAGGAGCAGGCTAAGGCAATTCTCCCTCACTGGAAAGTCTTGACAGGTCAGGGATGCACGGTCTGCCCCAACAATATTCAGCATTAATGGGGGGGAGGTGCTTCTTCGTGGAGTCGTGGCCTCAGGGGCCATCTACCCTGGCCAGGGCCCTAGGTGGGGGTTTCCGTCGCTGGCTTCTATCAAACAGACCTAAGGAGAGTACGAAGTCAGTCCCATTACTCCGAGGGCGCCCAGCACGTCCAGCGTCCCAGCTGGGCGAAGCCTGACCAGAAGCAGCAGCTGCTAATCGCATCAGGGGGGCTCAGGGGCTGTACAGGGGCAGAGTCCTTCCTAGAAGCGAGCTGCGCTGCCGCACAAGTGGGATCCCCGCCCCGGCCCCGGGTTGAGCCTGGGCGAGGTCCCAGGGCCCTCTGCCAGAAGCGGGGTACCCAAAAGGGAGGGAGGCACGGGCGTTAGGTGCCCACGCCGCTCCTGGCCCGGCTGTGTGCCTTTGTGCTACACGCCCCGCGGAGCTGAGCAGGGTGGAAGGGGCAGGAGGGAGAGGGCCGACAGCCCAGTGCCCACTCCTGTCCCCCTCCCTCTGCCGCTACTCAGCCCTAGCGGCACGGCTGGCCGAGGCCTCCCCGGCCTCGGGTGAGCAGAACTGGAAAACCCCGAACGATCCGGGGGAGACCAGGCACCCACCCACCCCATTCCCGCGGCGCGGAGCTGCCAGCTCCCAGTCTTACGTGAAGGGGCAAGAGAGGCGGCTTCAGGGGTCCGAGAGCGCAGGCGACTCGCGGAACTATGCTGCCCGGAGCGTGAGCGCAGGGGACTCTGGCGTTCTGGGTGGCGCCCTCCTTGGCCAGCTCCCCAATCTCCCAGGCCCGCCCCCCTCCCCCCCCACCATCTGCCAGGCTCCGCCCTGAGCCTGCTCCCCTCCCCCCACCTCGCTGGTCCCAGCCAAGCTCCCTCCCTGCTTCGGACACCCAGGCGCGACCTAGCGAACGCTCACGGGCTGGCGACACCAGCGGCTGGACTGTGGGGGCAGGGCTGCGGCGGCCAAGCAGGCTGGGCTGACCCCGAGCCTGCTTCTGTCCGCGGGTCCGGCCCCAGGGGAGGATTCTTAGCCCCATTCCCACCTTTGAGCACAGAGTGGCATGGCCAGCCTTGGGCAGGGGAATGCCAACTTATCTCAAGTCCGGCTGACGGACCATCAGGGCCCCCAAACTCGGCTAATGGTGGCCAGCCCTCTGGCACTGGGTAGCAGGCCAGCCGGACAGCTGTCTCCTGGGCTCTATTTAAAGGTTTATGGCTTGGGCAGAGCCCCAGAGCTTTTGCAGGTAACTTGGTCACCTCCACAGTACAGAGGTATCAAAGGGGACTGTGGGTGCAAGCCAGGCTAGTTATTTCTTACAGCTAACTCCTGGTGAGGACCTCCTTTTCTCTATGCCAAAGAAGCACAATATGAGCCCAGGTCTTCCTAAAGCTTGTCCTCTACGTACTGGTATTGTGGCAGTCTCTATAGCTGCTTAAATCTAATGATTGGTATCTGGATCTGCCAGTCTACCATCTACCTACCTCCCTATTTTGTTCCTTCATTGGTGGATAGTCCTTCCACAGAGGCACATATTCCCAAGCTTTAATTTTCTTGAAAAGGTCTTTATATGAATCACTATAGCGGAAAACAATCTGGCTAACTTCATATGATAGCACTTCAAAGGTCAGTCTAATATGAGCCCCAAATAGCTCATTTTAGAGGTGAGGAAACAGGCCCAGAGACTGCCTCGCCCAGCATCATAGAGGAGCTTAATGCCTGTGTCTAGATTTAAACCCAGGTACTCCCTGGCCGAACGTAGCAAAGGAGACCATAAACTTTGGGGCAATGCTTGTCACTGAGACATACTGGCCTGTCCTTGGAAAATCCACCTGGGATCTGGAAGGAACCTTAGTGGACTTACGTGGAGTCATACTGATCAGATTTAGAGTTCAGACACCTAGGTCTAGTTCACACGATCAATTTATAAAGAAACTGAGGCACAAGCTATATCCCTGGTGTGACCAGTCTTGACCCAGTCTGCACACAGCAAGTCTGGAGTTACTTTTGGGGGGCCAAGAAGAGTGGAGACCATTACATACAGGCATAATACATTTGTTTTCTATTAAAATCCTTTGAGGGTCTTGGGAGTGGGATGGATGACATCAGCTAATTCTGGTCAGGGGGTTATTTGGCAGTACCCAGATTCTAGGTGAGGGGGAAGAGGCAGAGGGCACAGACAGCAGACCTTAAAGTTGGTCTAAGGCCCTCTCCAGTGCTAAGGGCTAGAATCACCTGACTTTGAAGTTCACAGACTTGGGCCTTTTGTTGTATGCTTGGAGCTTAGTACTGTGTAGGACACATAGTAGGTGCTTAATAAATGCTGAACCAGAACTCTCAAAGAATCAAACATTTTTGGGACAACTTACTCTCAACCAATATCCCTTCCCATTACACTGCCAGAAATGGCACCTTTAGAACTTTTCAAATGTAAAAAATATTTAAGAATGCTTAATATGAAATTTCATAAAATTCACTCTTCTGCCACCCTCTGCTTTAATAATTCTATTGTGTTATTAATAATAATTATTCACTTCTCCCCCAGACAGGTTGTATCCCCCAATGGAACACAAGCTTCCTGGGGGCAGAGAATGTTTTCATTTTTAAAAATTTGGATCCTGGAGGTGGCTAGGTGTCACAGTGAATAGAGCATTGGGAGTCAGGAGGACCTGAGTTAAATTCTGGCCTCAGAATTTAACATTTACTAGCCATGTGACCTTGGGCAAATCATTTAACTCCAATTGCCCTGCCTCCCCCGCTCAAAAAAAAAAAAAAAAAAGCCAAAATTTGGACTCTGGTAGGCAAGGTAGGCAAGATACTTAATACTTGTTGAGTGATGCCAAACCTTTCCCCAAAGTCAACCCAAATTCCCACAAGGGTTACCTTCTCCCTAAGAGGCCACTGATAAGCTGTAATTTAAGTGACTCAAGAAAACTGCTAACTTCCCAAGGAGGCAGTGGCAGGATGACCTTGATATGAGGATGTGTTCAGTATTTGAAAACCCATAATAGTAGAAGATTAATTTGTTCCATCTGGCCCTTGAGGGCAAAACTAGAATGTTGAGCAATGTTGAAGAATTATTAGCCTGTACTAAATGGAAACTTAAGAGCCCAGTCTGTTTATTATAATAGCAAGATCTTTTAAGGACAGAAACCAGGTCTTCTAGACGTCAACAGGTGAAATGCCCTTTTGGGAAATGAACTCTACACACAGTACATGTCTGAGGTTAACAGGCTCACAGAATTGAGAAGAGCACATGCAGCCAAAGCCCTCCTTTTACAGAGGAAACCGAAGCACCAGAGAGAAGGGACTGGCCCAAGGTCACACTGCTTGGTAGCCAGGCTGAGAAAAGGCTGGATGATTGGGAACAAAGATCTGCTGGGGAGAAGCAGACCAGGCCCCAGAGGGAGGTCAAGAGCCAGGCATTTTGCTGTCATGCCCTTTTATGCAGCCTAACAAAGGAACTCTGTGTGTGTGTGTGTGTGTGTGTGTGTGTGTGTGTGTGTGTGTTTGAGCACTCTAGAACATACACTCCACAGAATGGTCCCAACCCACAGAACCCAGAAATGGGGCCTGCTGCACCCCAGCAGCAATGCTGACCAACCCCTGCTTCAAACAAGCAAAGACAATGCCAAGTAGCGTCAATTTACAGAAGCAGGAATGTTCTTGAATGTGATATTAAACAGATGAGATCAAAAACCCAAGTTACTTTTAAATATGTGATTTTAAACACCTGCAAGATTTCATTCCAAATTCAGAATCTGATTAATTACAAAAAACCCATGTTTCAGGAAAACAAATTTAAGCTTAACAGAAAATTCATGTCACTTATCACAAAGTTAAGACAGTGTATAAAGCAGAAAAAACCATAAAGAGGTATTTACAAATGGGGGTCATTGCCAAGACTGCTCCCGTTAGCAGTGGACAACAGCATATACTTTAATATGCGACATTTTAAAATGAGTGCAATGGGAAAGATTTCATCATCTAAAATTACAATTCAAGGATGGATTGTCTTCAAGGGGAGAAAGACCATTTAGTTCCCGGGTTCTAAGTCAGCCATGAAGGGTCCCTGGTGTCTCCGGTGGATATACATGGAGTGGGCCCTCTAAAATGGATTCCCGGGCTCAAAGGCCTTGTTGCAAATGTTTCCTCTGTATACAACTCACAATGGCAGGAAATGACAAGCCAAGGACTGAGGATGGCAGCGCTTCTACAGGTCTGCCCTTCTACCCTTTCTACTGCTGCTACATTTGCAATACTTGTATAAAAACGACCCTCCCCGCCTCCCCCACACACCCAGCTTCTGTAAATATTACAAATATGAAATACATTAAACAAGGCAGTAATACCAGCCCCACAGCTTGAGAACAAATTTCCCATTTGACAAAAGGAAAAAAGCTTTCTTTTCCCCTCCTTGGTCTTACAGAAAACACAAAAACCCAAACCAACTCCTAAGATAAATGTCTGGTAGAAACCACAGCTTGGCCCACTGCTGGTTTGCCGCTGACTGAACAGCCCATTATTTATTTACAGTCTTCAGAAACACCGAGAGCTCAGGTGTGCCGAGGACAGTGGCTCGGGGCTGGAGAGTAGTTGACAAGTCTGGGCCCATCATAGTCATCAGAATCTGTGGAATCCTCTTCTTCATCTTCTTCAATCACAGAACATTCATCATGGCTAGTATCCTTGGGATAGAATTACATCATTGAGTGGATTATCTTTTATTTCTTAGCCTTTCCATTTCATTCAGATTTAGTCATAAAATTGAAAATCTAAAAACTGGTCGAAATGTGGTCATAACATAGCACTGAAAGTGAACTCCCCAACCATTCCGGCCCAACACTAATTTTCAAATGGCAGCACAATGAATAAGATCATGGAGGAGTGCCACCCTTCCTAGATGGAATTTGTAACTTCTGAAGATAAGAGGGTCAAAGTCATATCACTCCTTTAAGGAGGGGGTTGGATTAGATGAGCTTTAATGCCCTTTCTACTTTTAACAAAAACAAAAACCTTTAGGCAGGGCGGCCTCTACCGGTAGCTTATATGAATGACACTTGGGCCTAGCTCCAAAAATCCCTTAATAAAGATGGTACCCTGGGTTGGGAAGGGATCCCCTATCTCCCACCCACCTAGGGCACATTTCTCAAGTTCTCCTGAGGATGGAATGGAAGGCTTGTTGGGTCAGCAAGGACTTTCCCACAGAAAGAGGGATGTGAGTCTCTAAACTAGAGCTCAGATGCTAATCTGCCCAATGGCTGTTTTATCAAAATCTTTAACTTGAAGCAAGCTAGATTAGGGTTTTTTTGTCCTGAGAAAGACTTAACCTTCGTGTGTTGGCTTGCTTACCCTCGGGGTTGTGGAGACCTTGAAGGTGGGACACACCATATGGAATCTGGGGATGGCCACATTGAATATCCTGTCCTTGTAATAAAGGAGATGAAAGGTGTAATGTCCTTCCATGTATCCTGATGTGGTGGAGAAGGTAGTACAGCTGGTATACTCGTACACCCGGCCAGGGCTGAGGATGGGAAACTCTCCTGAGGGAGAAACACAGGGAACATTAACATGTGTCCTTTGGGACCAGACGTATGATTTCATAGATCTACATATGGAATTCCAAGTGAGGAAAGCCCTTGAACCCCCTCACAACCAAAACAGGCTGGCATCTGCCCTGTGACTGCCTTGAGGCCTGAGAGCTAGAACCAGGTTGTCTTTCTGCCTCCTAGGCTGGCTCCCTGTCCACTAGACCAAGCTGCTGCCATGAAAATGATGAAGAGACACTTTTTGAAGTCACTGGAAGTTTTACACAGAGAGACAGTATAATACAGAAAATCTGAAAATTTTAAGTTCTAAAGAGAATTTTCAGTACCAAGATATGAAAGTTTGTAAGTCCGACACTATTAGCTTTAACTGAGGCCTAAAACACAAAGGTGAAATATTAAGTTAGTAATGTCAAATTCTCTTCAATGTTCTACATGTACGGACTGTCCTTGAAGTCTTAGGGAAAAATCAGCACAGAGAGAGCATAACTATTCTAGACCTGGAAATTAATTAGGACTTAGCTTTATCTTAATTTGTTCAAGAGACTGATTATATAATCAGCATATTGCTTTAACTGTTGATTAAAAAACCCTGGCCATAGGTTCCAGTACAAAGTCCTTGACAAACAAACCCATTCAGCAGAAGCTGGGAACAAAACTTCCCAACTTCATTGAGGGCAGCTGAATATGAAATGGGCCCCAGCCTAAGCCACTCTGTAGGTCATGGCCCAAAAAGGAGAAATCCATCTTAAATAATCAAGAGACAGGACAAGGAATCCCATCCATTACATTTCTGAAAATAACACCTAGACAGCTAATACTATGTGTTTGCTCTTAAATCTACATGGCTGGCAGCTGACAAAGGCACTGAATGTCTAGTTCCAATACGCACCCACCACTCCGGGCCCCTGAACCTCTTCGATTTCACCTTTGGCGTTGGTGATTCTCCAATATCTGCTGTCTAGCTGACAAGTCTTTTCAGGAAGAGCATCTTTAGACATCTCAATCCTAGAAAAAAAAATCGAGAAAACAAACATTTTTATTTAAAAGGAACTATGGGGTCATCGCCAATCATCCTGACCTGTCCTTCACTAAACTCCAGTGACTCTGGAGGAGAGAGGGAGGCTGATGACTTTGCCCAGCTCTGCTCCCCGAATCCAATTCAACTTATAAGTTAAGGCATCATCTTCCTGATGTCATTGGTCCTCTTTGAGAATGAAGAACAAACAATAACAAAAGGAATTATATCCAGACTTGCAATCCTTTGGGAATTTGTGGTATATTTTCAAAAACCTCAGAATCAAAACCCAACTCAACTTGTCACCAGTGATGTGATGAACGGGATTTTTCCAAAGCCCATATTGGAGGATGCTTCAAAACAACCATACACATAATACTGAAACACTAAAGATGGAGAGCAGAAAGAGGTCTGATGTGTCCACTAGACAAAAGTAGCATTTCAAACACTCAAGAGTCAGGAAAGGCAGTGTTGGCCACCCTGTGGCACAGTCATAGTGGGTTCATTGGCACAGGAGGGCAGTTGAGTGCAGATACTTCCTAGTTGGAAGTTATTCTCCACAACAACAGAGTTGCTAGGACACTGGGAAGTGATATGCCCAGGGTTATGAAACCAGGATGTCAGAGGTAGGCTTCCTTATTCCAACACCCCACACTGCCCCTTGGCCATTCACTTAATTACAAGTAATAATTCAGACAAACATGTTAGCATATAGGGGAAGAGAAGGTGGAAGACTCGGCTTGTGACTTACCTCCAGTCATGCTGGCTGTGTGACTCCAGTAAGTCACTCAGCCTCTGAGGACCCCAGGGAATTCTAAGAAGTTCAGTTAGAACAAAGATGAATTGGAAGAACAAGGGCCTCACCTGGAACTGGTGGCCCTCTCCCCCCCAAAAAATGATCAAAGCTGTCAAAGTTATTTGATAAAGCGGAACCCAAATCTGAGATGTAAGCTTTAACTGCCAACCCAAGACAGAGGTAAAGTCCTTTCTGGACAACTCGGAGCAGATTTTTTTCAGGTAGTTTCTTGACCTTAGATAAGAAAACTAATGTCAATAAGCATTTATTAAATGCCTACTAAGTAAAATGCATTATTAGTCACAGGTGAAGAGGCAGAAAGAAATCAAGCCTAGTCCCCATTCTCCTAAGGAGCACACTCAATTGTATATATGATGGGTATGTATGTACAAAGACATTTTGTACGAGATATTTAGATCCCTTACCAATAGCTAATACACTCAGAAGAAAAAGCACATCCTAAGAACATACATTTAGCAAATTTAAGATTCATGAGCTGATCATGTGATTTTAAAAGATTTAAGAATTAAAAACCCAAAAGAAGCACATATGATAAAAACTTACTAAGTTGGAAAACAATATCTAATGCAGAGAAGATACCTGAGGATATGAGATACTATGAAAACCACCTCCAGAAAATTCCCTTTGAAAGTTTCATTATACAATGCTTAAAAATGGTAAAAATAAATGAGCCGACAGGAACTACGCCTAATGCTCACCTGATTCGGTAAGTGAAGAAATAGTGAGGTGGATGAACCGAACTGAGTTCTGGGAGAAATGACGTGGACACCGACACCGTGATGTCTCCAGTTGTTGCCACACATCCTTTATCATGAACATACCTATATAACCAAGAAAGATCATTCTCTTTGGAATCACTGATTTCAATTCTCTAAGGTTAAAAAAATAACACAAGAAAAACTAGCATGTGGGAGGAAACATCCAGGCTAAGCCTCAATTGAGTTATAAAAATTTACAAGAATTTTCTAACAGGGAGGTTTTTTTCAGAGTTAGCAGATGGTACTCAGCAGTCAAGACTTACATTTCCAAACAGGTGCTTATCCATTTAATCTGACAGATCTGGGATTCACAGTAGCTTATATTTACTAATGTTTACAATAGACAGTATAGTTAATGTGATTCTAAAATTTAGAAATAGTTTGGTGTAAACAGAAGAAAAATTACTAAAACCTTATGGGCCATTTTATATATCTATATATCCCCACCCCCACCCCACCCCTCAAACTATACCGAATAATCACACTTTGACTATTAAAATATTCAAGTGAGGTCAGTTACAGACACATCCTTCATTTTAGTAATTCTTTAAAGAAAAATCTATCAAGGTACCAGTTGCTATTTATGATGAATAAATAGACATATGTCCCTTTGTTTGTCAAGTAAAAACCAAAGGGTTGCAACTCTGATATCCTATGGTCCCAATGAGCTGAGAGGTGAAAGTGCTGGCTATTGGCATCTGGGTTGCTATCAATGAAGGATACACCTTAGAGAAACCAGGAAATCTTTGCAGATGTCACCTCGAATAGGAAGATACCTGAAAATCTGGTCTCTGATGATAGGGTAGCCCCCTGTTACAACATTGTGCACGTAAGAAGTAAACCATTCTGAATAAGAAGCACCTATAAACCACAAGAAATAGGAAAAATTAGGTTTTACAAAACCAGTTAAGTCTGTCCATAGATCAGTTCAACTGAATTCATCAATTCCATCAATCAGACTCTAGAAGATAAAGTAGGCAAAGACTCCACTTGGTAAGACTGGAATAGTGCTGGCTCAGGAGTCATTGGACCAAGCTAGGAGTCCTTGAGCCAGTCCCTGCCCCTTCTGGGCCTTAGTTTCTTCAGCTACAAAGAGGCTGCTGGACCATAAGACATCTATGTTTCCTTCAGATCTAAGTCCTTCTCCCTTCCTGAGGAGTAGCCCACTCTAGGATTCAAATCATTACTGCTCTGGGAAGTTGTTCCTCACTAATATCTTGGTAGTGGCATTAACAGGACCCATGGGGAGGGGAGGAGGTAGAGAGGAAGTGGTCTGGAAAGTGTAATGATTCAAATGGTAGCATAAAGTGAAAAGCACTTTTATCCTTCTAGGATGTGAGATTATGGCAGATAAAATGGGGCCTAGAGGAGTAGGGCTAGAAGCAGAAAGCAGAGAATAATGGTCCTTTCTCTCTGGGTTATTCCATCACAGCCTTGTGTATAGGGCCCTCCCTAGTTATTCAGTATATACTTGTGTGTACTGACTCTTTGGACTTGGGCCTGGCCCAGAGTAGACACTTTATCAATGCTAACCTGGGCAAGGACAGCAGCAAGGTCTTGTCACTGTTTCCAGCCCTAGGTACCAAGGGTATGGCAAATGACTTGGAAATTTGCTTGGGAGCTCCAATACTGCTCCACTCAAAACTACAAAGGGTTTCTCCAAAACTGGAGACACACAACCAGCATTTCTTGTGAAAACCCAGGGCTTTTTTTTTTTTAAACACATTCTAATACAGTATAATTGTTTTCCTCTGTAATCCTGTGTTACACAGAAGATGCCTAACTCATTTTATGTGAGAGATGAAACCCCCCAGAGTCCATATAAATCAAATGTTGTCCAATCAAGTATTTGAATGGTATTAAGGAAGCTTACTGTTTTTAAAAAATACTTTTTAGCATTATTTTTTTAAATATTGAATTCCAAATTCTCTCCTTTCACCCCGTCCCCTAGGTACTGAGAAGGCAAGCAATAGATCATTTACACATATGAAATCATTGGAAGCTTACTACCTAAAGGAGCCTGTGAGAACTCCACCGGTGAATACCATTCCCTTAATTTCTTCATTTGGATTCTCAGACTGCAGGTCTATCTGTCAGGACCTGTCCAAGTGCTTCCCTCAGGCTGCCCTAGCCCAGATTAGCTTTGCCCCTTTCTCTGGCCAAGGAAGCTTCTCCCACTGTTCCTTTTGCTATCCTAAGGACAGCTGCAGCTATATTTCTCAGGCAACAATGGCGGCACCCTAATTCCAAAGGCTGGCTTATAGCACAGTGTACCTACACTGAGCCAGTCCTTCATTTCCAAGATGACTCAGCACCAACAGAGGCAAACCACATCCCTGCTTGGAAAGTGAGTGGCTTTCTCAGAGAGCAGCAAAGGCCACATGATCAAGAAGAACATGGCTCCCACTTCCTAGAGGATGTATAATTTAGAACCCAGAGCCCCTGTTGAGCAAGGTGAGAAGCTAACTGGGGCTTGGACTCACCATCTGTGTAGTGCTGGAAAAATACCAAAGCAGGAAACTTCCTGTTCTCCATGGAACATTTATTTACTATATGTCAGGCACTGTGCTAAGCGCTAGGGATGCAAATGAAAGCAAAAGACATCCTTTGCCCTCAAGGAGCTGGTACTCCAACCCCAGCAGAAAAAAATGTTCCATCAAACAAGTGAGGATGAGAGATCCTTTTACTTTTAACTCATAAGAACGGGTACTGGCAATACATTATAAAGCCTAAACAGCCTAGAGAATTGTGAGCTCCACTTATTATATCCTCTCCTTTCAGGGCCCAGGTAGGCTGGGGCACACAATGGTCTTTGCCACTCTGGTGATGGACAAATATCACTGAAAGCCTTTGCCTTCAACAGCTATTGTTACACAGGCCTAAAAAGAAGGTATGCAACCTTCATGTGGCAAACAGAAATAACAGGACATTTAAATCTATCTTTACTGTCATTGAGCCATGTTCCATTACAGATTACAAATCAGCAGGGTGCAGCTCCAAAAACCAAGCTAGGAACTCTCCTGAAGCCAGCCTAAACACGGAGCTTTGTACATCAATCAAGCAACATCCGACTAGAAACTAAGCCCAAATAGCTCTTTCCTAACTTCTTTTTGGGAGTCGAGTGAGGAGCCAATATAGATTTTTTTTTCCTACCTGTAATAAACATATCAATTGCTGATGGATTCCGAGCCATCTGGTCCTAGATCAGAAAAAGTACATTATTGATGAAATCAAATTTAATTTCTATATTATTCTTCCCTGGAACCAAGTACTAACCAACCCTCCCTGAATTTACCACCACCACCAAAAACCCCCAAACCCAACAACCCCCATTCAAAAGCTAGCAAGCTGGAGACACATGTCAGAATGCCCTGTTTTGGTGAGCTCTACCTTGAGCCAAGATCCCATTGCATTGTGGAGTCATGCATTTTTTCCCCTTTTTATTAAAAAAACAAAAACAAAACAAAACAAAAAAACCAGCTAACTAGGAAATTAAGGAGAAAGGGGCCTGGATTAAACACCAAGGGACCTAGGGTCAAGTCGCAGCTATGCCACTAATTCCACGTGACCTTGAGCAAATCACTTCTCTTTGGGCCTCAATTTCCCTGACTGTTAAGAGATATCTAGCTTTCTGATTTCAAAGGGGTGCTAAGGGCAAAGGAGAGGTAAGAGAAAAAGAAATGAAAAGCCATATAAACAAGAGGTCACCATCACAGAGCACCTTAAGATTTTACAGAGATGTGCTTTGAACGCTGGTATCACCATAAAAAACCATGGCTTTTTTAAATATCCTAAATGTTTTGTGGAGGCACGTCTTCCAGAAAGCCAGGACGTATTTGCTCTTTTTCATGTCCCTGGTGAGGAATTCTGGGTAAGAAAACCCTTTCTCCTAGTACTGGATTAGCGTGTGCTCTGCAGAATCTAATCTTCGAATTGCCTGGGACAGGTGAGAAGCTGTTACTTGTTCAGTGGTACAGGCTGGGGGCTCCAGGTTACCCCTCTCATTTTTCATGAGTTTTTGATAATAAACATGGTTTTAGAGTTAAAAGCATATTGCAATTATAAGACTTAAGGGAAAAAAGGAAATGTATTTATGAACTTTTGGGTAATTTTACTACAAATGTGAAACATTAAGAGCAGAAATCAAAGTATAGGAAAATGTTTCTATTTCAAGGGATCTGAATTGTCACCCCTAAGGAGTGTTATAGATACAAAACAAAGACAAAAACACACCCTCCTGAAATACTCAACTTTAAAACAACTCAAGTTACCCACCACAAAAAATAAAACAGCTCTATCTTCGAAATACTAAAATTATTTCAACAAAAAAACTTCTACAGATTCTTCAAGATACAAAGGATCTTGGGGCGGCTAGATGGCACAATGAACAGAGCACCAGCCCTGGAGTCAGGAGGACCCGAGTTCAAAGCAGGCCTCAGACAACACAAAAACTTAGCCGTGTGACCTTGGGCAAGTCACTTAACCCCAGTAGCCCTCCAAAAAGCAAAAAAAAAAAAAAAATACAAGGGATCTTACTAAAAATCTTTTTCTTTTTTTTTTACTCACTAAAAATTTTACCACCTCCTTGTGGTCTTCAGCTTCCCTTCAGCAGCCAGTACAAACTAAACTCTGACTGCCTGACTCCAAGCCTTACACCTAGTACCCTCACTTCAGACATGTGAAATGTTACTTACTGGACACTGATAGAAGATCTCATACTTGTTGCGGCCTTCTACACTTTCCAACGCCATATACTGACTCAGCCCAGTGTGGATGCAGAAAGTGAGCGGAAGACACTGCTTCAGGCCCTGCCTCTGCTGGAATCCACCAGCAGCCGTGTCGATGTCCAGCAAATCCTCAGAGCGATAGTGATTGGAGAGGGCCATGCTGCCCATCAACCTTCAAGGTCAAAGAGAAGCTTCTATGTTACACAACAGCTCTCCTGGAGATCAGGGACATCCCCTTGGAGTCCCCTGGATGGATTAGTAAGATCTCCAAGTGGACTTGGCCCTATCAACCCAAACTGCAGCACAATGCTAGAAGATAACTGATGCTGCCATGGCTATTAATCCAAGGGATCCATGAAGCACAGTTTGAATAAGAAAAGTCTGAATTACATGAAATAAATGTTTAATCCCATGAAGTATGTACTATGTGGAATCTAGTTGGAGCTGCAGTATTAAGCCATGGTGATCCAAGCCTGCTGTCTTCAAAGGGCTTGAGAGTCTGACTCTTAAGTAGGGCCACTGGTTTGGAGATTGAAGGTACAGAGAATGCTCCTACACTGGCCTCCATGGCTTGTGTCCCAGATGACCTATGGAATGGCCTCCCATCTAACTTTGCCTCTGAAATCCAGAGGTGGGTCAGTTCAGTCCTCATAAGGCCTAGCCAGGCTGGTCCTGCACAGCCACTAGGTAGTTCCTGACCCTGGCAGTACAATACTTGGTACTTCCCCCCAAAAAAGGAGCTTCTGTTGTCTCTCCAGAAGTCTGACCATACAGAGACCACAGTAAATTAGAAAACTTAACACACAGGCAGAGGGCAGGGACTAAGTATGGAGACCCAGGTTCTACTTAATCCTTCTCAGTGCCCCAAGAATTCTTCAAGACTAAGTTGCAATTCACCAAGACTTTCCCCAAATGCACCTGTGTTGATAAACTCAAAAACCTAGTTTCGTGATGTATAAATGAAATATTTCAATGTTAAAAAAAGAAAAAGTTTTTGTGAACTGAAGTCACAGGTTAGAGCACTATTTCCACTTCCACATTGAATATCCTGCCTTCATTAAATTACATTAATTTAAATCAACATTTCTCAAACATTCACTAAATGAGAAATGAGGGGCATTACAAGAGATTAAAATGAATCAAAGTCCTTTGAATTTCACATGTCTTTCATTTTATATAGCCATCAAACAGCCCAGTTTCTCTCAAACTTGAGACAGGGTCTTCAAGATTGAAAACAAGAAAAACAAGGTCCCACTCACACAGGAATTTTTTTAGAACTCAACTTATGAATTTCCTAATCTGCTAACCCATGGCCATGAACAGTATGTGTAGCTGAGATACGTATGCCCATGTCTGTCTTCCATCACAAAGACTTGAATTTGAAATGCAGGTCACCTGTTAACCCAAAGTGATGATTCCTTAACCCTTTATCTTTAGTGAATTGAGTGAGAGAAAGCCAATGAAAGGTTCTCCAGGAAGTCTGAGAACTACCTGCTGCTGCCTACTGTATAACTGGAAATGTCAGCTGTTTCCTAGGCTAGCTGTGGGAAGGCAAAGCTGGGCTGGAAGGAGGAGGTGGCTGGGGACTCCCCTGTTCGATTCAATCCAATGAGCATTGAATTAGCCCTACTACAGGTAACCAGAGATTGACCCATTATTCTACTGACAGAGAAAACTACTGGTAGAAGAACTCCTCTGTACTTGTTAATCTTAGACAACCACCTGAGGCACTGACCAGGACATACTCCAGAGTTGGTCAGAGGCAGGACTTGAGGCCAGGCCAGCTCTTTGTCCACTCTTCTCCAGCAGGGATGTATACACAAAGAGGCTCACTAAAAGGTTCTAGTCTAATAGGAAAATGGCTCTTTATAAATATAGGCTTTTAAGTTTATGAACATTATCTCCTTCACTAAGAGATGGCTGAAGTGCATTTATAGCTGAGCATGAATGAATGCTCACAGTCCTCTTCCAGCCCTCAGAGAGCCATCCAAACCTTTAACACTGGACTTTCCATAGTACTGCAAGCCCACAAAGGCATAAAGAGGGGGAGGGCAGAATTAATGGCTAGAAGGCTCTAAGATACAGGGAAGGGGGGGAACGTAAATACATTTGCAGGGAGTTTCCCTTGTGAATATTTTAGTTCCAGCATCTTTCAAACTATTAAGAATAAAAAGAAAAAGGTTCAGATCCGAGAAAGAATCTTACCCAGGAACCACAAGCTTCTGTCCATTGTGGATCCGGAAGGAACATCGATAGTCGTTGGGAAGCTTGCACCCAATCTGGGATTCCACGGCGTCCAGTTCTCGCTCCTCCACACTGTCTGCAAAGATGAGAGCAGGGGGCCTTCAGAAGAGCCACACGGCACCAGAAAGACAAGGAAGAGCACAAAACAGCTCCCTAGCTAGATAAGCCTGTTCAAGGGCCCTGACCTCTTAATGACCAAGTCTGTTTGCCTTTCCTCCTAAGTTCCACCTGCTTCAGCCCTCTCTCCCAACTCCTTGGGATCCTCCAATTATTCTGTATATATCTATGTGTATATGAAACACACAGGGTGCCCCAACAGATGAACAAGGAAGAAGGTTGAGGTTTATCTAAAAACTTTAAATATAAATAATGATCTCTCCCTTCCCCATTCCCAACTCAATAACACAGCTTGGATTAAGCTTTATTCCCAAAAGAACCAAGTTGAATAGCTGGGTGGAACAGGAAGCTAGAAAAGAGAAACGGAAATGGACTTCCCCCACCACCACCACAAAAGCAACCTAGAACTGTTCTCATAAAATAAGACTGGAGAGACAAGGAGAAAGCACAGGATTGGCAGACAGGCCCTGAGGGGTGGGGATAGGAGAACTAATAATGACAAGCTAACATTTACAGAGTTCTTGGGCTAAGCACTAACACTAGGAAGTAATTATTAGTTCCATTTTACAAATGGGGGAATTGAGGCAGAGGTTAAGTGACTTGCCCAAGGTGACAGTCACCTAGTAAGTGGCCAAGGCTGGATGGGGAACTCAGGTCTTCCTGACTATAAGCTGGGTACTCTACTCACTGTGCCACCCAACACACTAAAAGTAAAGTTTGATAATTATTCTGTCTCAACTACAGATATAACTTCTGTGTTGTTCTTTGTATGTATATCAACATTATAAAACTTTTAATTTCAAAATACGGAAAACTGACCAGCCCATCTGCTTTTATCAACCAGCAGTAGATGGCCTGTGAAGATCATCCACCTGGCTTTCTCAAAGCCCCAGGATCTTCACCGGTGGTGGTGAGGGCAGAACCCCTCAGTGGCTGGCATTTTGCTTTAGTTAAAACTTAAAATAATAGAAGGAAGATTGAAAAAGCACATCTTTGTTTTTGGTCTGGATCAGTGACCTCAGTGTAGAAAAATTTGTATATTCCCTCAGTGGCTGGGGCTTTTCCATTAGAATGGGAGCTACAGAAGGGCTGGGGCCCTCAGGCCCTTCTGGATTTGTATTTCAGAGCCAAGTCTTCCTCACATGACAACTTTAAAAAATACTCCAAAAGAGGGGAGGAGATCAAGTGAAAGTCGAACCTCTTAACAATGTAAATGCCTTAATTTTGTCTTTATATTTCCTTGTCTAGGATTGCACATCTAGGGAGGTCTTCCTTCTATCACCAGCCCTCAGCACTTTTTTTTTTTTTTTTTAGGGCAATTGGAGTTAAGTAACTTGCCCAAGGTAACACGGCTAGGTTTTTGGTTTTGTGTGTGTTAAGTGTCTGAGGCCGGATCTGAACTCAGGTCCTTCTGACTCCAGGGCCAGCGCTCTACTCACTGTGCCACCTAGCCGCCCCTCTCAGCACCTTCTCACCTGATCCATGCCCATAAAGCCTCTTCCAAAGTTGCTTAAGATGACTGCGAGGGTCACAAAAATACAACCCAGATATTCTTAATTCCCTAACACTGGTCCTCTAAATATTAATCAATAAACATTTATTAAGCACCAGTGTGCTAAGCATTAGGAGAGATGGCTCATAGGTGAAATCAACAGGCCATGGCAACAGCTTGGACATGGGGCGAAGGGCTGGTTAAAGATAGTGAGGGATCCAGGATGGCTCCAAGGTTGTGAGCCTAAGGGGCTGGGAGGATGATGGTGCTCTCTACAACAATAGGGAAGGGAGGCTTTAAGGGGAAAGAGAATGAATTCTGTTTTGGACACAGATGTCTACTGGGTGTCCAGTTGAAGATGTCTGAAAGGCAGCTAGAGATGTGGGACTGGAGGTCAGCAGAGAGGTTGGGTTGGCCTAGGTAGATCTGAGTCATCAGCCGAGAGATGGCAATATATAGAGGGAGAAGAGAAGAGAGCCCAGGACAGAACCCTGAGAGACACATTTAGAGGGAGTGATCTGGAGGAGGATCCACCAAAGGAGACCATGCTGTCTCTCAAAATAGGTCCACATATTTTTACATATAACTTCTGTTCCAAATCTATCATAAACAATCATTTTCTATTTAGAAATAATCTTTAAACATAAGCACTAGCTCTTAATATTCTTCCTACCAACATTTCTTCCTTTACATGCCAGTCTGGTATTTTGGGAGAATTCACTAAAAAACAAACAAACAAACCAACAAACAAAAAAAAACCCAGAACTTTGTGAACTCATTGTGGTTTGTTTGTCAATACCTTTGTGATTTTGTTGGAACTCTGTATGGAAGCATGCAGCAATGAGTAATAAAAATTAAGAATTAATCCTAGAGACCAAAGTGTGGGTTTGAAATCCTAGAATAAAGAAAAGTAGAGTACTGGTGTCCTAGAGGAGGAAAAAGTAAGAGTAGGAAAGTGTTTTTGTTCCCATAAGGAAGGGAGGGGTCCCTTCTGTTTACCAAAGTCTAGACAAAAAAAGGGTTAGTTTCAAGGAGCAAATCAACTACTTCCAGCATCAAGTCTTTGTTTAGCTATTCTAAAATCCCAACTAAGTACAACTCACAGTTCTTTTCAAAGAGCCCAGTCTGGAATTTCCTCCAGTTTCACAAACAGGGCCAGGGAAGGTGCCTGGGCAAAAGAGAGGGTCGGTTTTTATTTAGCAGAAGGAGCCTCTCAGCAATCAGAAATGTCAGTATATTTAACTAGAATAGCTACCTTTTATATATAGTGCCTCTAAGTGATTAAAAATAGCATCCCATGATTTTCACAACAACCCTGGGAGGAAGGGGCTACTATTCCCAGGTCATGAAGCTAATAAAATAAGTGTCTGAGAATGGATTTGAACTTGTTTTCTTGCTCAGTCTCAGGATGAGAAGCAGACCCCACACTAGGGATAGGATACTATGTATTTCTACTATATCTAGCATCTGGTAGTCAAACACTTTTAGTTTACAGTCTCAAACTTCCTTTCCTTACCCAATGGGGTGGTTCCCCCCACCCAAACCCCCCAAAAGTAACCACATTGGACTAGTCATTTCCCCACTTTGGACTCTGGTTTCCTCATCTCATTGGCCTGGATAGCTAAAAATCTATCCCCATGTTCATATACGTTGTTCAATGACCGATTCTTGATCAATGAAGCTAATTTTCCAATCAAATCAACACTTAAGACTAGGTGCTTTCTTTTGGGGGAGAAGGGAGGGAGGCTGAAGAGCAAAACGGCAACAAGTCAAGTAACTTGCGATAGAAAAGTCTGTCCAATGATGTGTCCATGGTCATGTGACTAGAATTAGTGAAGCTGGGTGCTAGTGTGATAGTGCCAGGCCAGGATTGGGAAGAACTGAGTTCCTTCAGGTTCAGTCAGGAAGAACTGAGGTCAAATTCTGCCTCAGATACTTATTAGCTGTGTGACACCGGCCAACGTCAACCTCTGCCTCAGTTTCTTCACTTGTAAAATGGAGATGATGACAGCCCCTCCCTCCCAGGGCTGTGGTAAGGGATCATTTGAGGGATCAAATGAGATAACAGTTGTCAAGTGCTAGGCACAGTTAGGTACTTGAGCTACGTGGTGAGCTGGACCTAGAGTCAACAAGATTTTTTCTTAATGAGTTCAAATCTGTCCTCAGACACTAGCTGTGTGACCCTGGGCAAGTCACTTAATGCCATCTTCCTCAGTTTCCTCATCTGTAAAAAGAAATGGCAAACCACTCTACCATCTTTGCCAAGAAAACCCCAAACATTACCATATTTATGATATTATTTACGATTATAATTTCTGTTATTTGTTATCATATTATATCATAGGATTATTATAAGATCAAAGATCTAGAACCTAGAGACTAGCACTCTTAAGAAAAGATGGATGACCCTTGCCTAGCTATCATCACTATTATTACCGAGTGTTGGGGCTGGGACTCAATCCAAGTCTTCCAACTCAATATTGGGTGTTCTTTCCACCACAAAATATTCTTGCAACAGTGAGAAATGCTGGCCTGCAGATGGAGATGTGCCCACCAGTGCTGTCCATCACAGGGACCCTGAGGCCACTCACCTCTTGCTACCTGGCAGTGGGGTTTACGTGCCCAGATGACTGACTTCTCTCAGGTGAGGAGGGAGGGGTTCTAAATCACCTCCTAAGGCACCTCAGTTCCTTTACTGGAAACCCTTACCTAATAGGCT
Organism: Gymnobelideus leadbeateri; assembly: GCA_011680675.1. Classification (NCBI taxonomy): domain Eukaryota; kingdom Metazoa; phylum Chordata; class Mammalia; order Diprotodontia; family Petauridae; genus Gymnobelideus; species Gymnobelideus leadbeateri. Next base: position 558,160 of record WOXC01008989.1, read on the forward strand.
GTTCCTTATCACCAGCATGCTGCTTACAGGCCCTGAGTAGCAACTATGTTCTGAATGATTTTCCCTTTGCTCCATGACCAAATCCCAAATGATTATATAGCTCATTTCTCCTATGGCCTTAATAATAATGAACACTCTCCTGTAGAACCTGGCTTCCCCCCTTCCTTAGCCTTCTAAGGAATTAATTTTTATATCCCTATTCACACCATCATTTATTATGAAAGAAACCTTTTTGTTGAGCAGGAACCAAATGGCCTGCTTAACCAGAGGGAACAGCAACACACAACAAGCCTGTGGGCCCAATGAGAAGACAGGGAAAGCAAACAAATTTCCCGCCTTTCAATGGAAATATTTATGATGTTCTGGAGAACAGAATAATCACGCTAACACTGCAGAGTTTCATCGGGAAGAACTGAAAAATACAATCTTAAAACCCACTTATCTAAATTCGTACTTGTGTATATGGAGGAAAGGGATGGTTATTTTGTATTTATTCTCCGCCCAAATGCATTCCAAAGTTAACTTTTGTCAGACAAAGCCTTTTCTCTACTCAGCAGCAAGGAAATAATTTGAAGGGTTAGTAAAGAAGATGGCTTTTAAGAAAGCAATTCAGTTTAAAGCTCCCCAGTTAAAATTCTGTTAAAGATCTCCAGTATCTAAGACATTTCAAAGTGTTAAGTATATAAAAAAAGGAAGGACCTTCTACATTAAGGGATGGAAATCCACCATTATCCTACCCCAGCAGCTTCTCACCCATCTAAGGCAGTGTTCAGTCACCCATCCCTAAGGCCAGCACCAGTCTCTAGGCCTTGACAGATTCAGTGACTACCTACTTGAGGCAGTATAGGCTCATCAAAAAAATTTCTCTTCTACCAGACTGGGCTGTGGGGCTTTAGAGGACTTAGATGTAAAATTCACACACTTGTTTTTTAAAAAAGTACTCCCAAAGGGGAAAACGGTTTGAAGCTGTGCCTCTATTGTTTAAATGCCCTAAGTTTGTCTTCATATTTTGATGGTTCTGATAGCTCATCCATGGAGAGATAACCAGCCTTCCACACCTTTTCACCTATTCCATGACCATAAATTCTCCAGAGGATCTCTACAATGCAATGGAAGTCTATGAGAGAGAGGCTGGTACAGCACCCACATGGCACCCCTCACTCTGGCTAATGATTTGATCACATTTGGTTTATAATTTAATAAGTTCTTTGTTGTTGTTCAGTGGTTTCAGGAACATCAGATTCTTTGTGAACCCCATTTGAGGTTTTCCTTGGCAAAGATACTGGAGTAGTTTGCCATTTCACTATTCAGCTCATTTTAGGAAATGAGGCAAATAGGGTTAAGTGACTTGTCCAGGGTCACACAGCTTAGTGTCTGAGGCCAAGATTTGAACTCATGAAGATGAAGTCTTCCTGATAGAGCCCAGGGCTCTAGCCACTGTACCACCTACTTGCTGTAAAAAGTTCTACACGGGCCATTTAAAAAGTGGAAAGGATATGTTTTTTGGCCACCTTCTCTTCACCCAAGTCAAAATCATTTAACAAGAGAACCACCAGGTTTGGCTATTGAGCCTTGTGTTCTGGTTTTGTGTGTGTGTGTGTGTGTGTGTGTGTGTGTGTGTGTGTGTGTGTGTGTGTGTGTGTGTGTTTTGTTTTTTGGAGGGCGACTGGGGTTAAGTAACTTGCCCAAGGTCACAGGGCTAGGTTTTTGTTTGTGTGTGCCTTAAGTGTCTGAGGCCGGATCAGAACTCAGGTCCTTCTGACTCCAGGGCTGGTGCTCTACTCACTGAGACACCTGGCCGCCCCTGAGCCTTGTGTTCTAATGAGAACAGAATCTTCTCAAGTGGATCAATGTTGGAAGAATGAGGAGCATTTCAGACAATATTGTGAAGCATGAATGACATCATTTAAAGAGAAGCTGAGACAAAAGCAAGATGGCTCAAGGGGCCTGGGTGAATGAGAATACTTCTTCAGATAAGTTCAGATAAGTTCCCTTATCAGCAAAAGCAGGGTGGGAGTAAGGAGCAGATGGGGATTATGCTAGGCACTTTGAAAGCCTGTTAACTCTTATGGAGCAGTACTTGATAAACAAAATCCTGTTACTAGACCAAAGAAAGGCAGATTTTTGCATTGGAGGGGGCAGGGGAGCCTCCACTGAATTTGGATTCAGAAGATCTAGCTCTGCCATTGGCTAGTTGTGTGACCTTAGGCAGGTCACACAAACTTTCCTAATCTGGATAATGTGATAAGATTTTCTGCCTTTTAGGCCATTAATGTGATTATTTTAACAAATATTTCCATTTTCTAGTCTCCTGGTACAGGATTATTGCTTATTCTACCCAAAAACACCAGCTTTGCCATGCCAAGATACCAAAGTTAGCATTAGAGTATAGGGTGTGACCTTTTCATAAAAATCAACTTTGACTCCAGGTCAAACCTGAATGTTAAGCACAATATGGGTTTATAGACAGTGGGCATTCTCCAAATTAATCTTTGGATCTCACAGCTGGGTACACATGCCAAAGGGGTCAGACTTACAAAGGCTCCTACTCCCCAAAATAGTAGTAGTACTCATAGTAGTACTTTGGGAGGGGACAGGAAGGGAAGGGATAGGAAGGAGCTGGAAGCAAACTGAGGCCCCCTGTACATTGTGGTACATGAAAAGAATGGAATATTGTTCAACTATAAGAATCAATGAATGAGGAATGCAGAAACAGACTTGTGAGGAATGTAGCGGAGTCAAGAAAGTAGAACAGGTATATATACAAATATAATGGCATAAACAAGAATACTGAAACAAAAGCCCCAAGGTAGGTCACCTCTTTATAATCTTAATCTTGGAAAAGGTGGACTATGGGGATGGGATGGTGCATTCCACATGGAGTAAAGAATGTGATGTAAAAGGACATAAAATTTTAAAAGATTAGTCTCTAACAATTAAAAAAAAAGAAACATTCACAATACCTTTTAGAGATCCAATCATCCTTGGACACCTCTGTCCCAAGTATCTTTCCAGGTCATCCCAGGCTTTTTTAAGAGTCGCATAATGTTGAATATATCTTCCCAGATCAATATAAGTGTCTTTGAAGAGAGTTTTCCAACTTTTGTTCTTCTGAGTTTTTTCTGCCCTAAATAGACAAGAAAACAAGCACCTGAGAATCTTAAGAAATATCATGAGGGCATGCTAACAGCTACCTGGATGTTTTATTTAGGCTTTAACTTATGTAAAGGGATTTTTAATTGGAATATATGATAGATTAAATAATAAATATTAGATTAAATAATATGATAGGTTAAGAACAAATTATTCTAACCAAATGCTTTCACATTTGTAGCCACATAGAGGGGAAAGAATGTGGGATAAGATTCCAGGAACATGCAAAAAACAGTGATGTTATGACATCAATGATGGGTAAGGCCTATGGTGAATAAATTCCTCACTAAGGAAAATACAATCGAAGTTAGCCTGAGGATTTTAAAACATCAAAACCTACAAATACCTTTATTATGGACTTTTCTTGGTTCTTGGTAAAGAGAACAGACACCAGCAGTATGGATATGGTGGCTAGGTGGTAGAAATTGGCAATAAGAGAGAGGCCTGAATTCAAATTGTGGTTCAGATACGTGTGACCTCCCCCTCAAGTCTGTTTTTTCCCCTGGAAAACATGGGGTGGCCCCTTTTTCTAGTTCTAAAACTGCAGGGAGGCAAAGAACCAGGCAGGATGCCACATTTGCCTCTTGGACCAGCTGCAACCTGGCTGAGGTTTTTTGGTTGCCTTTTGATCACGTGATGACTCATTCTTCCCCACATACTTACTCTGACAAAAGCCAATATTTCTTGCAATGTCTTCTCCAGAGAGGATCATGGTTTGATAGCTGGTTTAATCGTCGGCTGACAGAGCTGCAGCTGCAATATAAATTAGTATTTTGATTAGTTAAGTGAGACTGCCCACAGGAGAACAGGGCAACAAGGAGTTAAAAATAAACTGCCTGTTTTGGCCAGTAGGATTACCTGTACATTGAGTGAATGAGCCCCACCCTCCCCCCATATGAATAAACTGAAAGATATGTAATTTAGGCCAGACAGGCCTACAAGACAGACAGACACAAAAACCGAGCCCTTCATGCTTGCCTTGGAAGCAAGAACGTTTCCTCCATTGTGAGAGAAAATCTCAGGTTTATGTAATAGACCACAGTTAAGGCCAGATTTTGGCAAAATATTTTTTGTGCAGTTCTCTGCTAGAATTCTCTTCCAGTCAAGGGCCATGAGCAGTCTTGGGACATTCTATATCCTGGTCTAATTTTACTTAAATTAAAAAAAAATTGATGCAGCCAAAACCCCAATTTGATTGTACTAATTGTTCTAACAGAGTTCAGCTAAATTCATGAAGTCTTCACGGGTATCCATCCAACAAGTTTCATATCAGTGTTGCTTAAATACACCAAGATTTTAATATCTCACATATTCATCGTCTAGCAAAAGACCTCAAAGCTCTCCCCAGCTAATTTGGAGAAACACGCCCCCCCCCAGAAAAAAAAAATCCCCAAACAAGGAGCTTATCTTAGGCACTTTGTCATGGGAAGTGATAACTGGCTTTGAAGTAAACTAAATGGTAATGGCTCCCTGTATGAACAGTCAACCTCTGAGCTGGTTAAAATATGGATTTCCACATTTCTAGTTCTAAATCTTAATCAAGAATCAGATAGAGCAGATTGACAAGGGCCTTATCTTCAAGAAACTTAGTCATATATATTAAAAAAAAATTAAAAGGTAATAGGAGAAGGGCAGGAGCTTGGGGGCTGATGGCCAAGAAAGGTATGTAAGGTACCAGACTGAAATTTCCCTCCCTTCTATCATTGCCTCCCCATGGCCCAGCACCAGAGACCAAGTCCAGGAGGAATTTCCCTCCAGGTGGCCTGACCTCTTTCCAAGACTGGGACTGGGGAAAGCCTAACAATGCCTCCTCCTCCTGGAAGCCTTTTGTTCTCCTCCACCCTCCTTGGGTTTTAGAAACAGATCAAATCAAATTTAGCATGGATCCTGGATGATGAGTAAGGCACTCCTTCAAACAGTGGCTGGTACTGCAGTTTACATGGGTTGACCCATTTGGTCCTGGATGAAGACCATCATGCAGGGAGCTTTTTCCTTCTTGGCCAGTGGGAAGCACTAAATGAGTGCTTGCTAGTCCCCGTTTTACAGATGAGGAAACTGAGGCTCCCAGGAGGAGGAGGGGCAAGCACGGGGCAGCCGCCACAGGTAGCCCACATTCGTAGCTGGAGGCTTGGGCTGGTGAATTTCCAGAGGCCTCGGTGGGTTCCCAGCCCTCCAGGGAGCTCTCCAGGGTACGCGTCCCTGGGAGCGTGATCTGGGGCAGCCCCGAAGCACCAAGGTCATGCCTGACAGTACAAACAGACCCAGCTCCAGGCCAGCGGCGGGAGCCGAAGGCCAAGGTCAGGGAGGCCGGCTCCCACCAGCTCCGCAGTGGGGGGATGGGGAGGGGGCCCGCTGGAGGGCTGGCTGGATCTGGGGGGCCCGGAGAGGCCCGACCTCTCCAGGGCTGGCCTCGGGGGTCGTGGCTAGTGGGGGGCTACTGACTGGTGGAAGGGGGGGCTAAGGTTCTAAGGGGGGGAGGGAGCTGGCGAGGCGAAAACGCAGCCCCGGGTGACAAGGCCAAACGATCGATATCTCGGGGGGCCCCCCCGCGCACCCTGCTCAGTGGCGGGGTCCCCGGGCCAGCGGCTATGGGGGCTAGGCTCGGACGCCAGCTAGGTGACCTTGAGAGGCCCCGACCGCCGGGGCCTCAGTGTCCTCATCTGCAAAATGGGGGCGATGGGGGCGTCGGGCTGTCGGGCCCGGCCGCATCTACGGCGCCACGACTGCCGCAGGGCCCCAGGGGCTCCCAGGCCCTGCTCCCGCTCCGCCCGGGCCCGCAGCCTGGCTGTGCCGTTTCCCCCGCCCCCGGCCCCGGCCCCGCACCCCTGGGGGGACAAGGCTCCAGGAGGCCTGGGCCGCGCGGCTCCCGGGAAGCGGGGGAAGGGCAGGCTGCGCCCCGGTCCCCGCCCCCGCCGCTGGGCCCCCCGATCCCCCTTACCTAACGAGGTCCTGGTAGTCCAGGAAGGAGAAGATGAGCAGCAGAGGGTCGGTGGGCAGCAGCTCCAGGCACAGCTCGGGCTCCTCCGCCCCCAGCGCAGCCGCCGCAGCCGCCATCTTGCCAGGCCCCAGCTGCGGACACACGCCCCGCCCCGGCCCCGCCCCGGCCCCGCCCTCACGCCCGAGGGCCGGAGGAGGAGCGCTGCGCAGGGGCGGGGGAGTCGGGAGCCGCGGGCAGGGGCGTGTCTGGACACACCTCTTTTTGGCGGTGACGGACATGGTGGGAGGGGGCGAGGGGGTGAAGGCCTGGGGGTCCGGGGCTGAGCAGGGAGGGGAGGAGTGGGGAGCCGGAGGAGGAGGGAGGAGGAAGAAGGATGGGGTGCCGGAGTCAGACGGTGCGGACCGGGCTGATCACAGCGAGGGACAGGAGAAAGACGGAGGGGAGAAATCAGGATCTGGCAGAAAAAAGAAGACCCCAGCCCAAGAGCGAAGCCCCTGGACGGCCTCTGCAGCGGGAATGGGTCACCTGACGAGGTCTCCTGAATTTAAGGAGAAGGCATTTGTCCCGCCCTGCCCACGCCCAGGGAGATTTACACCTCCCCACCCTACCCCCACCCCCGGACCTGCCTCCAATTCTTGGATTGACTGGGAGGGGTATGGTGGAATGTCTGTGGCTTGGCTGCTTGGTCCCCTACCCTTTACTAAACTTCCCCCAAAAGTCTAAATTCAGGGTCTCGATCCAGTCTCTCTCCCATCCCCTTCACATCTCTGGTTGGGTCTACCCCCTCCCTCATCTCTCTACATTTCTTCTGATCTCTGGTCATTTCAAAGCAATTTAACTCAACCAAACCCTTCGCTACTTTCTGCTGTTTCGAAAAGGAAAGTCTTTGCCCTCGGGGAACTTACAGTTTACTGCGGGAAATACCCTTTTGAAATATTTTCGAGCTTGGTCTCCTTTCAGCCACTGCTCTTACTGTATTATGTATTATTGTACCTCCGTGACTCGTTTCTTATACCCCAAGCCGTCTCCTCTAGAGCTTTAGAAGGGACTGTGTTTTATTTTTTAATCTCTAGCAAAGTGTCTGGTACATAGAAGTTATTTAATTAATGCTCATTGATCTGATTGTCTTAAAACATTCTTCAACCACATCTGTTCCCAGGCACTGTCCCCAGATTTCTGCAGCCTAGTCTCCTCTCAGTCCTGTCCCCATATTTCTCTCTCATGCCTGAATTGAGCCCCTTTCTATCTAAGTCCTGTTCTCGAATATCCTCTCTTCCTGCTTCTATTCTTGGTGCTGTCTCCAAAAATTCTCCTGTCCCATCTCCTCCTGATCCTTGACTGCAAATATGCTGCCCCATCGGCTCTCAAATTGTGTCCCAGGAGTCCTCAGTTGCTAATTCTGGCTGCCCATAGACCTAGGCCAAAATCCCACTGATTTCTGCTTCTGCACCAAACCTGCTTTCACTTTTCTCAATTTATGTCAAGCTTAAGAAAATCTAGGTTAACATGAAAGCCACTTTGGATCTGAGCCCCCAACTGCAACAAAACCAGTTTGTGAGAAGCCCAGACCTCTGAGAGAGATGGGAAGACTGAAACAATGAAGGGAAAATGATTTTTCCAACATCAAACATTCACAGAATCTCCAACTTGGTATAGACTTGCCCTTTGGGCTAGAAATATAAAAGCAGGCTTTAAGATTTTGGGAGCTCCAGAGACCTTGGGAACCAATCACCATGTAGAAAGAAGACTTTTAGCCTCATTTCTAAAAGATATAGGGAACTGAGTCAAATTTATAGGGATGCAAGTCATTCCCCAGTTGATAAATAGTCAAAGGATATGAATAGGCAGCTTTTAGAAATTAAAGCTATCTATAGTCATGAAAAAATTCTCTAAGTCACCTTTGATTAGAGAAATGCAAATTAAAACAACTCTGATGTACCTCCTCACACCTATCAGATTGGCTAATATGACAAAAAAGGAAAATGATAAATGTTGGGAAAATGTGGGGAAATTGGGACACTAATGCGTTGTTAGTGGAGTTGTGAATTGATCCAACCATTCTGAGGAGCAATTTGGAATTATGCCTAAAGGGCTATAAAATTATGCATACATATACATATTTGTCATTATTGATGGTAATGGTTCAGTCCTTTCAGTCATGTCCAACTATTCATGACCCCTTTTGGGGATTTCTTGGCAAAGATATTGGAATGATTTGCCATTTCCTTCTCCAGCTCATTCTACAGATGAGGAAACTGAGGCAACCAGGGTTAAATGACTTACCCAGGGTCACCTAACTAGTAAGCGTCTGAGGCCAGATTTCAACTCGGGTCTTCCTGATTTCAGGCCCAGCATTCTATCCACTACACTACCTAGCTGCCTTTATTTTACAGATGTGGAAACTGAGACTCAGAGCAGTTAGAGGACTCGCCCAAGGCATGAATGTCTGAGAGGGTATTCAAACCCAAGTCTTCCTTGTTCCAAGTCCAGTCCTCTATCTGATATACCAGGCTGCCTCTGAATAACTTAGGTTACTTAAATTGTATTTTTGCAATCAGGAGTTTCAGAGCATTTTCTCAAGCAATCCTATGGCATAATTCCACTGTAACCTAAAGCAGATGGCCATGAAGGATGGGTTAACCATACTGTTTCAAAATACTGTAATTCAATTTCTACTGGGGTCTGTTTGGCTGAGAAAACCATGTATATACCAGACAGTACTACAGCAGATTAGTCTTATCAGCATCCAAACGGGCCAAATGTAAGGCTCGGATAAGGCTGTCACTAATCCAAAAGGGAAGCAAAAACAACCACATACTTCTAAATTACAGCTTAGTGGGTGATGCTTCACTGTTGTGAAAAATAGACCATTCAAATAATAACAGAGACAGTGCTGGTCAGAAAGACTGGATTTATGCTTGGCCCATTGACAATCAGACCATATTTCAATCACCTTGTGAAAGGGAGAAGAAATGCAAAACAAATAATTTAATGGATCATTTAAAGTAATACTTCTGTGTCCAGTTAAAGATTCAGGCAGGAAAATGTTACTTTCAGCCTAAGAAAGTATTCACTGTTTGTATTTATTTCAGGAGGTAACCTATGGATTCGTTTTTTACCCCTTGCTTTTTGGAGGGGGAGGGCAGGGCATTTGCCCAAGGTCACATGGCTAGTAAGTGTTAAGTGTCTGAGGTGGGCTTTGAACTCAGGTCCTCCTAACTCCAGGGCCAGTGCTCTATTCACTGTGCCACCTAGCCTCCCCTAACCTATGGATTCTTTATGCTTTTTCTTTTCTCTCTGGACCTAATGGCATCCATATTCTTGTTTGGTTATAGTTTTCAGGGAACCCAATGATTCTTTTTTTAAAAATCATTTCTTTATTTTCAACATTTTTTTAAAAATTTGAAATCTAAACAATGATCTCTCTTTGTCCTCTTTTCCAGTTCTGTTGTTTTTGATAGTAGAAACCTTGTCATTTTTTTTTAGTCTTTGGACTTGTTTTCTCATCGAATTATCAAGGTCTATTTGCTACATTTTTTTTTTCAGAGAGTATAATACTTGAATTGTTTTCTACTTACAAGGCCAAGCCATTTATTTTTCCTCCCAATTTTTACCATGAAAACTCTAATGTCATTTGATTTTTCTTCTACCTTTACTTCTAACCACTCTTAGAGTGTTTGTGGATAAGCCAGTCCTTTCCCCAAGGTTCTACAAGATTTACCTCTTGGGCATCTCTATTTCTATTTCTTCCTGGTATTCAGAATTTTCTTCTGTTTATTCATATCCCCAACTTCTGTACTTAGTTTAGGAACAGCAGGATTGAGACCATGGCTAGTATGCAGAAGAATTAATACATGCTTGTTGATTGATTGTGAAGGAAAGTGAAGGTGAACACACAGAGTAAGTTTAGTAGCAAGAGAAATAAAAGGATAGAGGACTATGAGGAAAAAAGGAAAATTCATCATTGGAGATCTTGGGCATGCAGTAGTTGGGGGTAATGGTGAAATTTCAAAGGTGACCTTGGGTAGCTGAAATGGGGCAAAAGGACCAGTAACCCCCAAGGAACTGCAGAGGTATGTGTAATAGGAGGCCAAGGTTTTTGAAGAGACATCAATGAGGATATTGTAGTCCCCAAATTATGAGGGCAGGGTCCTAGTGAAGCTAGGTGGTACAGTGGATAGTGGACTGGGCCTGGGGTCAGGAAGACCTGAGTTCAATCGGACACTCACTAGTTCGGTGTCCTTAGGCAAGTCACGTAACCTCTGTTTGCCTTAACCCATTGGAGAAGGAAACAGCAAACCACTCCAGTATCTTTGCCAAGAATACGCCATGCATAGTATGCTCCATGGGGTCACAAAGAGACTTGAACAACAACACTATTTTTGAGTTGCTTTTTGTCTCTTTTAAGTCTGTTATAAGGCATGGCTTCCTGAGTAGAGGACAGGGAGATGTAATAGGAAATGGATATGATTTTAAAAACACACACACGGGGCGGCTAGGTGGCACAGTGAGTAGAGTGTCTGCCCTGGAGTCAGAAGGACCTGTGTGATCTTGGGCAAGTCACTTAACCCCAACTGCCCTCCAAAAAGCAAAAAGAAAGAAAGAAAGAAAAGAAAGGAAGGAAGGAAGGAAGGAAGGAAGAAAGAAAGAAGGAAAGAAAGAAAGAAAGAAAGAAAGAAAGAAAGAAAGAAAGAAAGAAAGAAAGAAAGAAAACCAGCAATTACATTTTAATGTTGTTCTAACCTCACTCAGAATTTTGCTAATGAGTTTCCACCTCAGTTATAGACCCAATTATCCATAGTATTTTCTAGTTTGATCAGATCTACCCAGGATCAAATCAACTCTCCCATTGTCCCTGGATGGCCTGTGTCAATCTACTTCCCTACTCAGCTCAAAGTGCTAACTACCATTCCCAAAATGAGTTTAACTCAGAAGGCAGGATGGGGGAAAGAAAGTTTTTAAGTTCATTCATTCATTTGAATAACCCTTGGGAATGTTCACAAGATCAGTCTTAATTTCCTTTGAATTAGATTTGCTTTTTCTATTAGTAAAATTCTAGTAAAAATTAGTAAATTAATTGCTATTTGAGCACTAATTGGGGCAGCTAGGTGGCACAGTGAATAGAGTGTCGGCCCTGGAGTCAGAAGGACCTGAGTTCGGATCCGGCTTCAGACACTTAACGCCCACACAAACAAAAAAAAGCCTAGCCGTGTGACCTTGGGCAGGTTACTTAACTCCAATTGCCCTCCAAAAAAAAAAACAAAAAAACAAAAAAACACACCCAAAAGATATCAATGAAAATTAAATTTTAAAAAAGAAAGCAGAAGGCAGAAAGCCTGGAGAAAATCAGGAGTGATCTAATAGCACAGAAGTGTGGGGGAAGAGTAGCAGAAGAAAAAGGTTTTCTGAACATGAGGTAAGAATTTACTTGTCATGGAGCAGGGAAAGTATCAAGCATGAAGAATCTCATATGCCAATGATATCTTACCCAAACAGAAACAGATCCCACAGGCCATATATTGACTTAGACAAACATAAATCAACATTACTTATGTTGTATTGTGTTTTTGCTTATTATTAGAAAACTACTGGGGTGACTAGGTGGCACAGTGAATAGAGCACCTGCCCTGGAGTTAGGAGGACCTGAATTCAAATCCAGCCTCAGACACAACATTAAAAAAAACTAGCTGTGTGATCTTGGGCAAGTCACTTAACCCCAACTGCCCTCCAAAAAGCAAAAAGAAAGAAAGAAAAGAAAGAAAGAAAGAAAGAAAGAAAGAAAGAAAGAAAGAAAGAAAGAAAGAAAGAAAGAAAGAAAGAAAGAAAGAAGGAAAGAAAGAAAACCAGCAATTACATTTTAATGTTGTTCTAACCTCACTCAGAATTTTGCTAATGAGTTTCCACCTCAGTTATAGACCCAATTATCCATAGTATTTTCTAGTTTGATCAGATCTACCCAGGATCAAATCAACTCTCCCATTGTCCCTGGATGGCCTGTGTCAATCTACTTCCCTACTCAGCTCAAAGTGCTAACTACCATTCCCAAAATGAGTTTAACTCAGAAGGCAGGATGGGGGAAAGAAAGTTTTTAAGTTCATTCATTCATTTGAATAACCCTTGGGAATGTTCACAAGATCAGTCTTAATTTCCTTTGAATTAGATTTGCTTTTTCTATTAGTAAAATTCTAGTAAAAATTAGTAAATTAATTGCTATTTGAGCACTAATTGGGGCAGCTAGGTGGCACAGTGAATAGAGTGTCGGCCCTGGAGTCAGAAGGACCTGAGTTCGGATCTGGCCTCAGACACTTAACGCCCACACAAACAAAAAAAAGCCTAGCCGGGTGACCTTGGGCAGGTTACTTAACTCCAATTGCCCTCCAAAAAAAAAACCAAAAAAAACCAAAAAAACACACCCAAAAGATATCAATGAAAATTAAATTTTAAAAAAGAAAGCAGAAGGCAGAAAGCCTGGAGAAAATCAGGAGTGATCTAATAGCACAGAAGTGTGGGGGAAGAGTAGCAGAAGAAAAAGGTTTTCTGAACATGAGGTAAGAATTTACTTGTCATGGAGCAGGGAAAGTATCAAGCATGAAGAATCTCATATGCCAATGATATCTTACCAAACAGAAACAGATCCCACAGGCCATATACTGACTTAGACAAACATAAATCAACATTACTTATGTTGTGTTGTGTTTTTGCTTATTATTAGAAAACTACTGGGGTGACTAGGTGGCACAGTGAATAGAGCACCTGCCCTGGAGTTAGGAGGACCTGAATTCAAATCCAGCCTCAGACACAACATTAAAAAAAACTAGCTGTGTGATCTTGGGCAAGTCACTTAACCCCAACTGCCCTCCAAAAAGCAGAAAGAAAGGAAGGAAGGAAGGAAGGAAGGAAGGAAGGAAGGAAGGAAGGAAGGAAGGAAGGAAGGAAGGAAGGAAGAAAGAAAGAAAGAAAGAAAGAAAGAAAGAAAGAAAGAAAGAAAGAAAGAAAGAAAGAAAGAAGGAAGGAAAGAAAGAAAGAAGGAAAGAAAGAAAACCAGCAATTACATTTTAATGTTGTTCTAACCTCATTCAGAATTTTGCTAATGAGTTTCCACCTCAGTTATAGACCCAATTATCCATAGTATTTTCTAGTTTGATCAGATCTACCCAGGATCAAATCAACTCTCCCATTGTCCCTGGATGGTCTGTGTCAATCTACTTCCCTACTCAGCTCAAAGTGCTAACTATCATTCCCAAAATGAGTTTAACTCAGAAGGCAGGATGGGGGAAAGAAAGTTTTTAAGTTCATTCATTCATTTGAATAACCCTTGGGAATGTTCACAAGATCAGTCTTAATTTCCTTTGAATTAGATTTGCTTTTTCTATTAGTAAAATTCTAGTAAAAATTAGTAAATTAATTGCTATTTGAGCACTAATTGGGGCAGCTAGGTGGCACAGTGAATAGAGTGTCGGCCCTGGAGTCAGAAGGACCTGAGTTCGGATCCGGCTTCAGACACTTAACGCCCACACAAACAAAAAAAAGCCTAGCCGTGTGACCTTGGGCAGGTTACTTAACTCCAATTGCCCTCCAAAAAAAAAACAAAAAAACAAAAAAACACACCCAAAAGATATCAATGAAAATTAAATTTTAAAAAAGAAAGCAGAAGGCAGAAAGCCTGGAGAAAATCAGGAGTGATCTAATAGCACAGAAGTGTGGGGGAAGAGTAGCAGAAGAAAAAGGTTTTCTGAACATGAGGTAAGAATTTACTTGTCATGGAGCAGGGAAAGTATCAAGCATGAAGAATCTCATATGCCAATGATATCTTACCAAACAGAAACAGATCCTACAGGCCATATATTGACTTAGACAAACATAAATCAACATTACTTATGTTGTATTGTGTTTTTGCTTATTATTAGAAAACTACTGGGGTGACTAGGTGGCACAGTGAATAGAGCACCTGCCCTGGAGTTAGGAGGACCTGAATTCAAATCCAGCCTCAGACACAACATTAAAAAAAACTAGCTGTGTGATCTTGGGCAAGTCACTTAACCCCAACTGCCCTCCAAAAAGCAAAAAGAAAGAAAGAAAGAAAAGAAAGAAAGAAAGAAAGAAAGAAAGAAAGAAAGAAAGAAAGAAAGAAAGAAAGAAAGAAAGGAAGGAAGGAAGGAAGGAAGGAAGGAAGGAAGGAAGGAAGGAAGAAGGAAAGAAGGAAAGAAGGAAAGAAAGAAAGAAAGAAAGGAAGAAAGAAGGAAAGAAAGAAAACCAGCAATTACATTTCAATGTTGTTCTAACCTCACTCAGAATTTTGCTAATGAGTTTCCACCTCAGTTATAGACCCAATTATCCATAGTATTTTCTAGTTTGATCAGATCTACCCAGGATCAAATCAACTCTCCCATTGTCCCTGGATGGCCTGTGTCAATCTACTTCCCTACTCAGCTCAAAGTGCTAACTACCATTCCCAAAATGAGTTTAACTCAGAAGGCAGGATGGGGGAAAGAAAGTTTTTAAGTTCATTCATTCATTTGAATAACCCTTGGGAATGTTCACAAGATCACTCTTAATTTCCTTTGAATTAGATTTGCTTTTTCTATTAGTAAAATTCTAGTAAAAATTAGTAAATTAATTGCTATTTGAGCACTAATTGGGGCAGCTAGGTGTCGCAGTGAATAGAGCACAGCCCTGGAGTCAGGAGGACCTAAGTTCAAAGCCTACCTCAGACACTTAACACTTACTAGCCATCTGACCTTGGGAAAGTCACTTAACCCCAAATACCCTGCCTTCCTCCTCAAAAAAAATAATTAAGTACTAATTAAAAATTCATTAAATTAGTAAACAAATAAGTAACAACAACAAAAACTGTTCCACAAGCTGATTTTCATTCTCATTTCCCAGAGTTGGAGACAAGTGTAACTTTGGGATTTTTTAAAATATACTTTAACAAACATTTACTTACAGTCCAAAGGCCTTGGGAGCTCAAACTAAATTTAATTCAAAGAACAAAGGTAGACTACTAACAACTAACAGTTGAATAAATCAAAATCCAATCAAATCAACAAAGCTTTGTTTAGCTTTTAGTAAGCCAAACAGGCTTTGGTAATGAATTGCATTTTAAAAATTTATTTCAGCATTTATCTGGTCAGGGAGTTTTTTTTGGCATCCTGAGGCAGGGAGTTTGATACCCCTGCTTCCAAACAACTCCTTTTACTTTGTCCTCCCACTTAATTTTCACCCAGAAGTGAGGCAACAGTATATTCAGGAACTTCATCTATACTCACTATGAAGGAGAGAAGAGTTTTCCACTTATGTCTCAGGCATTTGGACAGAGGCACTAGCACTGGAATTTGCAGTTTCAGGACCTGAATTAAAATCCCAGGTCTGACACCTGGGTGACCTTAGACCAGGCACCACCTCTCTGGGCCTCAGTTTCCTCATGTGTAAAATGAGGAGGCTGAACTAGGTATTCTCTAAAACTCTTTCCAACTGTAAATTTATCATCCTATAGTGGAAATTAATAATATCATCTCTGGGACAGAGGTTTAGGACTGCAGAAAGTAGGCTGTGACTAGCAGCTATGCAGGGGACTTAGGGGAAAGGGAAAGGACATGCAGAAATCAAAAGGAGTAGGGAAGGCTTGGAGGTGAAGCCAGGCTATTCAACTGATGCACAAATTTGCTTGTTCCTAGAAGGTATTCTTAAATTCCATTCCTTAAGAGAGGAAGGTAGTCAGGAGCATGAAGGAATGAGATGGTTGAAGCCGAGGATGAGAGCAAATAGTTGACTGAGGGCCAGGAGGAAGAAGGTGGTTGTAATAGGAAATGGATATGATTTTAAAAACACACACACGGGGCGGCTAGGTGGCACAGTGAGTAGAGTGTCTGCCCTGGAGTCAGAAGGACCTGTGTGATCTTGGGCAAGTCACTTAACCCCAACTGCCCTCCAAAAAGCAAAAAGAAAGAAAGAAAGAAAAGAAAGGAAGGAAGGAAGGAAGGAAGGAAGAAAGAAAGAAGGAAAGAAAGAAAGAAAGAAAGAAAGAAAGAAAGAAAGAAAGAAAGAAAGAAAGAAAGAAAACCAGCAATTACATTTTAATGTTGTTCTAACCTCACTCAGAATTTTGCTAATGAGTTTCCACCTCAGTTATAGACCCAATTATCCATAGTATTTTCTAGTTTGATCAGATCTACCCAGGATCAAATCAACTCTCCCATTGTCCCTGGATGGCCTGTGTCAATCTACTTCCCTACTCAGCTCAAAGTGCTAACTACCATTCCCAAAATGAGTTTAACTCAGAAGGCAGGATGGGGGAAAGAAAGTTTTTAAGTTCATTCAGTACTCTATTCACTGCTCCACCTAGCCACCCCCAGAGTACCTTTAAGACTTCTGGGGTGAAGGAGATTGTACCTATTTGTATGAAAGACTAAGCATGGTTCTACTGCCTGATTATTTCTCCCTCATTATTTTCATTATATTTTTGTCTTAATTAAATGCTTTGGTTCATGGTTCCTATATGGTCTCCCAATAGTTTTGTTGCTTGAGCAGGGGCATGGCGCTGTGAATTGCCTATTAAAACACTCTACACAAATCCTGGCACACTAGTTGGGGTTTCCAGAGCTGGAATGTCCCAGGGCACTTCAGGTGATTCCTGTTACATTAGAACATAGGCCATAAATTTCTCTTTTTCTTTCCCCCTAATCTACTTAGGTTCTTGGAAGTAAAGTTTAAAGTGCTGAAATATCTTAAGGGTTTCTGGCAAAGTTGCTCCAAAATGAAGAACCAGAGAGCTTAAATTGATGATATATATTCCCACTTACCTGGCTCTGGAACCAAAAAGCACACCATTCCTCTGTGTCTTGTATAATATTCTAGGAATTCAAGATTTGTTTTTTGGTTGGTTTTCAGTCATGTATGACTCTTCTATGACCCTATTTGGGGTTTTCTTGGCAAAGACACTAGAGTGGTTTGACATTTCCTTCTCCAACTCATTTTACAAATGAGGAAACTGAGGCAAACAGGGTTAAGTGACTTGCCCAGGGTCACACAGCTAATGAGTGTCTAAGGTCAGTTTTGAATTCAGGAAATTGAGTCTTTCTGACTCAGGCCTGGTGCTCTTGGCACTGTAGTGTGGGAGAGATGCTGTTCTTTAACCAAAATCTGCCAAACAATTTACTAATACATAAGCATGTATGCTTGGAGAGATTCTGAGGGATAGCATCCTTCTTATAAACAGATAACTTTCTTTCTAAAGCAATTTCCAAGTTACATTTTGTGGTAATCATGAAATGAAAGACAAAGATTTTAGCACTGAAATACAAAATTCAGTTTAGGACGTTCTTTGAATTAGTCAACAAAATATAGAAATATCATGCCTACTAAGGGAAATTCTGTCTCCCTGAAAAATTAATCAGGCTAAACAAAAAGGACTCTTCCCACTCTTGATTAAATTAAATCTGGGATAAACTAAAGGATTTCAACTCCCTAGAGTTGTTTGACAAAAAAGGACCCTTCTATTAATCTAAAAGGTTGACGATTCCATTAATTGGCCGCTAGATGGGGCAGCGGATTGAGAGCTGGGCCTGGAGACAGGGAGGGCTGAGTACAAATTTGACCTCTCAGACACTTAACTAACTGTGACCTTAACTTCTGTTTGCTGTAGTTGTAGTTTCTTTATTTGTGAAAAAAGGGGACAATAAGGGCACCTACCTCGCAGGGCTGTTGTAAGGATCAAATGAGATAGTGTTTGTAAAGAATGTAGCAACAATTCCCGGCTCAGAGTGTTATAGAAATGCTATAATTATTATTATTTTGCTGTTTCTGTTCTAAAATTTCCTCTTGGAAACAGATTAAAGGTTCAGTTCTAAGGACAAGTAATCAGATCTTCAGTTCATAGGAGATCTTCCATCTATTCTGTCTATATCCAGTATGTGCAGATTTATTGTCCAGCTGTCCTCCAAAATTAGACTATAAGCTCTTTGAAGGTAGGGACATTTTTTTTTTTTGCCTTTTCTTTGTATCACCTACATGTAGCATGGCACTGGGCACTTAATAAAGGCTTTTCTAATTTGAATTAATTTAACTTATTTCTAATATTGGATTTCTATTTCTAATATGAATCAATTCACTTTAATTAATTCCTTCTTATAAATTAATAAGTTAATTCCTATTTTTATCAATTAATATTAATCTGTTAATATCAATTTCTATTTTTTTACATCCTGCAACTTTGCTAAAATTATTTATTATTTCAAGTCAATTCCTAATTTTTATAATAACTCAGGACTTAGTGCTATTGGCTTCCATCAGAGTGAGTCTTAGGGTGCATGGGGTTAAGTGACTTGCCCAAAGTCACAGGGCTAGTGTGTCAGTTGTTTGAGGTTGGATTTGAATTCAGGTCCTCCTGACTCCAGGGCCAGTGCTCTACTCACTATACCACCTAGCCACCCCAACATCAAGTTTTAAAATAAATGAAGTTGAGGTGGGGAGAGGAGACAAAGACCCTGGGCTATAGCAAGACTGAGGGGATCATCATAGTATTACAAGATCACAGATTCATAGCAATAGGGATCCCCAGAGGTAGAATTCTCTTATTCCCTTGAGTACAACCTCTCATTTCTTCTTTAAAAAAAAAAAAAAAAAGGTTACCTAATGACATTAATTTAATTGCTTTTTTTTAAACATCCACTTTTACTTATTAATTCAATAGGTTGTTTTGATTTTTTTTTTGCTTTTAATTTTGTTAATTTCTTCTTTGATTTTCATGATTTCTTTTTTGGTGTTAAATTAGAGGTTTTAAATTGGTTGGTTTTCTGTTTTTAAAAAAAAGCTATATGGCCAATTCATTGATCTGTTCTTTCTTTCTTTTATTGATGAAAGCATTTAGACATATAAATTTTCAGTTAAACAGTGCTTTGATTGTATTCCAAAAAATGTTGTCTCATTGCTGTCATTATCTTTAATAGAATGATTTATTGCTTCTATGATTTCTTCTCTTAACCCACCCATTCTTTAGTTTCGAATTACTTTTAAATTATTACTTTAAAGATATTTTATTTAATGTAATTTCTATTACATTATAGTCAGTAAAAGGTGCATTTAATATTTCTACTTTTCTGTATTTGTTTGTGAGGTTTTTATGTCCTAATAAAGCTCAATTTCCATGATAGTGCCATGTACAACTGAGGAATAAGTATATTTCTTTCCATTCACAACCAATATTATCAAGAGTTCTATAATATCTAACTTTTCTAAAATTCTATTAAGACCCTTCATTTCTTTTTTTGTTTCTTTTTTTGTTTAGATTTATCTAGATCTGAGAGGCAACCCCTATTATTTTATAGAGGAGGAGCCTGAGGCCCAGAGAGCTTAGGTGATTTGCCTAAGGTCACACAGCTAGTAAGTATTTGCTGTGGGATATGAATGCAGGTCTTCTGAATTCCAAGTCCTTCTCTGTAACCACTTTGTTGAGCTGCCTGTGGAAGGGGGGTCAAGAGGAGGAAGCCAACACTTGGTTGCTCACCAATTTAATTATTCCTATTAACTAGGTGCTAAACTCAGTTGTTTCTTTGCTACAGAGAGAATGGAACTAAGTTCTAGTTATCTATCCTACCCTGATTTCAGTTTTGTTTTGTTTTTTGTTTATGTCCACAAAGTGAAGAGAAGCATTATCTATAAGGTGAATTTCACACGAATTGGCTAGACATACAGACACAGCTTGGAGAGAAGCCTGGATAGATAGGAGGGCAGGGAATTCAGCACAATAGTTGGGGTGGAGGGGCTGGCATGCTCAGGGCACTTTAAGGTTGGGCACTTGGTGCTTTCTCCAGTCTATGAAAAGGGTACTGGACTAGAATTATATCTGTCTGCATCCCCTCCCTCAAAAGATTTCTATTGGAGGGACATAATTGGTTCAGAACCAAAAAGCCACTTTCCTAGTCACTACCCCTTAAATAGAGAGGGCAGCTCAAGCTTACATACATTGATTTGACCCCTTCCAACCAAATACAGGTTACATAAAAAAATCACTACAGATTAGTGAATAGCAAGTAAACCCATTTATCCAAGCCAACAACAAACAGAAATAGGAAAAGTTATACAGGTTCAAATATAACAAAACATATATAATAAGGCATGAGCCTTTAGGTGAGACTTAATTTAGGTCTTGCTCTAACCAAGAGAGGAGCTGATCTCACTCACTGAAATCTAGGGAGACCCATAGGAAATTAGGGACATACTGAGGAGCCAGCTCTACCTACATATCTGCAATAGTGTCTTTCTCTTTCTCCTCTCTGGAGTTGATCTTGAAAAGAATCTGGGTCTATATATGTCCTCAAAGACAGAATGAAGAAGAATCCCTTGTCTCCAAGCTCTCACATCAGCTCCTCCCTTGAAGTCGTCACACAGGGTCATACCATCATTCTATTTACCCATTGGGAGAGTCTCGTACAAAGTGCTACAGGCTGTCTTGTTGTATAATTTTATAGTAGACTTTTAACCTGTATAAGTTCAGGGATTCCCTGAAGTTTATCCATGGATCCCAAGTCAAGAATTCTTTCTGTAGGTGACAAAATCACCCAGTGCTACTGTTTGCAAATGACATCATGTTAATTGCATCAAACCCCAGGATAATGAAGAGTCTTCTAAATGAGTTCCACAATTAGTTAAAAGACTTTAGGTTAACTCTTCACAGAGAGGAAACCATCTAGAAAAGAACACCTATTGTCCAGAAAATAATATGTAGTTGGATGGACAGTCCACTGTGTTAGTGTGTGTGTGTGTGTGTGTGTGTGTGTGTGTGTGTGTCCACGTATGCATGCACATGCCTGTATTTTAATGTTGTTGGGTCATTTTAGTAACAGCTGACTCTTTGTGATCCCATTTGGGGTTTACTTGACAAAGACACTGGAGTGGTTTGCCATTTCTTTCTCCAGCTCATTTTATAGATGAGGAAACTGAGACAAACAGGGTGAAATGACTTGCTCAAGGTCACACACTAGTATCTGAGACTGGATTTGAACACAAGATCAATCTTCTTGACTCCAGGTTTAGCACTCTATGCATATATGGTGCCACCTAGAGCCCATGTATGTCTACATATGTATATGTGTATATAGAGATGCATCTATTATCTATTAAAATATCTATATCCATCTATATCTATCTAAGCTCTCTATCATTTAGTTAGCTATATACATCTATATTTACATACATGAATGTAAATATGTCCCTATAGATATAGATACATCTGTATATCTATTTTTTTCTCTGTCTTTGTCTTTCAGTCTCTCTGACATATACTGTAGATGATTGGGACCAGAATCAAACAGACTTAAGAGAAATGTCCTGGATTAAATTTGTGCTGTTGTGTAGTACTTTTAATGACCCCAGATTTCTCCCTGAAACAAAACCCCATCTTTTTAACACCAATATTCTTCTAGTGGTACCATATGGCTGAAAATAATGGAATACCACCTTGTCTAAAGATTCAAAATGGCCTGTCACCAAAAGGGCCATGGAGAAATATACAGTGCACATGAGTAAGTTTCAGCATATTACAAGCTATCAACTGTGTGCCATAAAGCAATGGTAAGAGATGGCAGAAAGTTATATGATTGGAAAAGGATGTGGATGCTTATAGCAATAGTGAGAACATACCATAACATAGGAACAAGCCTGAAAGCTTCACTGATACCTGTATGACCTCAATAACCCTCCCCTCATATACACTTTGGTTGGACCCCAATAGAGAATTTATAAGAAGATATGGATAGATGGATGAAAAATGGAGTGCTTACTATATGCCAGGCATTGTTCTAAGCCCTAGAGATACAAGCAGAAAAAGCAAACCATTCCCTGCCTTCAAGGAACTTAGATTTTAATAGAAGATGCTCTACTGGGGAGTTGGGGCCAGAGAAGGATATTTCAGTCAGGAAAGTCACTGAATAAGAGAGAAATTGAAGGATAATGTCTTTTTGAGGAATGATGATGGTAATTGGATTTTTGCACCCAGAGCTAGAAGCAGAAAAGGAGTGGGTTGAGGAGATTGCAATACCCCCCTCCCTTGACAGCATGGCATAAAGAGAGCTGGTCAACAGCCATAGACACATACAAGATTAGAAAGTATGCTTGGGTTGGGTCATAGGAAGATAGCTCTAAAGCTGGGAGGGACTTTAGAATTC
Organism: Gymnobelideus leadbeateri; assembly: GCA_011680675.1. NCBI lineage: Eukaryota > Metazoa > Chordata > Mammalia > Diprotodontia > Petauridae > Gymnobelideus > Gymnobelideus leadbeateri. The sequence continues at coordinate 580,414 of WOXC01008989.1, forward strand.
ACACAGTCCAACCTCCTCCTTTTACAGATGAGGAAACTGAGGCCCAAGGAAATTAAGCTACCTGCCCAAGGTCCCCCCAGGTGGGGGGAGACTAATCCAGATTCAAATCCAGCATTTTTCCCCCTTAAAGCCATCTGTATAATGTTTAAAAGGGCTTGAGGCTGCCCCACTGGAAAAAGCAGTGGCATCAATGTGATCACTGATCCATTGAATTATTTCTATCTCAAAGGTGAAGAAAATGATACTTTCCAGTCTTCAGCTGAAAAGTAGTTTTCTTGACGCAGAAAAAAAAAAGGTGTTCTCCATTCCATCCAACGTGTTATTTATGGACCATGTCACAGTCCCAGGTGCTCTGGGAGATAGCAACAGTGCAGTCAAGGTTATCTACTGGGCCCCAAGTTTTGGGGGTGTGTGCTGCCATTTGGACTAGTCAGCTAGACCTGCCGCTGGGAAGCACAAGGTAGGGCAAAGGAGCTAGATAGAAGTGGGCAGCTGCTATGCATCCAGAAAAAGATGGGAAATATTTAAATACAATGAGATATTTATGTACAATGAATGAACGAATGAAAAGCATTTATTAAGTATTTACAATGGGTCAACCACCATGCTAAGCATTGGAGATCCAAATAAAAGAGTAAGCAGTCCCTGTTCTTAGAGACCTCACTTTTTAATTGGGAGACACAAGTCAAGTCAATAAGCTTTTATTAAGCACCTACCATGTGCCAGGCACTGTGCACAAGACAAATAGGATGAAGGTACAAGACATATGGTAATATGTATGTATATATATATGTATATACACACACGCACACATACACACACATATATATGTATATATTCTCTAGTGTCATTTCCATCAATAAAAATAATTTCTGATATTGAACCATTTGATGATGCCAAGAATGATGATGGTCAGAACTTTCTTTACTGGGTCTTCAGTGACTGTGGCAATGAAGAGATTTAAAATATAGGTATTACATTTTCCAAATAACAACTCTGGAGGCCATATTGGATGACAGAATTAGAATTCAAAAAGAGGAAGGAAGGAGGGAAAGAAGGAAGGAGGAAAGGAAGGAAGGGGGAAGCAAGGGAGGAAGGAAGCAAGGGGGGAAGGAGAAAAGGAGGGAAGGAAGGAGGGAAAGAGGGAAGGAAAGAAAGAGGGGAGGAAGGAAGGAGACAAGCATTTATTAAGCACCTACTGTGTTCCTGGCACTGTGTTAAGTGCCTTCCAAATATTTCTTCATTTGATCCTCACAACAATAACCCCCTCCCACATTTTATAGTTGAGGAAACTGAGGCAGGCAGAGCATGTGTGACTTGCCCAGGGTCCCACTTTCCATTTACAGCTCACAAGATGCTTTCCCCACAGCCTGTGGGGAAGTAAGTTATGCATTGCTTGCTTCTCTCTTGTTTAGGATGTTGCTGTTGTTGCTATTCTTGTTTGTCCTTCCTTCTGAAAGAGGACCAATGACATCTGTAGAGTCAGATGCAAAGTTTAATGAGCTCCTTTACTTTTAGTCCAGGGCCTCTAGGTGGCACCATGGTGCACAGAGCGCCAGGCCTGGAGTCAGGAAAACTCATCTTCCTTAGTTCAAAGGTGACCCCAAACGCTTACTAGCTGTATGACCCTGGGTGAGTCCCTTTACCCTGTGTGCCTCACTTAGAAGGAAATGACAAATCACTCCAATATCTTTGCCAAGAAAACCCCAAATGAGGTCACAGAGAGTTGGACATGATTTTTTTTTTGCTTTTTGGAAGGCAGTTGGGGTTAAGTAACTTGCCCAAGGTCGCATGGCTAGTAAATGTTAAGTGTCTGAGGCTGGATTTGAACTCAGGTCCTCCTGACTCCAGGGCCGGTGCTCTATTCACTGCACCACCTAGCAGCCCTGAGCTGGACATGATTGAACAACAACAACTTTTAGTCCAGCAGGTAGAATGCTGTTTGCCCTGGGCTGGACACACCGAAATCTCTAGCTTCTCCACTGCTCACACCCTCCATCTTTATCCTAGGCTATATGTTACTTTATCTCCCTCTCCATCATTCCTAGTTTCCTTCCTACTCTTTCAAATTCTCCTAATACCTAGAGATACCCTCATACAATGGCATGCTTGTGCAGGGCCTCCTGGGACAACATAGTCCAGGACCCACTCCAGTGGCTGTCTCTGTCCCAAAACATTATAGGAATATGTTGGTCCTCTGGAGAAGCCTCTTACAACAAATTTAAATAAATGTAAAATTCTGGAATTAGGTACAATAGATCCATCACAGAAGTCTAGGATGATGGAGCTCTGCCAACGGAATATCATGAAAAAGACCTAGGGTTTTTGGTTGACCACAAGCTGTTCCCCAGCTACACAAAAAGCTCATATGGTCTAAGACTGTGTAGAGAAGCCTAGAGTCCAGAGGAAGGGAGAAAGTAGTCCCAGCTGCTCTGATCAGACCATGGCTGCCATATTGTACTTGACTCTGGGTGGCACACTTGGAGAAGAGCATTGACAAACAAGGGGGCACCCAGAAGGTGGCAACCAGCACCATACCCTATAAAGAACACTTGGGGGAAGTAGGGTATTTAACCTGGAAACAGATTATGTGTGTTTGTGGCCTAGGGGCAGGATTGCCATCTCTAAATATTTGAAGGGCTGGCATGTGCAAGAGGGATTAGGTTTGCTCTGTTTGCCCCCTACCCCCATCCCAGAGAGCAGAACTAGGACCAGCAGGTAGGAATTTCAGAGAGACCAATTTTGGTCCATTATAAGGCAGGGCTGAGCTGTTCAGCAATGAAGTGAAAGTGAAGCATCCTTCAAGGCTCTGGGCTACCACAGTTCTATTATCAGCCCACAAATCCTTGACACACACACATCCCTTACCTTTTCACACACATACATCCCTTAGACTGTCCCATTATTTTTTCATTACAGCTTTTCTTTTTCAAGGTCACCCTCAATCAGAGGTTCTTAAATTGGGGTCTGGGAACTTTAAAAATATTGTTCTTGAGTCATTTTTTTTAGTTGTGTTCCACTCTTTGTGACCCATTTGGGGTTTTCTTGGCAGAGATACTGCAGTGGTTTGCCATTTCCTTCTCCAGTTCATTTTACAGATGAGGAAACTGAGACAAACAGGGTGAAGTGACTTGCCCAGGGTCACACAGCTAGTAAGTGTTTAAGATCAGGTTTGAACTCAGGAAGATGAGTCTTCCTGACTGCAAGCCAGTACTCTTATCTACTGCACTAGCTGCCTCACTTAAAAATTATTTTTATATATTGAAATATGTCCAATATTTATATATAAATATATAATACAATAGTATCAAAATAAATTAAATTAGAATAAATAATAAAATAAAAAATAATAATAAATGATTAAATAAATTGAAAATATCTAATGTATAATATATAACTTTATTTCAATATAATTGGTTTCTTTTATATTCTTAGGGATTTCATTTTATTATTTAATTACATTTTTCTGAGAAGGGGTATATCCTATTGCCATTGAGGTCCAGCACCCAAAAAATTAAAAATCCCTGGTTTAGATGTTCATTGAAACCAGGTTTCACCTGTATTAAAATGAGTGAGTGGAAGGAGGGGGGAAGATGGAGGTGGAGTATATACATGGCATATGTTTTGCCCTAGGCCTCATACTCCCCTAGGGAGAGTTCTGGGTACCAGCCTCCATCACTCTTCCAACTTGGCAGCCAAGAAGTAGCCCATTCCCTATTAGAGGCTTAAAGTAGTTCTAGGGGCCCAAGTGGTGTGTGTGTGTGTGTGTGTGTGTGTGTGTGTGTGTACACTCGAATACACACATGTGTCTGGGAGAGTGTTGGTAGGGAAGAGTTACAGGATTAGAAAGCAAAACTGAACCAGCCCCTGGAGGCGTCCCTGTGTGCTGAATTTACAACAGCAGCTGGGGAGTCGTATAAATGACTAATGCTTCATGATGTTCTTTTCCGAGCAAGCTACAAAAAATTGTCAGGGGCCCTTCAGTGTTCTGCAGATGTGTCTGGAATTCAAATAATTTGATTCTTCGATACGATGACAACGGGAGGCAGGGCATTACCTTGACAGAGTGATGGGGAAGACAGCTGCTGTGCCCAATATTCATGAAAGATATTGCACTAACAACTGTTCTCTATTTGGCATCTTTGCTGAGATCTCCATTATGTCTAGTTCCTAGTGCCCTTCTTCAAGGGCACTAAATTAAAAAGTAATGCTACTGGTAATTCCTTCATCTTTTTCAAGCCCTGGCTCTGAATAATGGGGAAAAGTGAAATAAACCACTGATGACAGAAACTGATATGTCTCTTGAAAAAAAAAATGATGCTGCCATTAATCCGGACTTGAGAAAATACATTTGAATTTCAGGTGATGGGGCATTGTTTCTGTTCCTCTAACCCATGCCAAACTGTGCAGCCATTCCTTGCTCCTCTTCCTTTTTAGAGGAAGATCATATTAATGTTCTCCCAAGTATAATAGCTGTAAGGATTCTAGCTGTAATAACTGGGAGACTGAGTATTCTTCAAGATGATCTTATCCACTAAATCTCTGGGTATTTTATTTATTTTTAATAAAAATAATTTTGTCTTGGAGGTAATGGGACCTAGTGATAGCTTGAGATGATCTTGAAGTCTGGAGGATATTCATTCAAATGACAAAATAGTACTAGGGAAAGATGTTTGAAGTCAAAAGACCTGGGTTTGAAACTCGGGTTTACTATTTGCTACCTAGTCAAGTAACCTAATCTTTCTGAGCCTCAGTTTACTCATCTGTAAAATGAGAGGATTGAATTAGATGATTGCTACAGTGTCCTCCAGTTCCCTGAAACCATGACCCAAGTTGTATGTCTTTGGGTAAGTCTCTTAATTTCTCCATGCCTCGTAGGCAACCCTCCATGACTAGAAGTCAGCTTTCTCCCAGGGGTGGGGAACCTGGGACCTCAAGGCCACATGTGGCCCTCTAGGTCCTCAAGCACAGCCACAAATGGTGGCCCTTTTGGATTCAAAGGGCCACACTTGAGGACCTAGAGGGCCACATGTGATCTCAAGGCCACAGGTTCCCCACCACTGCTCTGAGCATTTTTTTTTTTTTGCTTTTTGGAGGGCAATTGGGGTTAAGTAACTTGCCCAAGGTCACATGGCTAGGTTTTTGTTTGTGTGTGCGTTAAGTGTCCGATGCCATATCCGAACTCAGGTCCTTCTGACTCCAGGGCCGACGCTCTACTCACTGCACCACCTAGCCGCCCTGCTCTGAGCATTTTTGATCAGGTACCTCTGACAGTAAAATATTTTTTGAGCATGCACCTCCAATATACGTCTATTTGTCTAATATATGAACTACTGTAGTCGTGTATTATGTATGTTACAAAGCATATACAAAACAGAAATGTTGAGATAAAGAGGAAATAAACAATATTTTTCATTTTTAACTTCTTCCAATACAAAACCATTTTTGCTCAGTAAATTATTATTACAAATTAATAATGGAAACTGCCAATGACAATGACAATTATGAAATATTGCTAATTATTAATTAGTAATACAAATAATTCATGACATCTAGCATTTACATGTTGGGCTAAAGGTTTTGCAAAGCAGTTTACAATTATTATGTCATTTTTATCCTAGAAGCTTTCCCAGGAGTTAGGGGTCATTATTATCATTTTACAGATGAAGAAATTGAGGCTGATGGAGATTAAGTGACTTTCTCAAGGTCACATAATTAGTAAGTGTCTGAGAAGGGATTTGAATTCAAGTTTTCCTGACTTCAGTTCTGAAGTTCTGACAAATATAAGTGAGAGCAATGTGATTGAATATGCTTTGTTAGTGTTTTAAATCTTGGTTTAAAACTTTATGATACAGGAATCCAATGGCACAATTCCAAGGACAGTTTATTTCCATGTTTCGTCTTCATGTCTATCATGGCAGACATGGCACCTCACAAAGGTACATAGATCCAGATGTTATAAGTGCATTGCTAGGCACGCTTACTCAGTCATGGCACTCATTTTTCAGTTCCATACACCAATGATGCAGAGGTTTTTATACAGCCTGATTGTCCCCCAAGGTCTCAGTCTTCTGGCAAGCCAGGGCATGGGTTGGGACTTCTGGGTCCTTTTAGCCATAGCATCCTTTTGGGTGTGGATGGTTACTGGTCACCTCTGAGAAGGGTATAGATGCAAGAAGCGTCTCCTCCTGGGCACTGGCTCCCAATTACTCCACCTCACACCATAGCCTCCAAGGCTATCATCCATATATCCCTTAGGATTGCTGTTTAGTGACCTGGGCTCTGGGAAAGAAACACAAAGAGAGAAGTAACCAAAGACATGAGGTCCAGTGCCTGACTCACCTAGGCAGACCTATATTCTTGCTATAATGCATGCACAGTCACTCTTACTGCCAGCTGGGAGGGGGGTCTCATTGGAAATCCAAAGCATAGTTGGCCTTGACTGTGAACCAACAAAGAAGCTGCCTTAAAATAAGCCAGACACTGTTTCTTCTAGCTCATAGAATGGGTGGCTTTTCCTGGTTCGATCACCAATCCTCTTTGGGTCTCATGAGGCATCTGGGTGACTTGATGCATAGAACCCTGGGCCTAGAGTTCAAATTAAGCATTAGATACTTACTTAGCAAGTCACTTAAGCTCAGTTTTCTTAACTGTGAATTGGGGATAATAATAGCATCTACCTCCCAGGGCTATTGACAGCATCAATTGTAATGATATTTGTAAAGCACCTACTACAGTGATGGCACATAATAGGGCTTATTTCTTTCCTCTCTTTGGCATGGCTTCCAATCAGAGGGAAACATGAGGACCAACCGGAAGCTTTACTTGTGTAATCCATCAGAAACCCAAACGTTTATTAGTCACTCATTATATGCCAAGCACTGAACTAAGTCTGGGGTGGGGAAAGGTGGGGCTGAGAAGAAGAATGTGTTTTTTTCCCTCAAGGGACCAGATCATGTGTCCCTCTCCAGGGAACCAAAGCTTATATACCCCCAGATCCATGGGAGATGCTCCGGTCCAATACTGCCCCATATCCACAACCTCATGAGTTTTTACAAGTGGGATACGTTGTTTTTGACAATAAAAGTTTGGTTTTTAAATGTCTTCCTAATCACATGGCTTCATTCTATCATTAGTTAATAATTCAATATGAAATACACACAGTGTGAATTGTTAATGATAGTGGGTAGAAACCCATATTCAAATATTCTTTAGGATATTGAATTTTTCTGGCCTACTTTTTCTCAGAACTGATTAGATTGTCCTTGTTTTTACTTTATAATGTGGCTGATGAAGAGCTGGTACTAGGAGTAGGAAGAGTGTCATATTCTTATTATTTCTTTATTTCACATTATTAGTGTTATCTTCAATCCATGGCTTCTTTGAATGCATCTTTTTTAAGGAGTGAAAGAAAAAACACTAAATGCCAAATACTGTACTAAGGGCTGGAGTAAAACACAGTTTCTGCCTTTTTTCAACTTGACTATGTTACATGTTTATAAATATTGATTTATTTCTTTTGCAATCTCAGTTTTGCTAACATATTTGATGGGTTGCACTCTGCATCAATGGAAGAAATATTTTACTAATGATAGCTAACACATTTGCATAGTACTTAAAATTTTCAAAATGATCTAAAACTATAATAATCTCATTTCATCCTTGCAACACTGGGAGTTAATCTCCTTTTTACTATTGGGGAAACTGAGTCAGACAGAAGTTAATGTGCCCAGGGTCACATTTCTGAGTCAGGATCGGAAGTCAGGTCTTCCTGAATATAAATCCAGTGAAACACTGAAGTATTGAATATGTGTTGAAATATATGAATTTGCCCCTCAGTACCACTTTAGTTCCCAAATTTTTTTATTTGATTCATTGTTTATTGATTCTTCAATTTTTTTTAATTTTTAAAATTTTATGTTTATTTTCAGTTTATATCATTCATTTCCACAAGATTTTGAGTTACAAACTTTCTCCCTGTCTTTCCCCTACCCAACACCCCAAAACAGCAATCCCACTGTATACTCCCCAAAGCTGCTCTCTCCTATACCCTCCCCCATCCCCACTCTGACTTTCCAGTAGGACAAGATGGATCTCTATACCACAGTGCCTGTATATATTATTTCTCAGTTGCATGTAAAAATATATATATATATATATGTATATAAATTTTTAAACATTTGATTTTAAAACTTTGAATTCTAGATTCTTTCCCTTCCTCCCTCATCACCCACCCTTACTGGAAAGATAAGCAATTCAATGTAGGTTGTACATGTGTAGCTTAGCAAAACATTTCCATAGTGGATATATTGTGAAAGATTGACTCTATTTCCCTCCATCCCATCCCACCCCCACTTGTTTTATTTTCTACTTTGACCCTGTCCCTTTTCAAAAGTGTGTGCTTCCAACTTCCCTCCCCCCAACTTGCCCTCCCCTCCATTATCCCCCCTCTATTCCATTTTCCCCCTACTCTCCTGTAGGGTGAGATACCCTGTTTAGTGTATGTGTCATTCCCTCCCTAAGCCAAATTCAATGAGAGTAAGGTTGACCTATTCCCTTGTGCCTTCCTGTTCTTCCCCTCTAGCGTAACAGTTTTCCCTTGCCTCTTCTATATGGAATTTACCCCATTCTGTCTCTCCCCATCTCCTCTCATTATATTTCTCTCTCACCTCTCAATTTCACCTTTTAAGTATCATCCCTTCCTATTCAACTGGTCCTGTGCACTCTGTCTATGTATACCTGTACACATATTATACATACACTCATGTATGTATTCATACATTCATGTATCCTCCTATATAGACATATGTATAATACATACATATATATATATATATACACACATTTATATTCCCTTCAAATATTCTCATACTGAAAGAGGTTTCATCAGTTACAATTATCATTTTTCCATGTAGGAATGTGAATAGTTTGACTTTGATAGATTGCTTTTCCCTGTTTACCTTCTCGTGCTTCTCTTGTTTCTTGTATCTGAATGTCAAATTTTCTATTCAACTCTGGTTTTTTCATCAAGAATGCTTGAAAGTCCTCTATTTCATTGAATGACCATATTTTCCCCTGAAACATGATACTCAGTTTTCCTGGGTAGGTGATTCTTGGTTTTAATTCCAGCTCCTTTGACTTCCAAAATACCATATTCTAAGCCCTTCTATCCCTCAATGTAGAAGCTACCAGATCCTGTGTTATCCTGATTGTGTTTCCACAGTATTGAAATTGTTTCTTCCTGGCTGCTTGTAGTATTTTCTCCTTGATCTGGGAATTCTGGAACCTGGCTATAATATTCCTAGGAGTTCTTTTTTGGGGGTCTTTTTCAGAAGGTGATCAGTGGATTCTTTTAACCTCTATTTTGCCCTCTGGTTCTAAAACATCAGGGAAATTTTTCTTGAGAATTTCTTGAGGGATGATTTCTAGGTTCTTTTTTTGATTATTTCTTTTAGGTAGTCCAATAATTTTAAAATGATCTCTCCTGGATTTATTTTCCAGGTCAGTGGTTTTTCCAATGAGATATTTCACATTGCCCTCTATTTTTTCATTTGTTTGGATCTGTTTAATAGTATCTCGATTTCTCATAATGTCACTAGCTTCCATTTGCTCCAATCTAATTCTGAAGAAATGATTCTCTTCAGTGAGATTTTGAGATTCTTTTTCCATCTGGCAAATTCATCTTTTTAAGGCATTCTTCTCCTCATTGCCTTTTTGAGCCTCTTTTGCCATTTGAATTAGTCTGTTTTTTAAGGTGTTATTTTCTTCAGTCAGGTTGTTGACTCTCTTTTCATAATTTTCTTGCATCGTTCTCATTTCTCTTCCCAATTTTTCCTCCACTTCTCTTATTTGGTTTTCAAAATTCTTCTTAAGCTCCTCTATGGCCTGTAACCAGTTCATTTTTTTCTTGGAAGCTTTTGGTACAGAAGTTCTGACTTTGCTGTCTTCCTCCTGTTCCATGCTTTGATCCATTTTGTCCCCCAAAAAGGAATCCAAAGTCGGATCGCAGTGCTTGCTTTGCTTCCTTTGCTTGCTCATGTTGCCAATTACTTGACTTTTGAGCTTTTTGCCACAGTAGAACTCTGCTTCCAGAGAGGAGAGCTTTGTCACAAATCACTGGGGTTTTCACAGCTGCTGGAGCTATTAGTTGGGTGCCCTCTCTGGAGCCTCCACATGCTCTGGCACCTGGTCACCCACCCCAGGACCTCCACCCTACACCACAATCCAGATCCAAGCAGGTTAAAGCAAGAGCGATTATCCCTCAGAATGGTTGCTTGATCCCCTACAATCTTCAGGCCAGGAGCTCTGAAGCAGCCACATGGCTGCACAGCCGTGGCACCTCAGCTGCTTCTCCTTCCAGGGGCAGAGGCTGGACCGCATTCCCAAACCCCTGTTCCCAAAGTCCACTCACCTCTCACTTTGTCTTTGACATTTATGGGTTGATAATTCTGGAAACTGCCTAATCTGCTGGTGATCCACTCTCCTGAAGTCCCTCCAGCCATGGCTGGTCATGGATACCCTGGGGCTAAAACCCCACACTCACATAGGGCTGGGCTCTGCTCCCAGCACTGTGATGAACTATTCCTGCTGACCTGCTGGGCTGCCTTCAATGGGAAATTTCTTTCTCTCTGTCACTTTGTGGGTTCTGTAGCCCTAAAGTTTGTTTAGAATCATATTTTATAGGTATTTGAGGTGGTTATGGAGGGGAGCATACAGAGTTTTCCTGCTTCAATGTTGCCATCTTGGCTCCTCCCCTTTAGTTCCCAAATTTTGACATGATGTATTTGTAATGCCATTCCAATGCTCCAACATACTAATGGCTCTGTGATCCCTTTGATTTGGGTATGGTTTTGTTGTTTAGTCATTTTTCAATCATATCTGACTCTATGTGACCCCATTTGGGCGTCTTCTTGACAAAGATATTGGAGTGGTTTGCCATTTCCATCTCCACCTCATTTTACAAATGAGGAAATGGAGGCAAAAAAGGTTAGGTGACTTGCCCAGAGTCACACAGTAAGTGCCTGAGACCATATTTGAACTCAGGAAGATGAATCTTCTTGACTCCAGTTCCCCCAGTCTGGGCAATATGGTGCCACCTAATGGTCTATATTGGATATGATTTCCAGCAATGCAAATGGCAACCCTTCCATTTCTGCCCATTCTGTGTGATTATTATCAATGTTATCTGATGATGAAAATGATGATGGCAGTTAGAATTTACATAGTTTAATATTTGTAAAGTACTTTACATATATTATCACTTTTCATCTTTACACATCGCTTGGAGGTAGATCTTATTATTATCCTTTTTACAAATGAGAAAACAGAGGCAAACAGAGGTAAGTGACTTGACCAGGGTCATACAACTAAGGAGTACCTGAGGTCAGATTTGAATTCATATCTCCCTAACTCCAGGTCGAGCACTCTATCCACACTGAACCACCTAACTGTTCCATATTTTCCTATAAGTTTGCCACAAAAGGTCTGTTCATCATTTTGGGATCCTTTCTTATATTCTCTTGATATCACAAGGATACCAATGGAGCACCTGGTCATCATCAATAACTTATACACAACTTTACCCCATGACAAGGGATACTTTCTTTTCCCCTCATAGTTTTCTTTGATACCACCCTTGATACCACTTCTCCATAATTCCTTGCTGGTGATGCATTGCTGTTTGCTTATACCCACCACATCCTTCTCCATCACCCTTTGGATGGTCCTCAACTTCAGCTCTTTAGGGAATGTGGCATTCCATGAATTTAAGTCATATACTACCAGACGAATGTTGGTGATAAAAAGATGGGCCTGTATTTTAGGAAGAAGCTAACACTTTAAGAGAATTTTGTAATTACCCAGAAGACATCCAGCCCATTCTGATCTTCCTTTTCAATTCCAGGCCCAGCTCATTACCCATTTGTAGAGTAGAGATAGAGATAGAGAGATAGAGATAGAGAGATAGATAGAGATATAGAAACAGGCATAGATACAGATATACATAGATATGTAATATAGAGACAGATAGATATAGATATAGATGGATGTATAAAGATATAGAGATATGTGTCTATATATACCCTCATACACATATATATGCATGTATGCACGCATAGATATATATACATACACACATGTATGTGCACATATACATATATAACCATATAGTATTGTGAATATGCATACACACATGTGTGCATATATGCACACACATCATACATTTATGCATAGGTGTATGCATATATATACACATGCATGCATGCATATGTATATACAGATGGACAAGCTCTATAGGTTGTTTGAATTATGTATAGTATTCTACATAATAGGCATTCTCAATCCATTTAGTTTTTCTAGTGTAGATACTAAGATGAAACTCCTTTGGGTGAATGGTTGTGGATCTTATTTAGGAGGCTCTATAATATTTTTGGTCTTAATGTAATCAATATCAGCTACATCCAGGAGTCCTAAAATCTCCTTTCCCTTGGATTCTCTGCTGGATAGACTTCATCACAGTGGCAAATACTTTGAGTGTTCCTACCTCTTCCTACCTTGTGCCTGCCTTGATATTAATAATCAGAGGGATATTGAAAAAAGTTATCTCTGATTTAGCTTTCAAGTATTCTTAAGTAGTTTTCACATATGTATAGGATGTACTTTATCAGAGAATAGTCTTTGAGGTGACATTTTGCTCTGCTGAATCAAATATTCTAATTATGATTTTCTAATAATGATTAGCATTTTCATAATTTTATTTTTAACCCTTTCACACATCATTATTTCATTTCCATGTAGGCTGACATTTGGTTGCATGTCTCTTATTTCTCATACTTGGATTGCCTTCTGATTTGCAAACTTATATTTCCAATTTATATTTTTCCAATTTTATTTTTAGTTTCTTTCTGTCCTAAAAGATAACCACTGTTCTGTGCATATCTTAACAAAATGTATATTCTCTACCCTTTCTATTTGGTCTTCTCCATACATTTATCATATCTAGTTTCTTTACCACTCTATTCAAATCTCCAATTTTATCATTTAAATTTATTGATTATGCCATTATGTGCATGGATACTCAGTAGTAATGTTCTCTCATAAATGGTACCTTTACATAAAATCTAATTCCCTAGTTTATCTTTCTTAATACTTCCTAATTTATATTCATCTTTTTCAACAAGATCCTTGATTTTCTTGAGTCAGCTGGTATACTGGTAACCTTCCTTCCTTTCTTCTGATACCACGAGGACACCAATGGACCACACAAGATACCTACTGGTTGATTATCCCTTGGAATTGCTATGTGACTAGTCCATCTTCTTTTTTTTTGATCGTGCCTTCCTTTGATGATAGCATTCATCAAAATTTCTTATTTGTCATATGTTGCAGCCTATTCCTATCCACCAAGTGTCTCAACCCTCGACATATTTCTCATTATCTCTGAAAAAAAAAATTCCTGCACCATTTCCTGAAATATGGGGTCTCTATAATGTTCAGGAAACTTGGTAATTTTTATTATATTCTTTCTCTTTCTGTATTCTTCAGATTTTTCATCTACTTTCTCTGTTGCTTCTGCCACTTAGTCTTTTTGTGAAATAATTGTTTTTCATTGAGTTTATTATTTTTTCACATTTTCACAGATTTCCTGTGCCAATTTCATTTCCTGTTTAAATTCCTTTACTGTGTCAGTTATCTATTTTATTGCATCTTGATGAAATTCTAATTTAGTTTCTGATATTTCGGTTAATATTACTTGAGTATATATTTTCTTCTGCTTTCAAATCTCTCAATTTACATTCTATTGCCTTAGTACATTTCTGTTCATTCATTTCTTTTATTGTTTTTTTTCCTTCAAAAACAAATTTCTTTTGAGAATTTCTGATCATTTTTAATTTTTTGATGATTATTTTACAATTTTTGAGGAAAATGTTAGGGGAGTTAGACTCTCCTGAAATCTGTCTTTCTTCCATCTTCTCAGAAGTCCCTGACTCTGAAGTCTTTTGATGCTTGTCTAGTCAAGTATGTGACATGAAAAGCATAATCTGGGATCTGACTAGAAGGTTGGCAAAGGAATTGCCCATTGGTTGGGTGGTGTTTCATAGTGGGGAGGAAGTAGTGCTTCCCCAGATATCGGTGTTTGAGGAAGAGTACTGATCACCTCATTCTAGTTCTATTAGAAGGGTTGTCATACAGAAGGACTGTTCTGTCCAAGGAGTCAGAACCAGGAAAAATTGGTGGAAGCTGAAGACAAGTTGGCTTAATTTCAATGCAAAGGCAAATCTTCCCTAACAATTAAAACTGCACAGAAGTGGTAGTGGGTTCTACCATGAAAATGCCTCAAGCAAAGGCAGGATGATTGCTTATTGGGCATGTTACCTAGGGAAATCTCAGGCCTCTGAGATTCCTTCCAGTTCTGTGGTTCTGTGAGAGTTTGGGCCCCTTTTCCACCTAAAATTCCTTACTTGAACTTGATGATATACACACACACACACACACACACACACACACACACACACACACACACACATACACATATATACATACACACACACACATATATATATACATATACACACACATATATATACATATATACACACATATATACACACACACATATATATATATACATATACACACACACATACACACACACATATAGTTAATAAGCAATGTACCAATAGATTCAACCTCTCTACAAGATCCATGGGATATTAAGTGCCAAAGTCTACATATCCAAGGTAAACTCATTTTTATGAGTTTTCTTAATTACTTAATGAATACCAGTTTTGATGAATCCCTGTAGAGGACCACAAGTCAATGGAACTCTGATCCTGATGGCTGAATAAGCCCTCTCAGCTGAAGAGCCTGCTACCAGGCCTGGGTCGGTTTTCCATTTCCCAGGAAGGAGCTCAAACACACAGGTGTGAGGATTATGTCCTTGAAATAAAGGTGGTTTACACCCACTGCCTGGGAACAAAGAAGCAGGCAATGTCCTCAGGGGAAAACAATTAGGAAGTGTCCTATAAAAGTTTGTATACAGGGTAATAAAATTGGCTTTCTATCTTCTACCATTCCCAGAGTCCCATCGCTTTTAATGTACCCTCTCAAAACCTCTGGGTAAGCAATTCTTTCTCAGCCCTGCTATAGGATGGCAGAGCTCCCCACAAATCCCAACCCAAGGAATGTGATCATGGCCCCACTTTAGGGTTGTCTGATTTATTTTTGGACAGAAATGGGTATCTTGCCTTGATTTGGGGGATTTTTAAGTCCCAGCAATTATTATCCCATTAGACCTTCCTGAAACAGTGGTAGCTTCATTTGCCACATATCTTGAAGACTCTTCTCTTCTTTGAAATAAAATTTCAGCAAAAACCCCAACATTAACTTAAAGTTAGAGAATACTAACTTTAAACTTTTCCTTGTTGTCATCTTATTCATACAAAATTTGGTTTCAATAGGTTGAGATTTCCATCACTAGAGGAAACATTCACCTGAGACCACAGATCTATCTGAAGAAGAAAAAGTAAGGATTGGATGAGGTGATCTCTAGAGTCTTTACAGCTCTGAATAATATGAAAAAAATTTATTTGTTACTAAGCTAAGAAGACAGAGTAGCAGGAACCTAAGATGAGGTTCCCCCTCTCCCTATACTCCCTATCCCCAAATAACAGCTTCTCCAATCAGATCTAGAGAACACACCAGAGCAAATCCTGATTGGGAAATCTAAGAATAAAAATCACGCTGAATAATTTTTCTAACCCAGGTTGGCATAGGCAGAGAGGTCTGCTGACACTGGGGAGGGGGTGAGAGACATTGGCATAGGACCACCTAGCAGGGTGTGTCCTCATCAGAGAAGGTGCCATGCTCTGTGAGCAAAGAATTGAAGTGGCTCAAAAGAAATGCAAAATGCACAAATTTAGAGAATCCGCCCCAAATGTTCATGTGGTCTATTTGTGTGCGACCTGTGGTAGAGCATTCACGCTTGTATTTGTCTGATCAACCACAGTTGGACGCATTATAACTTGACTCTAACATAGTGATTTTTGGTCCTTTTCAAGAGAATGAAGGACAGTGACCAACCAACCAGTGTAAATATTCTATTGCAGGGAAAGCTGTGCACCAGAGCAAGATCAGGGTGGGACAGGGGCCCAAGGTCAGCACTGAGGGACCTAAACATGTGCAAAGAGAAGGAGTAAGTGCCAGCTGGTAACTCTGTCAGCCACTACTCAGTCCCAAGTCACAGATCCAGGGAGGACTAAAGAATTGACCTGAACCCAAGGATGGCATTCCACAGTAAAGTGGTCACAGGCCCTAGGCTGTGTGACTCAGACCCCAGGAGCAGAGTAGGGTCTCAGTTCCAGCTTCCAGACCAATCTGAAGCCTGTAGGATAACCAGGGTAGAAGTCCCAGATCTTCGGAAAATCTGCAGTTCTCATCCTCTAAAGTAGCAGAGTTTTCTAGCTAGCTGATAGTGGTTGAGGGCAGCAGCAACTACTGAAGCTCCAAGGGTCTGTTGCTCTAACCCAAACCCAGATCAGGAACTTGCAGAGCTCAGACCACGGGAACAGGGATCAGATTTTGTCTTAAATCAAACCACTTTGGGAGAACTGAAAGCTTACAGGTCTGCAGCCTGACCTGTCCTTGAGTTCCTGGAATAAGATAGCACTCATTATCCCCAAGAAAGTGACAGCAGGACAAGGTCATATATTGCCTCTAGAAGTGAGCAGAGCCTGGCCCTAACTTAGAGTCCAAAGTCAGGAAGTAGGCAAATTAAAAAAGAATCCGCTATCCCTGAAGAGCTATTATGGCAATGGGGATGTTCAATACACAAACTCATAAGGGACAGGGAGGAAATAAACATTTATGTAGCACCTACTATGTCCCAGGCACCATACTAAGTGCTTTTTACAAGTATTACTTCATCTGATCCTCATAACAACCCTGAAAGGTAGGAGCTGTTATTGTCCCCATTTTACAGTTGAGGAAACTGAGGCAAACAGAGGTTAAGTGACTTCCCTAGGGTCACATAGCTGGTAAGTATCTGAGGCCAAATTTGAACTCAAGTCCTCTTGATTCTAGGCAACGTAAACTGCCTCAGAAGACAATGACTCTTGAACATCTACAAACAAAAACGTCAAGGGAAATTCTACTTGGGTATAAATTAAATTAGAATTTATTGAAGTAATATCTGTCAGTCAGCCAACAGACATTTGTTAAGTGCTTACAATGTGCCAATCACTGTGCTAAGTACTGGGGATACAAATTTGAAGACGATAGTTCTTGCTTTTAAGGAGGCTGTAACCCAGTGGGGGAAGAAACACACAAATGGAAGCTGAAGAAGATGGGGGGAGAGTGGGAATATGATGGAGAAATCCAAGGGAATTCAGTGGAATGGAATGAAGAGATCATTAGAATGAAGAGATATTGTCCTGGGTGCCCCTCCTTAAATGGAGTTTCTGGGAGCACTCTCTCTACTCTCCACCATCCAATCAGAGGGAGGGAGGGACAAAGGGGCAGAGGGTGAAGAGGTGTCATTTCCAGAAGTGATGTGATCTTGCAGGATGACAATGAAGTTCTTGGGGGGCATGATGGAAAAATACAAAAGAGTGTGGCCAAGTGGGGAAAAAAATGAAAGAAGAGTTTCTAACCGTTTCAAATGTTTTATAAGATGAAATGAGAGAGCTAGAGGAAGGTTTAGAAAAGGAATAAGAGCTACAGAGGAAAGAATTAGAATGGGAATTAGTAGCTTAGCGCAAGATATACAAAACCTCAGCCAAGCAAAAAATTCTCTGATAATTAGTAATTCACCAAATGGAAGCTAATGACTCTATGTGACAAGAAATATGAAAACAAAGTCAAAAGACTGAAAAAAAAGTAGAAGAAAATGACCTGGAAAATAATTCAAGGAGAAAAAACTAAGAATCATTAAATTGCTTGAAAGCCACAACCCCCTCTCCCTTCCCCTCAAGGGTCTGGGCATCATATTTCAAAAAATCTTAAAAGAAAACTGCCCAAGTGTCTTAGAACCAGAAAGCAAAGTGGAACTTGAAAGAATCTACCCAATCTACATAAAGAAACTACATAGTCTAGATCCCTAAGAAAAAATCCCCAGGATCAGACACATTTACTAGTGAAATCTAGCAAAAACATTTAAAGAACAATTAGTTCCAGTACTATGTAAACTATTTGAAAAGATAGGTAAAGAAAGTTCTGCCAAATTCCTTCTATGACACTAATATGGTTTTGATACCTAAACCAGGGAGAGCAAAACCAGAGAAAGAAAACTATAGCTTCCAGTTCTCCACCATGGTGCAAGATCAGGGTGAAAAGGAAAACCCCATGTGGGAACTGCATATCTGTAAGCTCTGCCTCAATATCTGTGTTGGGGAGAGTGGAAACAGACTGACCCGGGTGGCCAAATCCTAGTGTTCTCCAAAGCTCACTATACTTACTGTCCAGTCTTTTGGAATCAGAAGAAACGAGAAGATTGCCATTCACTGTACAGTTGGTGGAGCCAAAGTTGAAGAGATTCTGAAAGTGCAAGCATATGAGTTAAGGAAAAATAACTTCTCAGACACTGGCAACTTTGGCTTTGGGATCCAAGAGCATATTGATCTGGGGATTAAATATGACCCGAGCATCAGCATCTATAGCTTGGACTTCTATGTGGTGCTGGGCAGACCTGGGTTCAGCATTGCAGACAAGAAACATAGGACAGGCTGCACTGGGGCCAAACACAGAATTGGCAAAGAGGAAGCCATGTGCTGGTTCCAGCAGAAGTATGATGGCATTATCCTTTCTGGCAAATAAAGTCCTATTTTCTATTAAAAGGTCAATAAAATGAAAAAAAAAACACTATAGACCAATTTCCCTAATGAATATCAGTGTAAACATTTAAAATGCAATACTAGCAAGAAGACTCCAACAATATTTCACAAAAATCATACACTATGACAAGGTGGGATTTCTGCCAGGAATTCAGGGCTAGTTCAATATTAGGAAAACTATAAGCACAAATGACCACATCAATAACAAAAACATGTGATTATATTAATAGATGTAGAAAAAACATTTGACAAAATACAACATTCATTCCTATAAAAGAAACAACACTAGAAAGCATAGGAATACATGAAGCTTTCTTCAAAGAGGTAAGTAGTATCTATCTAAAACCAAAAGCAAGTATAATCTGGAATGGTGATGAGCTAGAAGCTTGCCAATAAGATCAGGAGGGAAGGAGGTCTATTATTAATATCATTATTCAATATTGTGTTAGAAATGCTAACTATAGTAATAACACCCCCCCCCCCCATAATAGAAGGAGAAATAATAGGTATCAAGGAAACCAAATGATCATTCTTTGTGGATATGATGCTGTAGTTAGAAAATCCTAGGGAATCAACTAAAAAACTAGTTGAAACAATTAACAGCTTAATAAAGTTGCAGGACATAAAATAAACCCACACAAATAATCAGCATTTGCATATCATATAAATCAAAAACCCAGCAAGAAAATATAGAAAAAGAAATTCCATTTAAAATAACTGCAGACAATATAAAGTACTCAGGAGTCTACCTTTCAAGATACACAAAGGAACTATATAAATACAATTGGAAAAAGCTTTTCACACAAATAGAGACAGATATAGAAACAATTGGAGAAATATTAATTACTCATGGGTAAGCCAACCTGATATAATAAACTTGACAATTCTACCTAAATTAATTTACTTAGTATCATAGCAATAAAACTATGAAAGAATTATTTTATAGAGCTAGAAAAAATGACAACAAAATCCATCTGGAAGAACAAAAGGTTAATATCAAGGGAATCAATGAAAAAAAGTGAAGGAAGACAGTCTAGCAGTACCAGATTTCAAACTATATTACAAAGTTGAAATCATCAAACAATTTGGTACTGGATAAGAAAGAGAGTTGTTGATCAGTGGAATAGATTAGGTACACGAAATACAGAAGTAAATGACCACAGTAATCTAGTGTTTGATAAACCCAAAGATCCAAGCTTTGGGGGCAGATACTCTATTCAACAAAAACTGCTGGGAAAACTAGAAGACAGTCTAGCAGAAATTAGGCATAGACCAACATCTTACACTGTATGTCAGGATAAGGCCAAAATGGGTAAATGATTTAGACATAAAGAATAATATCATAAGCAAATTAGGGGAGCATGGAATAATTTACCTGTTAGATCTATGGGATAAGGGAAGGATTTATGAAGAACAATATAGAAGATCATGGGAAGCAAAATGGATCATTTTGATTCAATGAAATTAAGAACTTTTTGCACAAAATCCCACCAAAACAATGCAGCTAAAATTGGAAATAAAGTAAGAAACTAGGAGGGGAAAGGGGTGGTAATTTACAGCAAATTTTTCTGACAAAGGCCTTATCTATCAATAGTTAGAGAACTGAGTCAAATTTATAAGAAATAGGAGTCATTCTCTAATTGATAAATGATCAAAGGATACAAACAGGCAGTTTCCAGAAGAGGAAATCAAAGCCATCTATAATCATATGAAAAAAATGCCCTAAATCACTATTGATTAGAGAACTGCAAATGAAAACGATTTCAGCCACCTTCCTGGACACTGGAACAGATTTTTTCTTATCTGCCCATTCTTCTGGGAGAAGATTATCACTTCATTGCCAAATCTGTCTTTTTCTCCATCCTCATTTTTCTTGACCTCTCTTGACTTTTGACACTGCAGAACAGCTTTGCCTTTTGGTTATTCTCTCCTCCTAGGTTATCTAGACACTGTTGTCTCCTGGGTCTCTTCCGAGTTCTCTGACTACACTTTCTCAGTCTCCTTTGTTAGATTCAGTCATTTCCATAACTATGGGTATGTCAATATGTCAACAATAATTTCTTAAAAACTTATATGCCAAGTACTGTGCTAAACATTGGGGATACAAAAAGAGGCAAAAGACAGTCCCTGCCCTCAGGGAGTTCACATTCTAATTGTGGGGGGAAAGCATACAAGCAGCTATGTACAAGATACAAGTAAAGGAGATGGGAGGTAATCTTAGAAAGAAGCAGCCGAGTCTTGGGGGCAACCAGAAAAGCCAGGACATAGAAATGAAGAGGGAGAGCATTCCAGGAATGGAATTGGGAGATGAGGTATCAAAGTGTGAGAAACAGGCTAATGTGTAAGCAGAAGAAGACTGGAAAGGTAAGAGACAGCCAGGTTGTGTCCATTTTTATTTTTATGGCAATTGAAGTTAAGTGACTCGCCCAGGATCACACAGTTAGTAAATGTCTGAGTACAGATTTGAATTCAGATCCTGGTGAATTTAAGGCTAGTGCTTTATCTACTGTACCACCTAACTACCCCCTTGTGAAGGGTTTTAAAAGCTAAATAGAAGATTTTATAATTAATTCTGGAGAGGAACCTCTGGGGTTCAGTGGGTGGAGAAGTGCAACCTATGCTTCAGGAAGTTCACTTTGAAGGATGGACTGGGGTGAGGAGAAACCGAGCCAAGGAGACCAACCAGAAAGCTAGTGAAATAGTCCCAGGTATGAAGTGATAAGGGCTTGCACTTGATAAAGATGGCAGCTGTGTGAGTGGTGGAACCAAGAGAACTTGGCAACAGCCTGACTATGTGGGATGAATATGAGCATGGAGCTGAGGATGTCACTGAGGTTTCACACCTGCTTAACAGAGAATGGGAGTGTTTGGGGCAGTAAAGGGGAAATTGGGAAGAGGGGTGCGCTGCTGGGGGAAGAGAAGAGAAGAAATTCTGCTTTGGACATGTTGAGTTTGAGATATCTATAGGACATCCAGTTCCAAACGTCCAACTGGTATTTGGTGATGTAAGCCTGGAGATCAAGGGTCTATCCTGGGCTGTCTCCTTTTCTTCCCTTCCGTTCCCTTCCCCTTCCCTTCCCTTCTCTTTCCCCTTCCCTTCCCCTTTCCTTTCCCCTTCCCCTTCCCTTTCCCTTCCCTTCCTCCTCTCTTCTCCTATTCTCTTGTCGATCTATCTCCTCAGCTCCCATGGGTCCAATTATCATCTCTATGCAGATGATTCCCAAACTGCTATATCTAATGTCTCTTGAACTCCAATCCTACACCTTCAAACTCTTGAATAATACAATGAAGGAAGCATTTGATTTGGAGTCAGGGACTCCAGGTTCATTCCTAGCTCTGCCATTTAGTTCTGTGTGACCTTGGGTAAATCAGTTTCCTTTTGAGATTGGACTAGATGAATGCTTGAATCCCTTCCATTTTTAAATCTACAAATAACCTCATGAAACAGCTGTTCTAATTCTAATTCTCATCTCACAGATGAGGAAACTGAGGCTCAGAGAGATTAATTGACTTGCCCAGAATCACTGAAGCTAAGAAACATCTGAGGCAGGACTCGAACTCAGGCCTTCTTTAACTCTTCACTCTATCCCTTATGCCAGTGCTTCCAGGCATCACACAGAGTATGCACTTTCAATGATACTCACACTCCCTAGTCTTTCACGTCTCTGAGGGCAAAGAACAATACTGTACTTTAAGAAAAAAAATTGAGAACCAACCTCTGTACTACATCAAGCAGTTTGTCATATTGGGAAGGGAAGGAAAAATCATCTATTAATCACCTACTGTGTGCCAAGCACTTTACAAATACTGTCTCATTCAGTCTTTGCAACAATCTTGGAAGGAAGATATTGTTATTACCCTCCTTTTACAGATGAGAAAACTGTAATATATATAGCATATATGCACACACATATATATACATATACACATATGTGTGTATATGTAACACATACACATGTATTTATCTCTATATAATATATGGCATATATATGGCAATCCAGAAAAGCCCAGGTTCAGCTAATATATATAAAATTCAGCTAATATCTAAATATATGTATAATCACATATATATATATATATATTTATATATATAAAACACTCACTGTGTTGAGCCCCAGTGTGTTCAGAGGAAGTTTCAGATGATCTAATCCAATCCCTCGAATTTTCCAGAAAACTGAAGGCCAAGGAGATGCCGTGCATTGCTCAAGGACATGTGCGGCAGTACCAATAGCCGCTAACATTTATGTGGTACTTAAAGTTTTGTTCAGTGCTTTACAAATATCATCTCCCTGGAGCCTCACGACAACAGTGGGTGGGGATTGCCATTATCTCTACTTCACACATGAGGAAACTGAGGCAGAAAGAGGGAAAGTCACTTGCCCAAGGTCACGTGGGTGACAGGACACTCAACTGTAGCATTCTAACCATTGTATAATCTGCATCTTTAGGTGCCGACATTTTTCAGCAATTAATTTGGACTATGCCTCTATAAATAAAAATATTCAACAGTAGGCAGGCGATGGGATCTTAACCAGCTGATCGGTCCAGTTGATGATGCACAAACCGATGGCCCCAGCACAAGTGAGAGATTGTTAAACACTTGCCTGCACTGAGCAGGCTCTGACTACACCATATATAATTATTCAATGATAGATCTTCATCTTCAACAGAGCTATCCTCTCTATTAGACTGCTAATAATGGATTGCCTTCCTAACTAGAGAAAGGGACAGTTTAACACCTTCCTTCTCTCCCACCCCCCTATGCACACACCCCTCCAGGGAGCCAGGATGCATAAAAATTAGTTTTGTTTTAAATAGGCCACGTTGTACTATCAAACTTCCTGGCCATTTTCGGCATTTTGCAGACTAAGAGAGTCCTGGTCCTCTAATTATTCTGCCTGCGGAGAAAAAGATTAATCAGTAGCTTGGTTTAAGTTGGGAGTTTTGAAGGTGGCCTCTCATAGTTCATTTATCACACTGCTACCTTACAAGTTGCTTATTTAACTATTTTTTGTTTTTGGTGATTAAGCATGGTTATAGTTCTTTACCTCCTAACAATAACCTTATGAAAGAAATCAGCCTGAAGGGAGGATACTAAGGTCCTGCATCTAGAGGCCAGAGCGAGTGGTCAGCAGGGGGCACTCTGGGTCAGTCCACTGGCACTGTCCAGGCCCCGAGGTGAAAGGCTACACAAGCCAACCTCTCTGAAGCTGTCTCGCTTTATGAATCCTCCAACTAAAGTCCTTTTAAGCACTTGTAATAAAATACTCTGAGATCCCCGTCTCTGAAAATCGAAGTGTCAAACTCAGCATCTTTGCCACATTTCAAACTAGGTAATTACCTTCACTCCCAAAGGAAACCTTATTTTATGTAGTTGTGTCCTTTCGAGGTTACTGGCTCCCAAGGGCAGTGATCTTGGCTTTTTTATATGTTTTCTACAATACAAGGGCAATAATAAACATCTAACAATAACAATTTAATTAAACTACATCCCTTTGAGCTAAATGTTGACCTGTTACATGATCACTAACAATATGGGTATCCGTCTGCTTGGCCTAAACTCTAATAGGAAGAGAAAGTCCCAGTGAAATGGACCAAATAAGACATTTGCTTATTTTCTTGGTTTTTTGTTCATTCTCTCTTAAGGGTCCAAACCTATGGTTTCATCAGTGTGTACAACTCCCTCTATCCATCTGGAACTTCATAGGAATATAAGTTTAGAAATAGAAGAGACCAGAGAGGTCATCTAATCTGACCCCATTTTAGAGATGAGGAAATTGAGGTCCAGAGATTAAAGGATTATCCAGTGACACTGGAGGCAAAGCTGGGATTTAAACCCAAACCCAGCCTTCTTTCCACTTTGCCCTGATGCCACTCTGCCTTAAGAGTTGTCCATTAGAATGAGAACTCCTTGAAGGCAAAGTTCGTTTTTACCTTTTTTTTTGTTCTCCCCTGTACTT
The DNA here is from genome assembly GCA_011680675.1 of Gymnobelideus leadbeateri. NCBI lineage: Eukaryota > Metazoa > Chordata > Mammalia > Diprotodontia > Petauridae > Gymnobelideus > Gymnobelideus leadbeateri. The sequence goes on from WOXC01008989.1 coordinate 605,201, forward strand.
AGTATTGTACCTGGAACATAGTAAGCAGTTAATAAATGTTTATTTTTGCTGTCCATGGTCACACAACCAGTATGTATGTGTTGGAGGCAGAATTTGAACTCTGATCTTTCTGATTATGATGCCAGATAGAAATCATGTGGCTGATGAGAATTTTTCCAGGTCTAGAAAAATTAAGTCAAGTGCCTAAGGTCACACAAGTCATTAGTGGCAGAGCTGGGACTCCAATTGAGGTCTCTTGGTGCCCAGTCCGTGTTATTTCCATTATGTCATATTTCCTTTTGGCTTTCTCCATATTGCAAAATATACAAATATAAATGATAGAATATCCTCCTTGATCACATGTATATAGTTATATTTCTTCCACATTGTGGGGGTTAGGGCTGCAGTGTACCTGAAATCTGGAAAATCTGTCTTTTTACCAGAGAAGAAGTCTGAACTTTCTTATTTTCTTTTATGGGGTATTTACAGTACCTTATTATAAAAATTGGGTCGATATTATACCATACATAGATTTTATGCATTTCTGAGTTTCTAAACTTTTTTGTGTTGTCTGCAGCTTCCATAAAACTCCCCAATAGTTCCCCTTTAATTTCTTATGCCAACTCACAATATATCAGAACTGTGATGCAGAAAGTCACAGTGTGGAAGGGATAACTGTATTTTTGAGAAGCAGCAGTGGCATGGCAATCTAGAAAGCTTAGATTCAGCTAATAAACACCATGGAATTGAACTGTTAGTTCGAACTAAGAGATCATGCAAAGAAATGACACAGAGTCTCAGTCTGTCATTTTTATTAAATCTGCAGGGTTTTACTACACACAACAAATACTTTATTGATATAATCTAAGATAATAAAATAGTTGAACAACTCTGCTTAGATTTACATTTGTATAGAAACAATCTGTGAAATCCTTCACCTTGAACAGAGGTGTCTAAAAACAGGTTTGCCAGCATTTCATCTATTTTTAGGGAAGGGTCGTGGTTAAAAGTTGCAATAAACATTCCCAACTGAAACATGTCCCCATGCAAACGTGTTTCCCACACGTCCAAAGCTTAAGGCCTTGGGAAAACGGCCAAGAAAAGGGAAGGCCACTCTCTCTCTTCCTTTGTCCTCCCCCGTGTGAAGAACAGGGATCTGAAAGGGTTACTGGAAAAGCCCAGGGAAGAAACAAAACCAACCCATTGCACATTTCTCATTTGCAAGTGTCAAAGTCAGGACAACTTTTTTATTCGGATAACTCTCTATCTGCAGGTTTGAGATCCCGTTAGCCCATCATTATTCGCCCTCCCCACCCAACCTCCCCACATCACAGCTAATAATGTCAGTTATTATCGAATAGCTTTCTGCTAGAAATTCTCTCTAAGAGAAATTTAAATCTGCTCTCCTTACTCCTGTGCAGCTCACTCTGATGCCTTGCTGGGCAGCCTGATAATGGTTCTGTCCCTAAAGAAATAACCCCAGCCCACCCCTATTACCCAGAGTGCATAGCTCCCCATCCCCTCCCTATCAAGACTATTGTTGTCGCCATCAGCAAAGGCTCTGGCATCTCGCCTAGACCATCCCGTTGATTTTAGTCCATTCATAGATGTCCTGTTCACACACTATGTCTGAGTTGATGAGGAGATACCTGTCTCCAACACAAAAGTGCTTCTGACAGGCCGCACATTTGAAACATTCCAGGTGATACACCTTTTCCTTCACTCTCATGGTCATCTCATAGGCCCGGATCCGCTTGTCACAGGAAGCGCAGAGGCCATCTTGGCCAAAAAGCCTGGAGGAAAGAGGGAAGAGTCCCCAAACAAATGACAGCAAAGGGTTAAGGAGGCAATAGAAACCTTAATATAATGAAGGTTTAGGGATGGGTAAGGTTTGGGGATGGGTAAGGACTATCTTCTCAGAGCAGGTTGGGAGAATTCCATGCAGCTACTTGTTTGGAAGTTTCCTAAGAGTGGCCAGTCATCAATGCTCCCTCCTTTTTCTTAGAAAAATGGAGGTTACCTTCCCCACACACAGCATCATCCTAACAAAATTAGGGAGTCTAGGAAATTGTTGTGGAGACCTATGTCTCCTCTCCCCTTTAGCTTTCTCAAATACTGTCCCAGACCTCTCCACTGTGGAGGAAAACATTTGCTATGCTGGTTCATACTAAAGATGGCTGCTTGCAATATTTTCTACTTGACCTGGGAGCTCTGGAATTTGGCTATAGTATTCCTTAAGAGTTTTCATTTTGGGATCTCTTTCAGGAGGTGATTGGTGGGTTCCTGGTTCATACGAAGATGTCAGAGATTTAATATGGTAATGAGAGAGAGGCAGCTTAATGTAGTTTGGAAAGGGGACAGAACTTGGGAGTAAGGAGACCTGGTTTGAATGTTGACACTTAAGAGTTGTTGTGAGCCTTAATCTTCTTAAACTGTAAAGTGGGAATAATAATCACCCATAGGGCTTATATCATAGGGTGGTTACAGATCAAGTGAGGGAATGTAAACCTTAAAAAGCTATAGAAATATAAATATTTCCACCATTACCCATTCAGGGGTGTTTGTATTTGGAAAAGAAAGAGACATTTCAACCCAAAGGACTAAATGTCTAACCTAGAATAGTGGGTAGGGGAAATGATTTTAGGTAGCAGTTGGTGTGGAAGGATGTCTAAGATTGTAGTTTACCAGAGGATAAGATGGGCCCTGGGTCATTTCATAAACCACTAAGCCCAAAGAGAGAGTCACCTAATTCTGGAGGGGAATAAAAAGGAATTCAATAGAAAAAGCCAGCTCCAGTTAATCAGGTTTGTTTAGATTAGGGGTGGAAAAAAACATCAACTTTCCAAATGCTGTGGAATAACTGAATAGGGAGATGTAAGGTTCCATTCTTCCTAGCCAGGAAGTTCCAGTGGAAATATCTCCTTGGACATTAAAATGAAGCTCTATTATCTGCAGGTCAAGTTCCACTGTGATGAGAAGCCCGGCACAATAACTGTTAGCATCACTCATTTCAAGCCAATGAAACAAAATTTCAGTTTGGGTTTGCCTCACTTTATACGATAGGACTTAGAGCTGGAAGAAATCTCAGAGATCATCAATCATATTCCTCCCATTTTATAGATGAGAAAACTGAGACCCAGAGGTTAAACAGTCAGCAGCCTAAGATTACAAAGGCAGAGACTAGGATCTGAACCCAATGCTCTTTTCAACCACATCCTAGGAACCATGAGGTCAAGTCAACAAGAATTTATTAAGTCTCTACTCTGTGCCAATGTGGTGCAACAGATAGAGCACTGGGTCTGGAGTGAGGAAGACCTGAGTTCAAATCTGGCCTCAGACACTTACTAGCTGTGTGACCCTGGGCAAGTCACTTAACCTTGTTTGCCTCAGTTTCCTCATCTGCATAATGAACTAGAGAAGGAAATGGCAAATTACTCCAGTATCTTTGCCAAGAAAACCCTACATGGAGTCACAAAGAGTCAGACACAACTGAACAGTAAATAATAGCCTCTGCTCACAAGATACAGATGCATGTAAATCAACTCTTTTATAAATCTAATCAGAATTCCAATTCTTCATTCCAGTGGCTTCTAGGTCCAAGGCCCCCACCAGAATGTGAGCTCTTTGCCTTTCTCTGTATCCAGCTCCTAATAAAGGTTCCTTGACTCTTTTTGACTTGACTGTGTAAGGCATTGATGATACAGCACATAAGGAATGCCTGCCTTCAAGGAGCTTACATTCTACCAGTTTTATAGGTCTAATTGTTCCTCTGTGATGAATCTCTTTGTAAAGCAAAGGATGTTCTGGTTAAGCAAATAAATGCTCCCTAGTTTGGCAATCTGTTTTTTTTTTTTCAAAGTGTCACTGCCCTATTCATTGAGAGGACAGGATCCAAGAGGATCCTTAGAATTCATTGCCATGGGACCTGACCTATATTGGCTTTTTAATCAAGAAATCTTAGTTGCGTCCCCAACTCCATCACTGTCTTGCTGAATGACTTTTAATAAGGCTTCGTTGAGAAATTCAACTTACAGGAATAAAATTAGCTCCATCATCCCTCTGGGCACTCCATTTTAGGAAGGACAAGGATAAGCTGAAAAGTGCCCAGAGGGCATCCAGGGTGGTAAAGGGCCTTGCATTCATGCCATATCAACTGGAGAGGATTAGCCTGGACCAAGAGAAGACTCAGGTGGAGGTGGGAAGTGGGGGTGGGGAGGGAGAAGGTCAGCTATATTTAAGCATCTGAAGGATTACCACATGGAAGAGGGATTGAATAGGCTCTATTTAAACCCAAAGTGCAAAACCAGGAACAGGGGTTGGAGATTACCTAGAGTCAAATGCAGGCTTGCTGTCTGGAACAAAAATGGAACTGGAGGCCTCTAGGAGGGAGCCAATCTCTCATGGAGGTATTCTAATAAATGCTTGTTGACATGACATAAAAGTAGGAGGACAATGTGTTTGGTATATTTAGAGAATTCTTTTTCAGGTGTGGGTTGGACCAGATGGGTCCCTGTGATTCTGAAGTTGTGGGATTTTGGGAAATACTCCACTTCCCCCTCTTTCCCCTATGCTATTTCTGCTTTTAATGTATACACATATGTATATGTATACATGTATATACACATGGGAGTATATATATGTGTATATGTATGTGTATATACATATACACATATATACATACGTATCTATCTATCTGTCTGGATGTTAAGCATCAGAATGAAAAAAAAATTCTTAAGTACTTACTAAGTTTTAGGCACCATACAAATCGATATTTTCTCCAAATACAAAAACTGAAGCAGTTCCTGCCCTCAGGGAACTCACATTCTAATAGGAGAAGACAACATATATGGGGTTGGGGTGGGGGATGGCTAGTGAAGGGTGTTTTGGTCCGGGAGTCACAAGGATGGTGAAAGGAGGTCCAGAAAAATTGATTGATGGTCCTTTATAGGAATGGCAGCATGGATTTGAGTATTATTCCTGGGTCTAGAGATAGGAGAGAACAAAGGGGTATGTGCCCAAGGCTTGGCATGAAGAAGTCTATGGGAATAGCAATGTGGGGGACTGGATGGGCCTAGAAATGGTGAAGTCTTAGTCTCTTACCATTGTTACTTTATACACATACATATAAACATATGCACATAGTTGTAAATGTGTATTGTACACTTATAAGCACATGTATATGTGTTTATATGCTCATATACATTTGTATACATAGATATACATGCATGCACATCCCCCAAACATCCATGCCCATATACACATACAGATATAGATGTGTTTATATAGCTATATATGTACATACATATACATTCATACACCCATGTATTTGTCAATATCTCTATCTCTATACCCTCTGGTGGGCAGGAGGTTAATTTTAGGACTCCAAAGGGGGAATGGTAAGTTGTACAGAAGGATGGTCAGTTTACATGAATCCAAAAGCATCCTGGCAAAAATAAACAAAATTCAGGAAGCATGTTTTTAAGAAAGACCTCATCGTTCTGTGCCGGTCCACCCTCAAGTCTGCCTCTGCACACCAGCATTCATTAGGGGCTTTCTTGGGGCACCAGGAAAATCACCTCGTAGCAACCGTGATGACCTGAGGAGAATAACTATGCCAGTCTGACAGAGGAAGGAACTGGCTTGCCTTAGTCCTAATGCCAAGAATGGAAGGAGACACTACTGGACATTTCAAGAGATCTCCCTTGGGTCACAGTGACGGCCCAAAGACACAGTGTGGCCCAATGGACACAGCTGCCCCATCTAACTGGAGCCTCAAACACTTGAGGGAAAGTGAAGAGCTATTCAGGAAATTTAGGGACCGATTTCAACGATTAATAATAAATCACTTTGTGCAGGGGCTGGAAAACTTGAAATGAGAGCTAGCCTCTGGCCTCAGGAGTGCTGCTGTTCATTCATTCATTCATTTATTCATTCATTCATTCATCCCAAAACATTTTTGCTAAGTGCTTGATGAGAAACCGACATGGGGAAGGCTTGAAAAGAGGGGCAGCTCTTCTCTCTCCCCCAGGGAATGGGCTCAGTTAGTATTAGGAAGAGCCAAGGAGGGGGTATGGGCCAAGGCAGCTGCTGGGGCTATTTCTAAAGTTCTGCCTTAAATTCCAATGGATGGCTTGAGTGAAGAAGAGTTTATAGAAGGGTAGTTCTAGAGGTAAGAGGGCCATGGAATCTAACCTCCTCATTTTACAGATGAGGAAAACTCAGGCCTAAGGAAGGGAAGTGATTTAGGCTTATAGACCAAAATGTGGGAGGGACCTCAGAGGACGTCTAATCAATTATTTTATAGATGGGGAAACTGAGCCCCAGAGAGAAGGTAACTTTCCCAAGGTCACAGAGGTAGTAAGTTGTAAAGGTAGGAATTGAACACAGGAGCCAGGCTCTTTCCAACTTCTAAATATTGCTGCAAATTAGTATTGTTTCAGGGACAGAATTCCTCTACAGCAAGGGTTCTTAACTTTTCCTGTGTCAAAACCCCTTTGGCATTCTGGAGAAGCCTACAGACCTCTTCTCAGAATGAGGTTTTTCTTAAAAAAGAAAAATTCAATGCTAAGTTTGAGTTAGAAGTTAGTGAAAATAAAGATACAATTTTCTTTTTCCTGCCTCAGTTCATGAACCCTTTGAACCCTCCAGGTTCAGAATGACCGCCCTAAAGGAAAAGATGACCAAGGCTATTCCCAAGTGATCATTTTGTCATTTTCTAGATATTTCCTTTAACCAAACCCACTGCTGGGTCCATAAAGCAAAACCCACGATTAACAGTCTATGCTTCCATGATCATCTCAGAAGGAAAATTAAATAGTTTCTCTTGCCTCTGTCAGGCAACTGCTCTGCTAAAGCTTTCAGCTGCTCATTTTAATAATGATAATTTAAATATTAAATGATGGCTAGAAAAGCCTGCACTAACACATAGTTAATTAATGTGTTACCTGGAAAAATAGTGGAGGGGAAATTATTTCGTGTCACTGAGACATGAGTTAATTAACTTTGTGGTCTCATAGCCTGTTTTTTCTCTCATTTTTCAAAACTGAAAATAAGAAACCTCAGAACATAAACAATACTGAGTTTATTTTAGAGAATTATATAAAATCATAGAACCAGGGGTGGGAATGGGGGACCTGGACCTTCTGACCACTCTCTCTCTAGGAATCACTTAAGATTCAGATGGCTGAACAGAAATGGAATCAGGGCTCCCAAGGGGAATAATTTCTATTTTTACTTCCATCAATGACCTGGCAAACTGACTATCGGGTATTTAGGATCCCCAACCACAGGAGGATGTAAACTTCTCTAGGACTGGGTCTATTTTTCATTTTATCTTTCAAGTAACTCCCAAATTACTTTGCAACATACATAGCAGGGGCTAAATGCTTGTTGTTGAGTACAGAGAAGCATGGGAAAACTTATATGAACTGATGCAAGGTGAAGTCAACAGAACCAGAAAAATAATAATAATAATGACAGCATTTATATAGAGTATTAAAGATTACAAAATGCTTTGTATTTGTTTTCTTAATTGATCCTCACAACAACCCTGTGAAGTAGATGCTTTTATTATCCCCAATTTACAGATGAAAAAGCTACGGCTGAAAGAATGTAAGCAATTTGCCCAGGGTCATTCAGCTAGTGAATATCTGAAGCAGGATTTAAACTCGGGTCTTCTTGACAACAAATCTATACTCTATCCTCTGCCCCACCTAGCTGCCTGGGTAATAAGAACCAACAGCTCTTAACTTGGGATCCATAGACCCCAGTGAGTTTATGAACAGACTTCAGGGGATCTGTGAACCTGAATGGGAAAAAATAACATCTTTATTTTCACTAACTTTTAATTTCCTCTGTAGTTATTTATGTGTGTGTACATACATGTGTATATATATACACACATATATTAAAACAGGATTCTTTTCTGGTTGTGTAACCCATGGCACTTAACCCCCATCACCTCCAAAAAACAAAAAAAAAATTAAAGAAACAGGATTCTGAGGAGTCCATAGGTTTCCCCAGAATGCCAAAGGAATACATGATGCAAAAAGGGTAAAAACCCCTGACTGCACCAATGTCAAGGGGAAGAATGGAAACAAAGCAAATAGAAACTGAATGTAGAGAAATCACAATGACCAGGCTTGGCCCCAGAGATGAGATATGAGAAGGCACCTCCCCCTTGCCTCCCTTCCCCCTACTCTTTCTGTGCAGAATAGAAGTCTATAGTTGTAGAACACTGCAGATAATATCGAACTTTTTCATATATTGGTTAATTTTATTTCACTGGGTTTTTTTCCTCCATTTTTTAATTCTTTCTTATGAGGGATGGTTCTTTGGAAGGGGAAGAATATAGGAGTACATGGGGAAATTCAGGGTGTCCCAAAAGTCCTAATGCCTTTCTAAAGCTATTTAAGCTTAGAAATGGTACTATGACTTTTGAAAAATCCTGTATAAAAACAAAACAGATCAATAAAAATCTGCTTTTCCAAAATAAGTGCTTGCTGGATTGAATCATATTCCTATTAAATATTTTGCTGTTGTTCAGTCATTCAGTCTGTTTGTGACCCCTACTAAATAACTGACACCCCCCCACACACCAGGACTTCATCAGGGGATTGAAAACAAAAGTATGTGTAAGTATTTTCTGGATTAAAAGATAAGCAATTTCCCCATCAAACTTGTGCCAACTTTCTAAATGGAAAATACTTTGAGAACTTGGGAGGAATTGCCACCTCTAGGAGCCAAGGTTACTGGATGTCAGTGTGTTTTCCCTTGTTAGGCGGACCTACCTATGGTTTTCTTCTTCTTATGCCCTGGGGAGACAGCAATATCAATGCACACTTGACCAGAAGTGTCGGTAGAGGACACATAGCTCCCTTTGGGGCAACTTGTAAGCTAGAAAACGGAATCCCTACCAGGAGCTGCTAGACTAGCAAACACACTAAACTGGAGAAACACGTGGTCACATCTCTGGAGACCTGCCACATCGGGCCATAAGGGCCCCAAGCCACCTGAGCTCCACTCCTGTTATTTCACTCTTCATCACTTTTGTTTCTATATTCATAAAATAGGGAGGGTGTAGTAGCAAGAAGACCAGTTTTGGAGGCAGATGGCCCTGTGTGAATCCTTTCTGTTACAGATTACCCTTTGTGATCTTGGATAAGTCATTTTCCTCCCATTGGGTTTCATTTTCAGTACAAAATGAGGAAGTTGAACTGGATGACCTCAAATTTCTTAGCTTTTGTGGGGAGGGGGGGGCCCTTGGACCCCTGGAGGCAGTCCAGTGAAGTCGTTTCAGAATGTCTTTTTAAAAAAACAAACAAACAAACAAACAAAAACCAACCCAGGTCCTAAAATGCAGAATATTGCAAAGGAAACCTAAAGGTCAGTGAAAATAAAGACGTATTTTATTTTCCCGATCCAAATTAATGGACTCTGAAGTCTTCTATCTCTAAACTGATGATACTAATATCAGTCCCCTACTATCAGCACCATCAGGGACATTTGTAAGGTCCATAAAGCATTGTACATATACAATCGCATTGGAGACACAAAAGTGCCAGTTCCTATCAGCCTCATTTTACAGTAAGTAAACTGAGGCTCAGAGACTAGTCATAGCCATACAGCTAGTAAGTGGTGGAAGTGGGATTCGAATTCACATCTCTGTTACTGCAAGTTGACTGTATCTATCTCTATCTCCCTCCCTCCTGCACCATGAACTATTGTGACATCAATATGGTCCCTCAACATAAAGCGTTTTTAAACTCTCTTCTTGTGTTTGACTTTTGGTTATCAGACTGTGCAGATGGACTTTATCATTAGCACACAAAAGAATGCTGAGGATCGGATGCTAGAGAAAGGTACCACGAGACACAGGGTCCCTGAAGCCCCTGGCTGCCCACTGGAAGAATCAGAGGAGAAGGAGAAGGAGAGGAGGAGGAAGAGGAAGAAAAGGAGGAAGAAGAGGAAGAAGACATGGCAGAGCCCTACCTGAGATAGTCTCTCCTGCAAAGCTTTCGGCCCAGCTTGTAGTACAAGCGACGCCCCACTTCCCCCAAGCGACACCCACAAAGGTCACAGCTGAGGCAGTCCTCATGCCAGTATTGATCGATGGCCTTTAAGAAGTATCGGTCCCCGATGTTTTGCTGGCAGCCGCCACATGTCAGCAGGGATGGCGGGATCTGTAGCACCTCGTCCACAGGCTCCCTAGAAAGGATGAACATACCATTTTTTTTAACCTAGTCAAACTGCTTATTTCTAGCAACATGGTACAAAAATTTTGTACTTTCCAGAAGACATCTAAAACTGACTTCCAATTGGAACTCTAATTGATGAAAAAATTCTGGTCATACATGGAAGGATAGCAGACAATACAAATTAAATATGCTGGAACAAATGAAAAGAAAAAGGGTAAGTAATAGCGTTTACAGAGAACTATTCATCATGAATTAGTGGATTCTTAAAAGCTTAGTCAAAAGCTAACTAAAAAGTAAAACTCTCGTAATGAAACATCAAGTGACTACCCTGCGTATGAATAATAACGAGGAAGTAATTTCAGTGAAACATGGTTGAGGGTAATGGTGGTTTAGGCAAAGCATCTGGTCTGAGATTTTATCAGGAACCAGACAAACTAAAAAACTTCAATAGATCCAGAGGGATAGTTCTTTTGGGGACCTTTATCTTCTGAGTGATTACATTATTATTATTAAGTCATGTGTTTCAGATGCTTCATTTTGTTTCTGCTAGTGAAACTTCACATTGTACTGCGGTAGTTGAAACTTTCAATTCAATTCTTTAAAGAAAAATCCCAATTATACACACACACACACACACACACACACACAATTTTATAACATGTGGAAGTCATTCATATTCTTCCTTTTTTTTGCACTTAATAGTATTTTGTTTTTTTCCTATTACACATAAAGATAGTTTTTGATATTCATTTCTGTAAGATTTTTGAGTTATAAATTTTTTCCCTCACTCCTTCCCTTCCCACCTCCCCAAGACAGCAAGCAATCTGCTATAGGTTATACACGTACAATCATGTTAAACATATTTCCACATTAGTCATGTTGTGGAATAAGAATCAGAAGAAAAGGAGAAAACCACAAGAAAGAAAAAAACAGCCCCTCCACCCTCCCCTTGTCCCAAATTGAAAATAAAATGCTTTGATCTGCATTCAGACTCCATAGTTCTTTCTCTGGATGGATAGCATTTTCCATCATGAGTCTTTTGTAATTGTCTCTGATCATTGTATTGCAGAGAAGAGCTAAGTCTATCATAGTTGATCATCAAACCATGTTGTGTTACTGTGTACAACGTTCTCTTGGTTCTGCTCACCTCACTCAGCATCAGTTAATAGAAGTCTTTTTTTTTACAGATGTGGAAACTGAGGCCCCAAGAGATTGGGCAACTTGTCACACAGGTAGTTAGTGGCAAAGAAAGGATCTGAACCCAGACCCCCCCCCAACTCCAAATCAAGCACTCTTTTCATTGAACTAGTCTAAAAGGGAGGTGATTTCCAAGAGTAACCTAGTCACAGAAGAGACTAAAAATTTCAAAATGTATTAATAGTTAAATGCCCCAACGATATGGTAGGTGGAGAAAGGAAGGTGAGGAAAGGAGAGAGGATGAAATAATGAAAGTCTGCTTTCTTCTTTCACATTCAAAATTGTATTACTCTTGGTTTCATCCACTGCCACTTAGACATTCCCTTCCCAAATGAGATATTTGTAAAGCATTTAGTACAGTGCCTGGCACGTAGTAGGCACTTAATTAAATGCTTGTTCCCATATTTACTTTTTATTATTATTATTATTTTTTAAACAAATGCTTTATTAATTTCTGTTTTACATCATTCATTTCCACCAGATTTTGAGTTACAATCATTTTCCCCCCATTATTCCCCTACCCAGCCTCCCAGAATAGTAGTCCCACAAGATATCGCTTCCTCTAATCTGCTCTCTCCCATACCTTCTCCCATACCCCCTTCGACTTTTCCATTAGAGGAAGGTGAATCTTTGTGTCCCAATGCCTGCACATCTTATCTCCCAATTATAAGCAAAAGAGTATTAATAATAGTATTTATATATATTTGAAACATTTAATGTTAAGACCTCGACTTTCAGATCCATTTCCTTCTTCCCTTGTCACCCATTCCCTCTGGGGAGATAAGTAATTCAGTATATGTTGTACATGTCTAGCTATGCAAAACATTATCATAGTAGATATATTGTACAAGGCTGCTTACAATTCCCTCCCACTCATCCCACCCCCCACCTGGTCCATTCCCCACATGATCCTGTCCCTCTTCTATAGTGGGTACTTCCAACCACCCCTCCCCCAAGGATGCCCTCCCATCCATCTTCCCTCCTCTCATCCCCCTTCCCCCTATTCTGCTGCAGGTTGAGATATCCCATTTAGTATGTATGTCATTCTCCCATATTTACTTTTTGGAGGGCAATTGGGGTTGTGTCTTGTCCAAAGTCACACGGCAAGTAATTGTGTTAAGTGTCTGAGGCTGGATTGAACTCAGGTCCTCCTGACTTCAGGGCTGGTGCTCTATTCACTGCACTGCCACCTAGCCACCCACTTCTTCCCATATTTAATGAGCCCCTCTCAACCTTACAAAGGCCATACCAAAATCTTCAGCGTATAGAACCTGATGAAAGTCAGACAAATTGCTCTCTCTTGAAATAAGCTTATATTTGCTGATCTACATAGATTTTGTACCCCGATTTGTCCATTTTTTGTTGTTGTTGTTCGTTTGTTTCTATTTTAATCTCCAGAGACCGGGGATAGTGTCGAGCTACTAGTGAGTGCTTCATAAATATTGAACTGAAGATTATCAACTAATTGACAAGTATCTCCTAAGGGCCTGCTACCATGTGCCAGACACCATGGAGGCACCTTCTATAACAAGTTGATCTATTCCAGGAAAAAAAGGAGTGGAGGGTTCCTAGTACCACTGGACAACAGAGTCGGTGTGTTCTGTGGTCTATTTAAATGCTTGTTGACATGATCTTTTTGCAGATGTTTTTTTACCCAGCTAGTGAGTATTCTTTGGACCCTCTCTGGAGCCCAAATTACATTTTTATAAAACCTATTAAGCTTTTAAAATAGGCTCAGTTTGTAACTGCCCAATTCCCAAAGTGAATTCTCCTCCACTTACTTAAGGAGGCTAATCTTAGTCTCCTGGTTTTGTGGACCAAACATTCTGTGTCCCAATTTGTCCATCCATAAAATGTGTTTAGGGGTATGTGTGTGTCTGTCTCAGGAGTGTATACTTCTGTGAAAGTGCCCACCCAGCATATAATGGAAGACATAGTTACGTTAAACAGCTGTAAACAGCATAGATCATTACAAGAGCTCATCATAATTTGAAACCTAAGACAGTTAAAAAAACACACACAGCACCCTTAAAGTGGGTTTAAGAAGTCATGGCAGTCAGACACGGCTGCTCTTCTTTGTTTCTACAGAGGTGAATGACAGTAACTTAACATGAGGGCTTTTACTTCCCCTTTCCTGAAAAAGTGATTCATATTCCAGATGTTTTCATCCAGATGTCTCCAGCTCTTAGCACAATGCCTGGCAATAGTAGGCACTTAATTAATGTTTATTGATTTATTTTCACAGTCATCAACACAGAATTCCCTCTCACCTCTTCCTTTTGGGGGGCTTCCAATATGTATACGGCACCTTTTAAACCTGTTTCTCTGAATGGCTGTGGGGACACAGCCACCCAATCAACTATGAAAGAGAAGAATTCATGCTCAGCTGATGCCAACTGACTGGAATGAAAATGGAATTGCCTTTAGATTGCTTACAGAGAGGCAGTGGAGTCCAGTGGATGGAAGAATGGATAGGAGATCCAATGGTTATTATACCATATATTAGATGCCAACCTCTTGAGCAGTCCAGCTACCCAGAATGGGAAAAATTTGAAAATGTGTTAATAGTTAAGGAAAGGTGGGGAGAGCAAGGGAGGAAATGGAAGGCTAGATAACAACAGGATGCAAAAAAACAAACAAACAAACAAAAAAACCTAAACCCAAACCCAATCCCAAGTCCTAGGCAGTTTGGCTTAATGGATAGAGTCAGGAAGACCTGGGTTCAGGTTGGACAGCCTCTGATACACAGGTATTGGTTGCATGACCCTGGGCAATAAATTTAACCCTTTAGTACCCCCAGGCAAACCTCTAGGACTAGAAACTGGAAAGCAGATACCCCTTTGCTTTAAAAGAGAGAATTTCATTACTGGGAATTCTTTATGTTAAGGATATCCTAAATCTGACAAGAAAAAAAAAAGCCTGAGGCATTATACATTGTGAGATGGAGATTCAGAATGGAATGAAAAAACTGCCCCTGCCTACCAAAAGCTTACTTCCAATTAATCATCCTAGCTCAAGCCAGCTCATAAGGTTTTTATCTATCTGCAACATGGAGAAGTTGCCACAAATGAGCCAATCTCCTGTAAGTATGGAGTTAAATATCTTAGAAGAAAGTGGTCTACATTTTCAAATGTTAAGCAAAAGCAAGTATTAAGATGGCCTGAGATAAGATAGCATTGGACAGGATGAGATATTATCCCACCATCTATCTTACAGAGTTCTTACTGTAATTGGTGTTATAATAGCTCATTATCCCCAGTCAGAGTTCTGTTTAGTGAGAATTCCAAGGCAATGACTAAGTGGGAGCACCCCCAAATGAATATTTTAAATGCTCCCAGAGTGTTTTCAGGCTTCTACACAGCAAGTGGCCAATTATGGTTACTGGCCCCTTTTCTAACTCAAAAACCCAGCCTGGATTTGCATGATTTCTCGAGATTTTCTATTTGTTTGTTTTTTTTAAATTCTGATCGACAACACCCAGGACAAATGTGTTGATTGGCCATTCCACCACTGGCTTGGACTAAAGTGCCCTTGGGGGTGGGGAGAGGGGGAGAGAATGACCCAGGGAATAGAGTTAGTAAGTCAACATTTATGGGATAGCAGAAGTGTCAAGTTTTCAATCTTTGTCTAGAGTCCAAAGTTTCCAAAGAACAAATATCTAATATTTATCCTTGAGGAAACTGATCCCACCCAATTTATCGGCTAATAAAAGAGCTGGTGAATGAAGGGCTTACTGACCTCAGCAGCATTAGGTATCAACTTAGAAACCTACAGTATTTTGCTTTAGAATTTTTCCTCAAGGACTCTTACACACAGCAGGGGTTTAATATATGTTTATTGAGTCGAATTGACCACGGCAAGGAACCCCAACCCCCAACTACAGGGTATTTTTGTGCCAAGATGTACTTTGAGATTTTCATAAGGGTCAACAACCCGTTAAATGCATCAAACACAGACTTGCCCCCATCTCTACCCAACCCCTCAAGGGAATTTATTTAAAGGAAATTATCACAAACCTCTCTACTTTGGAACTCGGGTCTTGACCTTCAAAACTGCATTGTGATATTTTTACTTTGATTCTATTAGGAGTCCTTCCGGTGTTTTATGAGACTAGCAATGGGCTTTTATATCCTCTATGTCGGGGTAAGGCCCAGGTAAACAATGTGGATGAAAATTGAGGGGGAAATACTTCAGGCAGGAAAGTCCAATTATTTCAAATGGCTCCGACAAATGAAAAATGAAAACAAAAGCCTTCAGAAAGCACAAGTGGATCTCTCATTAACTGACCCCTTCAGTGATGTGTAAGGAATCCTCTCAACAGATTAGCCTGTGCGATAAGGGAGTTTTAAAGTCTCCAAACCTGGCAACTAATACATTTTAAAATTAGTTTAAGGAAAGGGTTTTTTTTTTCCTTTCCCACAGATAACCTCAATGCTCCCTTCTCCCCCTCCCCACCCCCAAACCTCCACAAGCCCAATGCTGAAAGTAGGAGCTTTGAAGACAAGCTTGTCTTTTAAGACACCTCTGGCCTCTCAATGCCTGTAGACGTCAGAGATAGCCCATTAGCCTCAAGCTGTCTAGAGAGCCCAGAAGGGCAGCCCAGAGACATTTCTAACACCATTCATTCCTCTCAGAGCATGAAGCTGCTAGAGTCCCCCTCCTTCTGCGGCAGGAGAAGACGGAAGCAAGATTTGGGACCCACTCAGAATCGCACGATTGCCAGGGGAAAGAGGGAGAAAGAGGAGAGGAGCAGGAAAGAGAGACTGGAGCCGTCCCTCAACTCCCAGAGCCTCCTTGCCCTTTTCCACCTGCAAGCCCAAGCCCCGCTGAGCTCAGCTCAAAGTTTGCCTGGCACTCATCGCTCCGGAAAGAAGCACAAGTTGAGCAGCGGTCCGTTCTTGACCTTCGGCTCGGTTCGGGCTGAGCCCAGCGTGGGGCAGTGGGACCTGGGTTAGAACCCCAGCCCCGGCTCCTCACGCCACCCAGCCGAGGGATATCTATTCATTCCGCAGGGGGTTCCCATTTCTCCAAAGGAAGGGCCACTCAAACGACTGGGACCCTTAGCCCACCGCATTGGAGGGGGTCCCCCGCGTGGGGGAGGGGATGGGAGCAAGTCCATAGGGTGGCCAAGTGCTTGGGGGCGCTCAGCGGGCTATCGCCACCAGCCCCTCTTGGATCAAGCCCCTCCCTCTCCATCCCCGCGGGGCACAAGAGGTCCTGGGCGCAGTGCCTCCATCCATGCCAGCGCCCTCCACCCCCACCACCCCTGGACTGCTAGAAGGCTGGAGTATGGGGCGGCCACTTACTCGGACGGGTCCAGGCTCTTCCTCTCGATGGCCGAGGACATTGGCGAAGGGGGTGGCGCGCTGCTGGGGGTGGGGGTGGGGGGCTCCTTTGTCGCGCAGCCAGGCGGGAGTCTCAGCACCCCCTCGGGTCCTGGTCCTGGTCCTCCTCCTTCTGCCCCTCCTCGGGCAGCGCTGCCGCCGCGGCTGCTCACCGGCTGACTCTCCCCTCCGCCCTCAATGACATTCACGGGCTCCCTCGCAGCGCCAGCGAGAGAGCGAACGCGGGCGAATCCCCCAGGGTGGGGGCTGGGGGGAGGTCAGGCGGGTGCGGGGCCGAGGGATGGGATGGTTCAGGATGGGACAGCGGGGAGGCTCGCTCTGCCTGTCTGCCGTCTGCCTGCCGGGGCCCCCCGCGCAGCTCCACTCTGTTCTGGCTCCGGGACTTAACCCTCCATCCCGGGGAGCCTCGCCTGCGCCTCTCCCTCCGGCTCCGGCTGCTTCTGCGGCGGCGGCTGAGGCTGCGGCAGCCTCGGCTCGGCTTCCCTCCTGCCCTTGCCGCGGCTCCCGCTCCGGCTCCTTCTCCTGTCCCTGGCCCCGCTGCGAACCTGTGCCCGGGAGTCCCCAGCACACCTTGGGCTCAGGCTTTCAGAGCGCGCGTGTGTGATGGGGCGGGCGGGAGGGAGGGAGGGGAGAGGGAGGAGGAGGGAGGGAGGAGAGAGGGGGCGGGTCGAGGGGGTGTGCGTGTCTCCCCCCTTCTCTCTGAAATGTCTATTTTTGCTCAGCCTCCCTCAGTCTCTGGTTTCATTTCCTTTTTCCTGATCACGATTCAAATACAATAGAAGGAAATCACATTTAAAGAGACAGCTGCCCGTTTTATTTCTTTTCCTTTTTCCCTTTAAAAAAAAAAAAAAACTGGGCTCCTGGGGAATTAGCAATACAAACAGCAGCGGCATCACGACTGACTTGGTTTCTTAAAGGGTCCAATGCTAGGGCTGGGGGGCTGGCTGGGCGCTGCCAGGGGGCAGAGGTGGCCTGACCCACCTCAGAATCGTCCTTTGGGAATTTTCTTCATACACTCCTACCCACCTCCCTTTTTCTTAACTAAGACTGAAAGTAAACAGGTTTGGCCCAGGGAAGACCATTTTAAATGACAGTGTGCAGAAGCAGGACCTCTTCTCCGATCCAGGTTTAGACCTGGGAGGGATCTCAGGGCTAGTCCAATCCCTTTATTTTACAGAGAGATGGAGTGATTCTCCCAAAGTCACAAATTAAATAATAATAGGTAGGCTCCCAAATCCACTGTGGCAGATCAGCTGAGGTAGAGAGATACACCGAGCCCAGGCTGTGGAGTCAGACGTCTTATTGGGGACAGCAAATGAACAAAAGTGTGGAGGTGGGAGAATGCATGAAGCCTTGGATGCTAGTTTGGAGTGGCAGACCTGTCAAATAATCCAGAAGCTTGAAATAGATTAAAATATAATTAGGAGATGTTTAACCAAACAAAAATACAATACAGCTTAGATAATGTTGATTTGTGGTTTTCTAAGTTAATATGTGCTTTGAAGGGATCTATTTCTATGGATAGGGCCCTTGGCTGGGTCTGCAAGATTTGGGACCAAATTCTGCCTTTGATGCTTTCTACTTGTGTTACCTTGACCAAGTCTATTAACTTCCCTGGGTTCCACTTTCCTCCACTGTGAGGGGGCTTGAATTTCAGCTGAAGATTTATGATCCTCTCTGATCTGTAAACTACAAGAGCCTTCTAAGTGGTCTCTGCATCTAATCTCTTCCCTCTCTGATCCATCTTCGATAATAATCTGTCTAAAGCACAAATCTGACCATGTTACTCCTCACCTTAAGAACCTTAAATGGTCCAGCTCATTTTACAGATGAGGAAACTGAGGCAAAGAGGGTGAAGGGGCTTGCCCAGGGTCACATAGCTAGCGTCTGAGGTAAAATTTGAACTCAGATCTTCCTAACTCCAGGTCTGGCACGCTGTCCACTGGCCACCTAGCTGCCCTGTTCTTTTCCTTCTCAAATAACCTCATATTTACACATCTGGGAACAAGTTGCATCCCCAGGTAGAATGTAAGATCCTTGATGGCTGGGACTCTCAAAGACTTTTTGTCTTTGTACCATCAAGGCCTAGGAAGATACTTTGAGCAAAGTAGAAACTTAAATGCTTGATACTTTGAGCAGAGTAGGAGCTTAATAAATGCTTGGCCTGGATCAGAGAGCTGGACTGGAAGATCCCTAAAATCCCCCTTCTAAGAGTCAGTAGATGATTTTTCTCCTTTTCTTGGGTCTTGAAGGATCTTGAAGGCAGCTACATTTTAAACAAAAACTTTATATCAGTGTGAACTCTTATCACGATATCTCAAGGGGCAGGAAAGACAATGCTGGGCACTGGAAAGAGCTCTGGTCTTAGAGTTGAAAGCCCTGGTTTCAAATCCTGCCTCTGAGCCTTGCTGTCTGTGAGATGTGGGGCAACAGGCTTCAGTTTCCTTGTCTGCCAAATGAGGGAGTTGGGCTAATTGGTCCTTTGCACTTTTGGATCTAGGCTCTACAGCATTATTTCTAGTCACAGAGTTTGCCTATAAGGAGGACAGGTCCCAGGAAGGGCATGAGATGACATTGGGAATGGAAGGGAAACTTGGCCAGATATTGCAGATGGCTAGGGATCACAGTCCTGCCGAGGTGGGGGAGAAGGGAGACGTCTCAGAGCCTGTGCAGGGCCTTCCCCATCCACCCAGTCTCTCTCCTGCTTAAAAATGCTGAACTGATCTAGTGGTTAAACCTGTTCACTTATAAATAGCCAGTAAATAACTGCAAATATACTGCCCTGAATTAATGATAAGTAACAACAGGAATATTCTTTTGCCCTCCCCCCAGGCATCTGGAAGGAGCCAGATGAGATATTTTGATTTTCGGGCTATTTTATATTCACCTCCAAAGATAGGAATAGGAAGGGCAGGACAGGGGGATTCATATTTACCAAGTTCTCCGTTTCCACAGAACTCAAATTGCCTTAGAAACAGCCTCATTAAAAAGCATTTATAAACTTTTTTGAAAAAGCATTTATTAGGGACCCTGGGCAGTGGGGCTTAGAGAGAGCACTGGATCTGGAGTAGAATGAGGGCTGTGCTATTCACTAAGCCGATGACCTTGGCCAAGGAGTGCCTCATCCCTGGACCTCAGTTTCCTCATCTGTAAAATGGACTAGACAATCTCTATAGCTCCTTCCAGTCTTAAATTCATGCTTCCTGACATGGGAGCATAGAATGATAGAGCTGGAAGATACCTTAGATGCTAGCCTGCCAATTCTATCAATTTACAGGTGAGGAAACTGAGGCCCAGAGCCAGGATTTGAACCCTGGTCTTCTTATTTTAAATCCCATGTTATCTCTATTGCTCCATATCCATTTGCTACCTGAAAAAGAAATTCAGAGAGGAACTTGCTTTTCCTTTAAAAAATCATTCTACTGATATCTTTTATTTTTACATCACTTTCATTACCATCCCTCATCCTTCCCCTACCCAGTGGTCCATCCCTTAAAACAGAGCATTTAAAAAGAAAGAGAAAAAAGTCATTATGTTGTATGCAACCTTTTGGTACAAATTAGATTGTAAGCTCCTTGAGGGCAGGCATTATCTTTTGCTTCCTTTTCTATTTCTAGCACTTAGCACACATACTGACAACTGGCCATAGATTGGTTGTTGAAAAGAGGAATCAAATGCTTGTACCTTCAGGGCTGTGAGTCCAGAGGCCAATCCCCACTACAATGTCAAGACTGATCCCCAGACTACAATACATATTTTTATCCCTCCTATGATTCTCTGACCTTCTTGATCTAAGAACTGGGTCCCTGACAATATGAACTAAATGTATTTTTCTGGAGTCAAGAGACAGCTAAAGAAGCCAGTTTGTATCCACACCCTTCACCATATATTTTTAAGTTATTAATATAAAAAGACATTCTCGTGCTCAGACACTTCCTTTTAATGGGAAAAGCCTCCCAGACTTTCTCAGGCAGCCTGAATTATGTGATAAATATTTAATGTCATACATAATCACTGTATAATCAGGCAGGAGAATAAAAGAGGAATAAAATTCATGGGGGTCCAAGTCCTAACTGTTTTATAATTCAGAAGTCTTAATTCAGAGGATTGGAGAGATTGGGAAGTCAATTCCAAAGTGAAATGAGGATTAAAATAAAGGCTTTCACAATTTCCTTAGGAAAATAAATCCTTTTCTTAAAAAAAAAATCATGGACAAGCTAAGAATTTTTTAAAGAAGAATTTTAAAAGAACATATTAATGTTTATTATCTCTGAGGGCAGAGAGTATGTTTGCATTTCTTTGCTTTAATTAAGCCTGATAACAAGGCAGTTATTGGTTTACAGGCTCTAATTCTGAATTGGGGCAAGTATCAGTCACAAAAATAAATAGAACTTTGGATTCCAGAATATAAAATCTTCCAGATGGGAACACCATGGCCAACTTTTTTTTCCTTGTAAAGTTTCTTTTTACCAGCATGCTTTCTACTGTTGCCTAAGTGTGCAATGAGAGAGACAGACAGAGAAAGAGAGACAGAGAGAGAGACAGAGAGACAGAGAAATAGAGAGAGGGAGAGACAGACAGACAAAGACAGAGAGAGAAAAAGAGAGAGAGAGAGAGAAAGAGAGAGAGAGAGAGAGAGAGAGAGAGAGAGAGAGAGAGAGAGAGAGAGAGAGAGAGAGAGAGAGAGAGGCTGCAAATAACTTTGGGTGAGTTCTTATCTTCCCCAACTCTTGGGGGAAAACTTCCCTGGAGAAGATGAATATTTGGAGTGATATCTTTAGATTTCAATTTCACACATAGTGACTCTAAGAGAGAAATCCCCAGTGAGAGGATTGCAGTTCCTTTCAATGAACAATTAAATTGTTCAAATTTGAGTTTAGCAATCATACCCTAGCCTTGAAAGGTATTTTATTAATAATTTTCAAATAATAATAGCTCTGTTGTATCTTCTTCCCCCAACTCAGTGCAGCTTCAGGAAATCTCAGGATTTAGGGTCTGGAGAGACTTGGGGTTTGGAACAGACTCTAACATTTACTGGAAATGTGTCCCTAGACAAGCCTTTTTTCCTTTCTGATCCCGTTTCCTCATCTGCAAAATGGGGAGAATAATAGCTTATTGCTTTCTTTACATGGTCGTTGTGAGAAAAGCCTTGATCTGGAGTTGGGGGTCTTGGTTTGGGGGCTACCATGCTGTGTGACTTTAGGTGAATCTCTTAACTGCTCTGTTCATAATTCCTTATCTGTAATAAGGGAAATGGACCTGGTGACCTCCCAGAGCCCTTCTAGCCCAGTCTCTATGGTTCCAAGATCCTTCAAGCATGATACAGCTGTGAGTTATCATTGTTATTATGTAATAGGAAGAAAAGACCTTGTATGGACTTATCTGTACACATGTTATATGACCGTCAGAACCAGAATACAGGGCTTTGGAGGACAAGGGCTATTTCATTTTTTGTCTTTTTGTAGCCTTAGTCCTAACATGGTGTTGTTGAGTGGAACAACATTTATTAAGTACCTACTCTATAATAATATTAATAATAGCTAACGGGGTGGCTATGTGGCGCAGTGAGTAGAGCGCCGGCCCTGGAGTCAGAAGGACCTGAGTTTGGATCTGGCCTCAGACATTTAACACACACACAAACAGAAACCTAGCTGTGTGACCTTGGACAAGTTACTTAACCCCAATTGCCTCCAAAAAAAAAAAAAAAGCAATAATAGCTAACATTGAGGCAACTCAGGTGCAGTGCATAGAGCACTGGGCTTGGAGGCAGGAAGACCTGAGTTCAAATTTGACCTCAGACACTTACTAGCTGTGTGACCCTGGGCAATTCATTTAACCCCAATTGCCTCAAGGGGGGAAGAACTATGAGAAATGATTTTTTAAGTGGTTAAATGTTAAGCTAATAAGTGTTTGAGATCAGATTTAAAACTCATGTCTTCCTAAATCTAGTCCTAGCTCTCTATCCACTATGCTATTTCCATTTCCTTGTCTATCTATCTCAGAGTTTCTGGGAAATAAAATTGGGATAAATGTGACCTATTGTTATAATTTGCCTTCAATAAACAAGTTACTTTGAACTTTTTAGTGGCTAGCAATTCATCAAGGGGTGGGGGAGAATCTGGGTGAGACTAAAGTTATTCTTCACCCAGGGTGGGGGAAATTCAAAGCATTTTTTCCTAGCCCAGTAGCTCTACCATGTCTGAGAAAATTGCCTTGATTAAAAACAGGATTTTTTCCAAGTTAAGTGTTCTGTCTTGGATGTGGATATAAAGATGGTATAGTACAGAGGAGAGAGTCTGGAGAACCCTGGCTTTGTTCCTACCTCAACCTCTTTCTTAGTTGGGCAACTGTGGACAAGCCATTTAACCTCTCTGAGACTCAATTTTGTCATCTGGAAAATAGAAGTGATAATCCCAATTCCATTTACCTCACAGGGTTCTTGTAAAGTAAGTGCCTTGTAAATACCGGAGCCCTGTGTCAATATGAATTGTTATTAATGTCATTAGGAGACAGTCTGGGGCCACAAGGAAGCTGCGTCATGTTTCTCAGTCTGGCTGGATCCTTTTTTTTCCCCTGTTGTCGTTTTCCTCACTTCTTGTCATTGCATCTACAATTCTTTACAAGGAAAAGGATATTTTCCTGTAATTAATGTGCTATTGCTGTTGAACATTCCTTTAACTGGAATGAGGCCTTCAAATATGAATGAAAGATATAGCTCTTACTGGGAGCATGCCAGAGTGGAATTTACCTTGCCCTTTGTTCCAGCCCTCAGAAGCAGAGCCCTTAAAACATTTGTTTGCAAGTAGTTGCACTCTATTAGTGTAAGAGGAAGAAAAGAAGGAAGGAAGGGAGAAAAAAGGAAGAAAGAAAGAAAAAGGGAAAGAAATTAGGGAAGAGGAAAAGAGGGAAGGAAAGGAAGAAGGAAGGAAGAAAAAAGAAAGAAGGGAAGAAAGAAGGGAGAAAGAAAGAAGTAGAGAAGGAAGAAAGAAAGAAAAAATAGGAGGGAGAAAGGGAGGAAGAGAGAAGAAGAAAGGAAGGAAAAAAAGGGGGAGGAAGAGAAGGAAAGAGGGAAAGAGGGAGGGAGAGGGGGAAGGAAGGAAGAAAGGAAGGAAGGAAGAAAAGAAGAAAGAAAAGAAGGAAGGAAGACTTGTTTTACTTTGATTTTGACCCCCTTCACAAACTGGGCTCCTTCCCTCTTCTCTCTCCTGAGCTCCAATAACACATCACTGCCTGTCTATTGGACATGTCTAACTGGGATGCTCCACAGGTATTTTACACTCAACATGGATGCAACAGAATTGCCCAACTTCTTCCCAACTTCCCTGTTTTTTCCAAGGCATCACCACCCTCACAGCCCCCCAGGGTCACAACCTCAGCATTATCCTTGCCTCCTTCCTCCTTCTCATCCCGTATGTCCAATAGATGGCCAAGTGTTTTTGTTTCTTCCTCCAAAACAGTACTTGCCTCCATCACCTTCTCTCGCCTCACAAGCACACTGTCCTAGATCAGATCTTACCCGTTATCGCTTGGATTGTTCTAATGCCTTTCTCATTGGTCTCCCTGCATCATTTCTTCCCCTTTCTAATTCATTCCCCAGAAAGCTACCAAAGGAATCTAAATATGAAAATCTGACCATGTCACTCTACTACCCAATAATCTCCCTTGGCTCCCTACTTCCTCTAGGGTCAAATGCAGACTTCTCTGCTTAGCATTTAAGGCCCTTCTCAAGCTAAGGCTCCAAGCCACCTTTCCTGCATGTTAGCCTCTTTCACTCTTTCCATGTTCCAGCCAACATGGCTATGCTTTCCTTCACCTGCAAACAGTCCATCTTCCATCATGGTGTCTTGGCTATCCCCCTTTCTCTCCTCTCCTCCACCTCTTGAAATACTTTCTTTCCTTCAAGACCCAGCTACTTTTTGAGGCCTTTCTTGATACTCCCAATCTCCAGCTGTTCAATTATCTTTTATTTATTCAGTTATTTTATTTTTTCATTTGTTCATTTATTTATTATGGACTTACATACACTTATGTTTTCTTCCCTAAGCTCCTCAAGGGCAGGTACTGCTTTACCTTTATCTTTGTAACTTCAGACCTAGTACTGTACCTGCCACACAGTAGGCACTTTATAAATAAATGTTTATTGATTGAGTCTACAAGTCATCTACAGGGCAGGTAAATGTTTTCATAGAATCATCACATTTTAGATTTGGAAGAGATCTTACAGAAAAGGTCTTTTCCCCCTACTTCTATCTCCCCAAATCCTCTCTCTGCCCCCAGACTGGGACCCACACAGTGCCCAGTCCTGGTGGAACCCTAGCCTCATTGACCTCTGCCCCACTCAGACTCCATTGGGATTGTTTTATTCAGTGTGGAGCATCCCATATTAGGAGGGCCATTGATAAGTTGGAAAACATTCAGAAGAGGGCAACCAGCATTGTGAAGGGCCTTCAGTCCATAGCATATGAAGGAAGATTGAAGGAACTTGGAAACTTTAGCCTGGAGGACTGGAAACATGATAACAGTCTGATATTACAGCTAGGTGACATAGTAGATAGAATGCAAGGCCTGGAGTCAGGAAGACTCATCTTCCTGAGTTCAAATCTAGCCTCAGATGCTTACTAGCTGTGTGACCCTGGGCAAGTCACTGAACCTTGCCTCAATTTCCAGAGCTGTAAAATGAACTGGAGAAGAAAATGGCAAACCACTACAATATCTCTGCCAAGAAAACCCCAAATGGGTCGATGAAATGTTGGACATGACTGAACACATAGATGAAGGTATTCATTTAATCTGTTCTGCTCTAGGGGACAGAACTTAAGGAGAACAATGGATAGAAGTTGGAGACAGTAAGGGAATTTTAGTTCAACAGAAAGAAAAATTTTTTTATAATTTGACCTGTTCTGAACTGAAATGGATTATCTTGGGAATCTGGGATTGCCCCTGACTAGAGGTTTTCAAGGAAAGTTGGACTGGCTACTTGGCAATAATGACTAGCCAAGGAAAGGCAGTGAGGGCTAGTGGAAATAAGGCAGGGACAAATAAAGCTGGGACAACCTAGGATCAACTCCTATCTCTGACACATTCTGGCTGTGTGACCCTGGCCAAGTCACTCACTTTTCAGTGCCCAGGGAAACTTTCTAAGACTATAGAAGACAGAGCAGGTACAGATCTGAACTGGAAAAGGGAATTTCCTTCTCCAGAAGTCCCCTCTAGTATAGTATAGTATAGTATAGTATAGTATAGTATAGTATAGTGTAGTATAGTATAGTATAGTGTAACATATAACAAGAGTATAACAAGTCCTAGTCCCTATCCAGTAATATTAATCCCATTTATGGCACCTTGATTGGTTGGCATCTGTAAATGATTTATTTAAAATGTATTTAAATATATTTAATTTTATTTATAATAAATTTATTATTTAAATTTTATTTTTAAAAAATCCCATTTATGGCACCTTGATTGGCACCTGTAAAATGATTTATTTAGGTCATTGAATATTACATATGGTGCACTTTAGAAGAGATTCTATAGGTTGGACTAGATGACCTCTGGGGTCTCTTCCAAAGCTGAGATTCTGTGTTTCTACCTCATATCATGAAACTAGGGACCACTCATGAGCTACCACTTTGGATTTAAGTGGAGTGAGCTGACCAATGAAGGCATCCTTAGATGGATGAACTGACTGGGCAATGTGACCGTCAAGTTGAAGAATTTTAGCCACACTTGGTGGGGACAGGGGAGCACATTTTCCCCATGCTCCTCAGACTCACATGAGGCTGTTTTAAAAGGTGTGATGGGATTTGAATGTTAATTATCTTTTTTTTAGCTTTTTTTGTGAAAAGGTTAGGGACCCCCCTACCCAGACACTCTCCCCAGGATTAGTTCAGCAGCTCTGGTTTGAAAAATTGATTCAGGTCCTTGGGTACCAGTGATATTCCATTAAAGGTAGCAACTGATCTTAAGGAAACAACTGGACTTTTTAAGGCCTGAATTTTTCCCCTGAAGCATCACTCTCTACCCCCAATTCACAAAGGGGAAATGTAACAAAATACTAAGCTAAAAAATTAAGCACCAGGTCTCATGACCCCTGACAGAGGCAAAGGCTCAAAAGTTGTTCTAAAAGCTATGACTGTATTAATCTTTCAACAGAATCATCGAGGTGCCCTTCAATGTGCTTTGTCCCTGAGAACTCAGGCAGCTCAAAGCACAGCCCAATTCATAAGATTTCTCTAAGGACATCTCAGGGGAACAAAAAACACAGACAGGAAAAACCAACCTCTGAAATACCTTACACCATGCAAAGTTTTATTTGGCATATATTCCTTCTGCCTTCCTTCCTTCCTTCTTCCCTCCCTCTTCCTTCCTACCTTCCTTCCCAGAAATCAATGCTATAACAACAGCATAATTTCACAGGGGAATTTTGATTCTATTTGCTTTTATTTATTGCCTGGAGGTAGCTTTAAAGTAGGAGAAAGGCTAGACTTTTCAATAGAGGTACTTACAGAAGCTGCTGCCTTCCTGCTCCCACAGCCCAACTGCCCAGTTTGATAACAAGAACCCACATAGGTGAAAAGACAACCAGGGAAGGACTCATCTGTCCATAACATTGATGGATAAATGAAATTACATCATATTGAGGGGCTCTACACCACTATGGACTAATCCAATAAAGAATATTCCGCATTGGAGTCTTCCTCACACAGGGCCACCTGGATGCCATAATAGACAGAACACTGATCCCGGGGTTCAGGAAAACCTTGTGTTCAAATCCTGTCTCAGACACTTACTAGCTTTGGGACTAGGTTACTTAGCTTCTGAGTCATATTTTCCCCATCTGTAAAATGAATAGTTTGTTTGAGTATGATGACTTCCAAGGTTCTTTCCAAGTTAGAAATCCATGATCTTGTGATTTCTGGGTACCATGAGATAGGTGAGGCTTTCAGTGAGAAGATCCTTGGGCAGTGGACTCAGAGAGGGAACACAGAGGGAGGAGCTGATTCCAGAAGATCACTATTGGCTTCTCAGAATATCTACACCTTGGGCTGTAATTTTCATGGGTGAGTTCAAGCACTAGCACCAGACAGGCCTTCCGGTGCATGGTGGGGCTGGGGAGTAGAGAAGGAGGATCTCAGCAGCTGCTGGAGGAAGTCTTGCTTTCCGGCATTCCTGTCTGGCTGAGGGCAGCTGGCCTAGAAGAGGAAGGGCAACTCCTGCCCTGTGTCCCCAGAACTCTTCTCTTACCACCACAGTCTGCATGAGTTTTACCAGCAACAGACCTTTGTCTTAGGTATTGGAACTGAAAGTCTGGTCTGTGATGCTCCCTAGACATCACAATTAGCAAGGTTTCTATCAAGAAACTAAAACAAGGGGCCCATCTGCCATCAGATTCTGCTGCCTTCTCTCTTTTTTCTCAGGGCCCTCAGTGCCTATAGGTTTCACAGGATTCAGATCTGAAAGGTGTTGGAGGTCATCTAATCCACCACCTCCCACCCACCACCCTTGATTCTCTAGAACAGGAAACTGAAGATGCTATAGGTCAAATGAATCCCTCACAGTCATACAGAACTGGCCAGCTCTTCTGATTCTCAACCCAGAGCTCTTTCCACTATACACAGCTACCATTAAGAGGGTGTAGGACCTTGGGATTATGCTACATGAGGGTCATTTAAAGGAGTTGGGGATATTTAACTTGGAAAAGGGAAGACTAGAGGTGAGGAGGGAGGAATAATAGCTGCCTTCAAGTATTGGAAGAGCCATCTAATAAATCGAAGAGAGATCAGTCCATTTCTGCTTGGTCCCCTGGGAGCAACAAGTAGGCTTGCAGAGGGGTGGGTTTAGGGTCAAGGTCAGGAAAACTGGCTCAGTAATTATAGCTGCCTAAAAGCAGAAGCACTGCCTGGCTCCTGTACATGGGTGCAGTCTGGGCTGGCATTAGTTTTTCTAGCTCCTGTGTCTGCTGCATTTGAGACACATACCCCCACCCTCCCAGCCCCCACCCCGATATCCATAGAATAAAACTGCAGGTGATCCAGAGGGCAGTGAAAAGATAAAAACCCATGTGGGTCCAAGAAGACTGCAGTATATTATCCCATCCCATCCTGTCTTCTCCAGCAGACTGCCCCTCTATAATCGTCTCTCATCCCCCTTTCTCTCTAATCTTCAATCTCTCCCTATCTACCAGCTCCTTCCCTGCAACCTACAAACATGCCCCTATCACTCCCATACTCAAAAAGCCCTCACTTGATCCTACCATCCCTACTTGCTACTGGCCTAGGTCTCTTGTCTCCTTTTCATCTAAAGGCCTTGATAAAACCATTTATAATCGATGTCTCCACTTCCTCTCCCTTCACTCTTTCAAACCCTCTGCAATCTGACTTCCAACCCCCTTATTCCAGTCAAATTATTCTCTCCACAGTTACCAGTGATCTCCTAATTGTAAAAGCTACTGGCTTTTCCCCAGCCCTATTTTTTCCTTGACCTCTCTGCAGCCTTTGATCACCCTCCTCTCTTGGATACTCTCTCCTTTATAGGTTTTCAGGACAATGCTCTCTCCTGCTTCTCCTCCATTGTCCTCACCACTCTCTCTCAGTCTCCTTTGCTGGCTCTTCATCTGGGAAATGCCCACTAGCCATGGATGTCTCCTAAGGCTCTATCCTGAGCCTTCTTGTCTTCTCTCTCCCTCCCTCCTATCTCATTTGATGATCTCATCAGATCCCATGGGTTCAATTACCAAGTCTATGCACACAACTGATTCCCTCATTCAAATATACAGGCCTAAGTTCTATGGCTCCGGGCTCTAATGACTACCTATCTTTTAGACATTCACCATACACAACTACCATTAAGAGGGTGAGGGCCCTTGAGATTATGCTATATGAGGGTCATTTAAAGGAGCTGAGGATGTCTTAGAGGCATCTCCAGTATGTCCACAGCAGAGCTTTGAGCTTTGCTCTTAAACACTATTCTCTTCCAAACTTCCCGATTACTGTTAAGAGAACCACCACCATCCTCTCAGTCATTGAGGTTTCCAACTTTTGTGTCATACTTGATGCCTCTCTCCCACTCATCCCCCACATCCAATCTGTTGCCAAGTCTAGTCATTTCTGTCTTTACAACATCTCTCATAGAGGTCTCCTCTCCACTTGTACTCTCCCTGGTGCAGGACCCTCATTACCTAAGAACTGGGCTATTGCCATTGATTTCTGGTTAGGCTTCCTCATCCCTCCATACTCCAATACATACCCCAGCTGGCAAAATGATTTTCCCAAAGCACAGTTCTTATTATGTTGCCCTGCCCCAACCCCCCAACCCCCATCTCCACTTCATAAGCTTCACTGGCTGCTCATTAAGTGCAAGACCAAATATAAAATCCCATTAGGCATTCACAGCCCGCCATGACCTGGACTCTGCTTAATTTTCTGGTCTTCTTACCCTTCACTCTCCTCTGAGGACGCTACAATCCAGGAATAGCAGCTTCTTCCTGCTTCTCAAACACCACAGTCTATCTCATCTCCCTATCTTTACAATGATTCCCCATCCCCTAAATGCTCTTCCTCCTCACCTCTACCTTCTGGCTCATGTGGCTTCTTTCAAGGCTCAGCTCAAATCCCACTTTCTGCAGGAGACTGTTTTCAATCTTCCCCATCCCGCACTGGACCTCATACCTTCTCTTTGAGATTACCTTCCATTTACATCACTGTATATATCTTATATATCCTGAGTTCAAATCTGGCCTCAGATGCTTACAAGTTGTGTGACCCTTGGCAAGTCATTTAACCCTGTTTGCCTCAGTTTCCTCATCTGTAAAGTGAGCTGCAGAAGGAAATGGCAAACCACTCCAGTATCTCTGCCAAGAAAACCCCAAATAGGGTCATGGAGAGTCAGACATGACCAAAAAACAGATGAACAACAATAACAATGTATCATGTATGTACATAGCTGTTTGTATCTTCTTTTCCCCACTAGAATGTGAGCTCCCAGAGAGCCAGAGGTTAGTTTGTGGCCCCAGAACTAGAGCCTAGTGCTAAGTGCTTAATAAATACTCACTGAATAATTGGTGCACTAGACCAGCACGTTCTACAGACAAGTACATTGAGATTCAGAGAGGCCAAATGACTTTCTCATAGGAAACAGCGGAAGCAGAATGTGAACCCGAAACTTTTTATTCTAAACCTACTATTTCCTTCATTGCAGCAAATTGAACTTGAAAGGTTATAGACTCATAAAGTATCAGAAGTGAAAGAGACTTGCGATTGTACATCTGGAACGGGAAGGAAGCTCAGAGCCCATGCAGACTGACCTGAGGCCCAGGGAGCTTAAGTGTGAGCCCACTCATACAGGCAGTAGGCGCCCAAAGTGAGATTTAAACCTGCTCCTCTATTTCCCAGAGCCCTTTCCACTGCTCCACACTGCCTCCAGTCCTCTATTCCTTCTAGTTATTTTTAAGCAGGTGAAGAAACTGACTCTCAGAGGGTTGGAGTCATTCATCCCAGGTCAGGGGGCTTCCAAAGGGCACATTTGGACCTTTCCCACCCCCATGCTGCAGCTCTTCTCCTCAGACTTCTGAGGGCCACCTTGGGTTATTGCCAGAAGGAAGAGCTATAAAAAACATGTCTGTTCCTATTTCTTGCATGTTCTGCCATCTGGAAATATCCTTTTATTTAGTGCCTTTTGTGACAGGAACTGAATCTGTGAAAAGTGCTCCAATTTTCTCCCACCTTCTATGTCCCTCCAGGAAAGCAGTTTATAACCCAGCCTTTGCAAGGGTCAAGCAATGAGGGTTCAACTTTGGAGATAGTGACCAAGTGGCAATGACTTTCATTTAAATGAGATGAGACATAAACTCTCACCTTGAGAAGGAGATTAAAGAGCTTGGTTTCAATTCCTGATATCTCTGGAATCAGAAGACCTAGGTTTGACTCATACTCCTGATACTTACAACCTGTGTAACCTTGGGCAAGTCACTGCTTCTCTGCTCTCAGTTTCCTCATCTGTAAAATGAGGGGGTTAGATTAGATGGTCTTTGAGGTCCCTTCCAACTGTAGATATATTCTCCTATGAACTATAAAAAGAGGAGAAAAATGAGGAAAGAAAGAGAGGGAGAGGGAGAAAGAGAGAGGGGGATAGAGAGAGAGAGAGAGAGAGAGAGAGAGAGAGAGAGAGAGAGAGAGAGAGAGAAGGGAAGGGAAACAGAGTATAAAAGGAAAAGAAAGAGAGAGAGGAGGAAGAGAACAGACAGGTGAACAGAGAGACAGAGAGTGAAAGAGAAAAAGGGGAAGGGGGAAGAGAGAGAAAGGGGGGAGGGAGGGACGGAAGGAGAGACACAGAGAGAATCTCTTTATCACCAGTTAGAGAACTGTTTTCACAAGGTCCCTGATAAAGGTGGGAAAAATAACCCAGAAGGCTTTCTGATAACATGTGAACGTCCTTGATAATCCCAGACAGGGTGGGGCTTAAGGTTATGTTTGCCATAACATTAGAACAAGTGAATGGATCCTAACGGTTTGTTGGAGCAATGTGAAAGCTAAGTTTCCTGCCTGCCTTTTTCACATAAGAGCTGGGCTCCTCATGTTAAGGAACAGCTCAGATAAGAGTTTTTCTTTTGCCTGGTCAGTGTGCCAAAGGCTCCTTATTGCTTTCAGGGGGCTTTTCAGTTTCACGTTTCATGTTGACATGCAGGAGATGTTAACCCTAAACCAATTAGGACCAGAGGATCATGCCATAGGAGGATGCATCAAAAGGAACTGGGGATGGTTAGCACACAGTGGAGGAGACATGTGCATGGGAGGATGTGATGACTGTTTTCAAATACCTGAAGGACCATCCTGTAGAAAAGGGATTAACTTGTTTCTGCTTGGCCCCACTGGGTAGAGCTGGTAGCAATGAGTACGAAGAGGCGAAGTTGGGCTTGATGGAAAGAGAAATTTCTGGCCAAATGGAGATGTCCAAAGGGAGAATGGACTGCCCCAGGTGGCCATAGATCATAAATCATAGATTTAGAGTCTAGGACACAGAACAGAGAGTGTTCTTGGATCCTCTAGTATAGCATCTGGAGCATAGTAGAAGTTTAATAAATGCTCATTAGTCGACCAGTTTATACTCCCTCAATATATAAGATTTATATTTCCTATTCACATTATATAGTCACTCAGGCAGTTAGAAGTAGAACATGAGGGGTGAACTTGAAGTACAAGGTAGGTTTTACCCATAAGACTGGAGACTGGGGGCAGAAAGACACAGTAAGGTATAATGTAAAGTACATTTGGTCTGAAATCAAGGACCACAGGTTCAAATCCCATCTCTGTCTGTGTGACTTTGAGCAAATCCTTCCAACTCTCTGGACCTCAATTTCCTTACTTGTTAAATGAAAGAGTTGGAAATGATGGTTTTCTAAGTTCCTCCATGACCCTGTGAGAATGGGCTAGATGACCTCTGGAGAACCCATCCAGGCCAACTGTTCTGTCCTATCGTTTGAGACTGAGAAACCAAGAGTCATTTACTTAGGACTCCCAACTCAAAGTCTGCTTCTGGGTTATCATTTTTTGGTCCCCTATAATCCAAGGATCTCACTATCACAACTGTCTCCACCTTTTCCATTTAATCACTATTAGCTTCAAAGAGGTTAAGTAGACCAGGGAGACACTTATCTTTCCTTTATCTGTTAGTAAATGATAACACACTTCCTCAAAGTTCTAGTGAGATATGTATGTCCTTCTCTTTGGTCATAATATATAGACAGGCCTTGGAGTTATGGAGGGAACTTGCTCAGTAGGTTTAAGAAAGAGGTGGTAATAGAATTATAAACCCTAAGTCTCTTTCCTTTGGTTCTCATCCAAGGAATCCTGGGGTCACTAGGAGAAAACCATGGCCAAGGCTAAACAACCTCCACTCATCAGAATGGACAAACCAGTCGAGAAACATATACTTAAGGCCCCATCATAGGCCCATCACTAAAGGAGAATGGATACAAGAGAAATAGGGCTGAGTTCGAGGGGTTTAGAGTTCAGAGTCACAGGACCTAAATTTGAATTCCTACTCAGCCATTTGTGTGGTTAAACTCCTTAAGAAGGCCATCTACAAGCCTCCACTTTCCTTTCCTCTAACTTTCTTCTTAACTCTTTATAGTCTGGCTCCTGATCTTATCATTCAACAAAATTTGCTGTCTTTAAAGCTACCAATGATCTCCTAATCGCCAAATCTAAAGGCATTTTCTCAATCCTCACCCTTCTTCGTGTCTCTTCATCTTTTGGCACTGGTGATCTCATCTGTGATATCCTCTTCTCTGTAGGTTTTTGGGACACCACTCTCCCAGTTCTCCTCCCACCTGTATGACTTCTCATCCTCAGTCTCCCTTGCTAGGTCTTCATCTAGGGTAATCATGTTTAGATGGTTGTCATTTCAGTCATGTCTGACCCTTCAGGATCCCATTTGGGGTTTTCTTGGTGAAGATACTATCTCCTTCTCCAGCTCATTTTAGAAATGAGGAAACAAAGGCAAACAGGGTGAAGTGACTTGCCCAAAATCACACAGCTAGTAGGTGTCGGAGGACAGATTTGAACTCAGGAAGATGAGCTTTCCTGACTTCAGACCTGGCACTCTAATTCACTGTGCCACCTAGTTTCCCATCATGTTTAGATATAAGCTATAATTCATGGGCCAAATGGTAGATATTTAATTTCTGGACCCTCAAAATAATATTTATAAATGATCATGATGACACC
This sequence comes from Gymnobelideus leadbeateri, assembly GCA_011680675.1. Lineage (NCBI taxonomy): Eukaryota > Metazoa > Chordata > Mammalia > Diprotodontia > Petauridae > Gymnobelideus > Gymnobelideus leadbeateri. Next base: position 639,641 of record WOXC01008989.1, read on the forward strand.
TACACAGCACATTTACAATTTACAATGGGGAATGGGAAAGGAAGAGAATAAACATTTTATTAAGCCCCTGTTATGTGCCAGGCATGGTGCCAAGTGTTTTACAAATATAATTGCATTTGATCACTTTACCTATATGATCTCATTTGAACCTCCCAACAATCCTGGGAGGGAGGAACTATAGGTCATATTTTCCCCATTTTACAGATGAGGAAACTGAGACAACAAGGTTAAGTGACCAGCCATGGTCATCCAGCCAACAAACATTTATTCAGTGCTTAAAATGAGTTAGTCATGAAGCTAAGTTCTGAGGATACAAAGAAAAGCAAAAACAGGGTCCCTGCTCTCCAGTAGTTTACATTCTAAATCTGGAGGCAAAGTGTAACTGAGTCAACACAGACAAGTATAAATAGAAGGCAGTCTGAGAGGGAAGAAGACACTGGCAGTGGGGAGTAGTGAGACAGCCAGTACAGATGCATGGAGTCACAGAGTGGAATGTTGCATTTCATGAGCAGAAAAAAGACTTGAGTCATGGAATTGTAGAGTGAGTTGGTGAGGGGAAGGGATGGAGTAAGAAGATGGGAAAGGCAGGAAGGGATCAATTAAACAGAGAATTTTATCCTTAACCCTGGAGGTAACAGTGAGCCCCTGGTATTTATTAAGTAAGGGGGTGGTGTGGTTTGTTGCTGAGCAATTTCAGTCATGTCTAACTCTTTGTGACCCCTTTTGTAGTTTTCTTGGAAAAGATACTGGAGTGTTCTGCCATTTCCTTCTCCAGCTCATTTTACAGATGAGGAAACTGAGACAAACAAGGTTAAGTGACTTGCCCAGGATCACACAGCTCATAAGTGTCTGAACCAGATTTGAATTCATGAAGATGAGTCTTCCTGATTCCAAGCCCAGTGCTGTATCCACTGAGCAACCTAGCTGCCCAGTAGCATGTCAGACTTACCATTTAGGAAGACCTCTTTAGTAGCTAAGTGGTGGGGTGTGGGGGGGGAATGAACTGGAATACAGAAAGACTTAAGGTAGGGAGATGAACCAGAAGGCTACTGCAAGTATGAGGTGATTAGCATCTGCACTAGGGTGACAGCTGTGTGAGCAGAGAGAAGGGGAGTTACATGAGAGATACCATGAAGGCAGAAATGAAAGATGACCACAGATCGGATCAGTAGAGTGATACGAGTGAGGAGTCAAGGATGGCACAAACTTACAAGTCTGGGTGATTGAAAGGATGGCAGTGCCATGGTGATAAGTTTCTGTTGTAATCAAATTTTAGACTCATTTTAAGCATAGGGGAAATATAATGGTCCCTAAGGTCCCTATGGTTTCCTTTTCTTCAGTTTTAGACTAAATGTTATGAGTTTGCTCACAATCACTCTGAGCCCCCCAGTTAGGAAAATCCCTAACATTAGGCAGAGGTTGAGCATTCTGCCAAAATTTACATTTATGTCTATATCCAGCCAGCACCTGGCCTCTTTGTGGTTGAGGTGAAATTCAGGTTTACTGGAAACATTTGGGTAATGAAAGGGCTGACTACATTACAGTGTCCTGAATAGATAGGCACCAAGAGGGAAGTTTGGGAAAGAGCAGACCTTTTCTTGAGACTTCTCTCAGTTCTCCAGTACACAGATACACTGATGGGTCTTATCTTCTGAGATGTCTATAGAGCTGAGGTCCCTCCTTGATGATTCCCTTCTCTACCACAGCTTAGTACTACCTTCTCTTCTCTATTTCCACTTGTCTCCCCAGGACTTGCTAACTTTTGGCTTTGTTTTGTGTGACCCATTCTTTCTTCTCCACTTCCAGCCCTCAGAATCTACATCTCTAGTTCTGAAAGAGTTCTTCCCTTTTGTACCCATTCCTTAGGGGGTGATCGAGTCTCTCACATAATGACTTTGATTGATTCAAGGTGGAGTACAAGCCCTATACACACTCAGTTCATTGAATGAATGAATAAAACATTTATTAAGTACTTAGCTGGGAATACAAATAGAAAGTAAGACAGTTGCTCTTCTCAAGAACTCACATTCTAGTGGGTGAGATATTGTATGAAAGGTTTCAGCCACAAGTCAAGTGGAAAGGTCCCATGGTCCTTAGGGTGCAGCAGTGATACTTTTTCTTTAATGCCATTTCCACTGATACAATTATATTAATTTCTGATGATAAGCCATTTGACAGTGCCAAGGCATTTGGTGGCATGAACTTTCTTTTCTGGAGCTTTAGTGGGTGTAATGATAGTACCTGTAGGAGCCTTTGTCAGACTGCATCTTCAGAGGCTCTGATTCCCAGAATGATGGCTACAGGTATTGGGCTGGATATATGGTTATTTTCAAGCTCTTGGATTCAGGGTCATGGTCTGGCTCCATTGGATTCTGAGGGGAAATGGTGGCCAAATGGTGATGATGGTAGTTTGCCTTCTCTGGAACATGCTGCCTTCTCTCTCTCCCTCAAGGTGCCTTGACTGACTTGTCAATGGCAATTGGTTAACAGTTGGTGGGCTCTTTCTCCATGCGAGTTGCCTGCTCAGATGATGGCTGTGAGGGCTGGGTTGGAAACAGGACTACTGGTCTGGGAGGTGCTGTCCAGCCCACAGCTCTTGGGCTTTTCTGCCTATTGGTAGAAATTGGTCAGCAGTGATTACTGGTGGTGAGGAAGAAGATAGGTACCTTCTCCATACTGATTTTTCCCTTCAAATATGGTTTCAAGATTGGGATGAAAGTAGGTCTGGTGGTCTGGGGAATACCACTGTTCACAAGAGCTTTGGACCAAGGGTCCTAGAATGGCCCAAAAGAGTCTGAGAAGAGATAGTGATTAAGGTAGGGATAGTGGTTTGACTCAGTGGACACATGCTGCCTCCTATCTCTCCCTTGGGGTACCTTGCTGGCTTGGTCCAATTAAAGGGTGTTCTCAACTAACCAAAGGTAATTACTTTTAAGTGGGTGGGATAATCAATGGAGCCTTACTATGATAGGATTTGAACTTAGGTCTCCTATATTACAAGTCCAGTATTCTATCAAGTATCTCGAGCTTCAGGGTTTCCATTCTCAGAATGTTCTGGTCAACAAACTATCCAAGGATATAGCAAGGGGAAGGGTGGGAGGAGAACTCCTTCCCTTGGCCCTCCAAATAGCAGAGATTGTCTTTAGGAGACAAGAACAAATCCTTCCCATTTATAGCCTTTCACAGTGTGACTCCCCCTTATCTTCCACACTTACTTCATATTAATCCCATTTAATGCCTTCTATAGTCTAGTTACATCGGCTTGCTGCTCTCCCAATATGACCTTCCATCTCTCACTGCCATGCCTTTGGACAGTCTATTTCCCATGCCTGGCGTGCTCTTCCAGTTCACCTCACTTCTTAGATCCCCTGGCTCCCTTCAATGCTCAGCTTGGGTAACATTTCCTATCTGAAGCCTTTCCTGCTTCCCCAAGTTGTTATCACTCTCTCCTTCTTGGTATGATATATAGGACCATTGCTTTAGAGCTGGAAAGCCCCTCTGCTCTCATCTAGTCCTGCACTTTTTTAAAAACAGATTTACAGGTAAGGAAACTGAGGCCCAGAGAGTTGAGATAAGTCACCCAGAGTCATAAAGGTAGTATGTGGCAGAGCTGAGGTTCTAACCCAGGTTCTCTGCCTCCAAATCCAGAGCCTCTCCCCCTGTACCATTTATATTGTGCTTATTTTTTTGGACACCCTCTGTATCCTGCCCTATCCTTCCACCCACCCAATAGAATGTAAGCTCTTTGAGGGCAGGCCCCTTTTCCATTTTTCACTTTGCATCTTCAGTTCCTGTTTGCATATGGTGGTCATTTAATAAATGTTTGTTAAGTTGAATTGCATTGCATTGGGACAAAGCAATCATTCTACCTGGGCCTACCTAAGAAGGGTGGCCTAAAAAACAAAGCAAAAACTCTTGGAGAGAGGCTGTGTGCCATAGAGAAAAGAACCCTGGGTGGAGAATCAGGAGAGTAAGCTTTAAACCATCAACTAGTTGTGTGACTGTGGACAATTCCCTTAACTCCTTGGACCTAGACTCCCTCATTAGTTCAACGAAGTCATGGGATTAGATTTTAGAAGGGACCTCTCAGCAGTGTAATTCTATTTAGAGGATTTGTTGGACTTTTATTTGTTTTTTTATAGCTTATACTTCTAATCTAACAATGGTAATGTCTTGCATATTGTAGGGGCTGGGTGCTTGGTATATTGAGTCAAAATGAAATCAGTCCTTGCCTTCAAGGACCTTACATTCTACTGGATAGAAGCAAAATAAGTACAGTAATAATAAAATAAAAGTTAAGTACAATGATAAGGAAAAAACCACAGATGAGTATAATTAGGGTTGTTTGAGGGAGAAGAGAGCAGAGAGGAAGGGGAAGGAAGCAAGCATTTATATAGTTATAATATATTATTATATGTAATATATACTATGTATATTATTACCATGTAGTACTACATAATATATAGTATATAAGTGTTATATGTAATATTGTACTATATAATATATTACATGGGGCAGCTAGGTGACTCAGTGTCAGACCTGGAGTCAGGAAGATCTGAGTTCAAATGTGACCTCAGACTCTTAGTAGCTGTTGAACCCTGGTTAATCACTGAAACCTCTGTTTGCCTCAGTTTCCTCATCTGTAAAATGTGTACAATAATAGCACCTACCTACCAGGGTTGTTGTGAGGGTCCAATGAGATAATTCTTAAGGGCTCATAACGCAGTGCCTGGTACTAAGCACTATATATAAGTCAGTTATTATTATTATATAGTGCCCACTAGGTGCCATGCACTATGCTAAATCCTTTATAATTATTATTTCATTTGATCCTCATGACAACCCTGAGGTAGGTGCTGTTATTATCCCCATTTACATTTGAGGAAACTGAGGCAAACAGAGATTGACTGCCCACAGTCAACCTCTAGCAAGCATCTGAGAGAGCCTGAATTTGTACTCGGGTCTTCCTGACTCCAGACTGGGTACTCTATCCACTAGGGCTAACAAGTAAGACACAAAGCTCTTTCAACAACAAGAACAATAAAAATGTGTTGTGAACCCCCCAGGGTATAATTTAATATACTATTTCTAATACTCTGCAGTTATTTACTGCTTAAAGTGCCATGAAATATTTTTAGTATTAACTCTGGACCATCATTGGGAATTCCTAAAGGATTTTCAAACCACTGAATGAGGGGAATAAAAAAGGTTTTCCATAGCACCTTCAAGTCTGTCATTCACTAACAGAGAAGGGAAGTGGAGTATAGTGAATAGAAAATCAGACCTGGAATTAGGAAGACCAGAATTCAAATCCTACTTTAGCTACTTACTAGCTGTGTGACCCTGGGAAGATCTTAGGTTCTATTGGGTCCCAGTTTCCTCGTCTGTAAACTGAGGAGACCTTTAAAGTCCCTTCCATTAGATAAAGGGGTGATCCCATACTTTTATGGTCCAAAGGCATCAACCTTGACCTTGAACATCATCCAGCTGCCTTTCAAAGACCCTAAGCATGGGCAAAGGCCCCCACTATTTCATCCCCTACTGTTGCAATAGAGATTCTACAAGGTGGTGGAGAGAAGGGAATATATTCCAGGCGGGGAGAAATGAGTTCTTTTGTCCATTCATAGTAAGGTTTTTTTTTTCACAGATTCATCTACACTCTCTCACCCAGTCCCCTTCACAGATGCTTCTCAGGAGTGAGGGATGCCATCTGTGGCCAGGGAACAGAGCTGCCCCACATGGGAACTGAACCCATGGCCTTGGGCTCATTAGCACTCCGACAGATTAAGCTAACCAGGCACAAACTACCCAATTAACACTCTTAAGATGGACACCTGGTGAGACTCTCCTGGGTGCTGGTACTCAGCAGGGTTGCATTTAACTCCTGGCTCAGCTCAGCTCCTTTCAATAGTGCCTGGATCCCACCCTCTTTCTAGTCTTCAATTTTTAAAAAAATGTTTTATTCATGTTCTCTTTTTTTAATATCACTGTTATATCACTCCTCAGTGACTCCCAAGCCACCCCCAGTAGACCACTCACTTATAAAAAATTAATAGAGTCAGGCAAAACTAATCAACACATTGGCCATGATTCCACACCTATAGCCCACCACCTCTGTGTCAGGAGACATCAATCAGTCTTCTGAACCAACCACTACTTACTACAGTGATTCTAGTTCTAAAGTCTTTCCATGATGTTTTCCTTCCCACCCACCTCCTTAGCTTTCTTCTTGAACATCCTGGACAGCTGCCTTGCTACCTAGACCAGAGACTGTGTCCTGAATTTCTTAACTCTTTCTTTTCCAGAACTTCTGATCTCCTGCCCCCAAAGGGGGCATACTATGACTCTGCTCACCAACCCTCTAACTTTCTGGATGCCAAAGTTCCCTGCTCTGACCTCCACTCCCCAATGTATATTGTCTGTCCTTCTTAGAATGTATTCTGAGGACATCTTTACTTCTGTATTTGTTTCCCCAACACCTAATTAGCATAGGGTTTGCCCCCTACTAAATGCTTTTTCTTTTCATTTTTCATTCACTGTGCAAATTTCCTCTTGGTTCTCCTTTTCTCTGTATCAGTTAATATAAGAGCTTTCAGGTTTCTCTGAATTCTTCACAACTTACTTTTATTTTAGACTGGGCCTATGATTCATATCAGAGGGAATCCCCAATGAAGGGATCATTTCTCATGGCACAATAATACCTCATCATATTCAGAGGTCAACATTTCTTCAGCCACTTGACAATCAATAAGCTTCATTTTTTTTTCCAGTTCTTCTGTTTTGTTTTGTTTTGATCAGACCTGTGACTTCATTAGTGCAGTAAACTACCAATGAGGAAAGTCTCTCCTCCAAAGCAGATGGTCCACTCTTCTTTATCCTGGACCATTGATAGGCTAGGGTACTTGTTCAGGGTTAAAGAACATCTAGTGTGTGTCAGAAGCAACTTCAATTCCAATTCTTTGCTAGGACCAAAAAGTGTTGCCCTGAATAATTGTGAATACATCTAGTCATCCCTTTTTAAAGGCATCCTTCCAGTAAGGCCTTCACTCAAGCACCAATAGTATTCTGACCTGGAATATGCTTCAGTTACCATAGAAAACACCAGCCAAGGACAAAAGGCCTGACCATTTCATTGCATAATGTCATGACAGAAGGAAAAAAGGAGGGGGGGAAGGTTGCTGGGGAGCTTGAGGTAAACACCAGCCTTCAGCTGGGTAAAAATAATTGAGTAACCTCCCTTTGTGACTCATGGGAAGGGACAAATTGGATAGGTAAATCAGTAGTTAGCAATGACACAGCATTGCTGGTGTGGTCTTTGGGTGCAGGGCCCAGAAAGAGCTAAGTGAAAGATAGACTCTAACTGTACAAATGCTTGAGGTCCTTGCTTGTAATCATTGCATTTTTAGACAAATGTAATTGCTGTACCTTTGAGCTATTTGGGGGAGGGGGAGAGAGGGAGACAGAGAGATAGAGACTGAAAGAGACAGAGAGGCAGAGACAGAGACAGAGACAGAAAAAAGCAGAGATGGAGAGAGAAAATTCTCCCCCCAATCTTGCATTCATCAGAGAATTAATCAAGCCTGGGAAGCAGCAGATGATGTAATCTTGGCAGCTTTGTCTATCAGACTGGGCGTCCTGCCCTGCTGCCAGCTCTCCTAATTGCCAGGGTACAGCACCTGTTTCATCTCAGGAGGCCAGGAGTCTAGTATCACAGGCACTAGCTCACTGTGCTGGTGACAAGGAGAGCCTGGGTGCATGACTGCACCGGACTGAACACCTGGGATGCTTGGAGGGGAGATGGCTTGAGGACCGCTTTGTCCTCCTGAAACATTTGAGGGGAGTGGGAGGGGAGAAGAGACTGCATTTATTCCACAGGCTTCCCGAGGTCTTCTCAGACACATCACCCTGTGCCAGTCAGAGACAGAGCCCACCGATTTTAGTGACTGACAGCAGCTGTACCTCACTTAGGAAGGTTTTCTGGTGACATGTGTTCAGGATAGGACCCTTGTACTTTCAGGGAGTGGTATAGGAAAAGGAACCCTGGTCCTGAAATCCAAACACTTGGACTCAACCTGACTCTGCCCCTTTACAAAGGACAAGTCACAATCTCTTTCTGAGACTCAGTTTCCTTATCAGTAGAATCTACTTTATAAAATGCTGGGGAGAAAAGTGCTTTATAAACTTTATCAATATTAGAGAAATGCAGGTTATCATTTTATTGGTAAGATGATATTATTTTTACTAATTAATAATATAATGAGAAATAATGTGACTTGGTGCACCTGGGTTTAAGTCCTGACTTCTGAAACATACTTCTAAGTGACTCTGGGCAAATCACCTAACCTTTCCATGGCCCAGATGAGGTGAGGGTAGATGGTAGAGGGAATTTATTTTTTATTTTTTATTTTTTTATTTTTTGCCTTTTGGTGGGCCATTGGGGTTAAGTAACTTGCCCAAGGTCACACGGCTAGGTTTTTTTTGTTTGTTTGTTTGTGTGTGCGTTAAGTGTCTGAGGCCGGATCCGAACTCAGGTCCTTCTGACTCCAGGGCTGACACTCTACTCACTGTGCCACCTAGCCGCCCCCTAGAGGGAATTTCTTAACTGACATTTCCAACACTGAACATTTTTAAAAATCCCTAAGCTCTGGGTAGGAGGAGAGCCCGGAGCTCTCTATCTCTGCCCTTCTGTCTCTGTGTCTTTCTCTCATCTTTCTCTGTCCCTCTATTTCCAGGTGCATGGCTGCACTACACGGAACATTTGGGGAACCTAGACATGCGCAGGAGAGACTAGACAGAGCCCACAGAGTCAGAAGCAATAGCAGTTACGTGAACTATTTATGGTTTCATGGCAGCCCTGGATGGGTTGAGCAGGCTACCTGTGCCAGTGCTGCTATTCTCTGCACCGACAGGCTTATTGCCTTCACCATGACCTGGCAGAAGACAGCTAGAGTTACCCCTCTAGAAATCTTTTATATTCAGTTCTGGCTTAATAGTCAACAGAAGAGGCTAAAATAGTCATAGAATACTGGTTCAAAGTGGAGAGGAGGGCCCTCTGTCATGCTTGTCCAGAAGCACCCTCCCCAAATAGGCATGGGCTCCAAGGACTAGGCTCTCCTGGGTCAGTTCTCTATGCTACACACACGATCACATTTACCAACCCTGAAAGGTGGGCGCCATGGTGTAGCAATGACAAATGGAGAGGTTCAGAGAGGTAACTTCTCTGATTTGTCTAGCTCGCATCACGTAGAACCTGAGTACCAAGGCAGGACTTGGATCCAGCTCTTCCTGAAGTCAAATATAGTACTCTACCCACTATGCCACACTTCTCCTCTCTTCATTGAACATTGGCTTGGTGTCCCAGGCGAGATTATAAAGTCTACACAGGCCCTTAGGACCAGGTCATATTTCTTTTTTTTTTTTTTTTTTTTTTGCTTTTTGGAGGGCCATTGGGGTTAAGCAACTTGCCCAGGGTCACACGGCTAGGTTTTTGTTTGTGTGTGCGTTAAGTGTCTGAGGCCAGATCCGAATTCAGGTCCTTCTGACTCCAGGGCTGACACTCTACTCACTGCGCCACCTAGCCGCCCCCAGGTCATATTTCTTGCGTCTATAAAACCCATCACGGTATCTTACACATACACAGTGGTCAGTAAATGTTCCTTGAATGGCATAAAGATTTGTTGATTGATTAAAACGTGAATTACAAAATCCTAGATTTCTTAGAATTGGAAGGGGCTTTGGAGATCATTTAATCTAGTCCAGTCTTGTGCCTGATGGAGAAATTCATTTGGCAACAAGTAGTCAGCCAGCTTCTGCTTGACCAGCAATAGGTCAGGAACCACTGTCTCAAGCCATCTTGACCTGTTGTTGGCAAGCTCTAAGTGTCAGCAAGTTCTTCCATATATTGTGCCAAAGGCTGCCTCTCTGTGATGTCCATCCATTCCAAGGGGACAGGATTATCAAGGGGATTTTCTCTCCCATTATCATTTCCTTTGTTGTGATCACAGAGACCCTCTCGGTTGGTTTTGCTGCTGCTACTATTACTACTGCTACTGTTACTGTTACTGCTACTGTTACTACTGCTACTGTGGTTACTGTTACTGATACTTCTGCTGCTCTTGCTGCTGCTTCTCATTAGGTTGTAGCCCCAAAGATTGTTAGACCCTGAAAGAACCTTGGATACCATTGAATCCAACTCCCTCATAAGTCCAAGAGGCATAGTGACTTGCCCAAGGTCTCACAGCAGTGGAAGGTTGGGACCAAAGTCACCTGAGTTCCAGCACAGTGCTGTTATCTCAGGACCATGTCATCTCACTAGAAGGTTAACACCAGAAAGAGTCTCTTTCACATCATAAAGTCCAAACCCCACATTTTACATATGAGAGAGGAACAAGTGGGAGACATGGGGCCATTAGTGCTCTCTCTCTCTCTCTCTCTCTCTCTCTCTCTCTCTCTCTCTCTCTCTCTCTCTCTCTCTCTCTCTCTCCTTCCTGTATAAACAGTGAAGAGTGACAATTGGCACAACTTTTCTGGAGGTTTTTAAGGTTTTTCCTTCATAACTCCCTGGTGAGGGCTGCAGCAAAACATCATCTTCATTTTATAAATGTGGAAACAAAAGCTCAGTGATGGGATGAGACTTACCCAGGGTCCCCCAGCTATAAGAGCTGAGAGGCTAGGGACTCAACTACAGGAATATTTTCTCTCTATCTCTGCCCTTCTGTCTCTGTGTCTTTCTCTCATCTTCCTCTGTCCCTCTGTTTCCAGTTTTTCTGTATCTCTTTTTCTGTCTCTCTGTCTCCTCTTTTTCCCTCCATCCATGGAATAGAAATGAAAAAATTTCTGGCACCTTACTGTTCTTTCTCCTTTTCAAGTCTTTTGTCATGCCATAAGGGCTGAAAGTCAAGAAACGTCAGTTCAAGTTCAACTCTGACATTTACTGTGTGATAGTAGGCAAAACATTTCCCCTCTCTAAGCCTCAATTTCCTTATCTGTGAAATTGGGTAATAATATCTATTGTTATTGTCCAGTCATTTCAGTCATGTCCAACTCTTCATAACCCCATTTGAGCTTTTCTTGGCAAAGATCCTGGAGTAGTTTGCCATTTCCTTCTCCAGCCCATTTTACAAATGAGGAAACTTAGGCAAATAGGGTTAAGTGACTTGCCCAGGGTCATACAACTAGTGTCTGAGGTCAGAGGACAAGTCTTCCTGACTCCAGACCCAGCACTCTGTCCACTGCACCAACTAGATGCCCAATAATATTTATACTGTCTTTCTTATACAGTTGTGTTGAGGACAGCATTTTTGTAAATGGGAAAATGTGATTGAAATAGGAGCTAGTCTTATTCCCGGGATTTATACCAGGCTTCAGAGGCTGAAATGGACCAAGGAAGCACAACACAATTGAAAAATCTGCCATCTAGCCATGCTGCCTGGTGGTTAACCCAGGAACCCGGTGTATCAGAAGTTTTACTTTCTATTTCTAGACCTAAGGAGGGAAAGCCACTTAGCAGGTTTTTGTCATCCTTTCTCTTTTCTCTCTCTCTCTCTCTCTCTCTCTCTCTCTCTCTCTCTCTCTCTCTCTCTCTCTCTCTCTCTCTTCCCCCATCTCTGTTTTCTGTATCTGTTTGTGTCTGTCTGTCTCTTTCTCTCTCTGTCTCTCCATGTCTGTCTGTCAGTTTCTGTGTGTGTGTGTGTGTGTGTGTGTGTGTGTGTGTGTGTGTGTGTGTGTCTTCTTTCTCTCTCTCTCTCTCTCTCTTTCTGGGTCTCTGTCTTTTTCTTTCTATATCTGTCTCTCTGTCTCTGTTTCTCTCTCCATGTCTGTCTCTATATCTGTCTCTCAGTCTCTGTCTCTCTCTGTCTCTGTCTCTCCCCACTCCACCCTACCCCTTCCCTATTTCTCTGTGATTGTTACACCGGACCAGCATCACCAACATTTTCTGACTCTTAGAGCAGAAGGATGTTTAAAGAGATGTTCCTCCTCTCTCTCACCTTCTCTTACCTCAGAGGGTCTAAGTGATGTTGGTGATCAGATGACATAAGAAGGGAAGTGAAACCTAGAAGTGGAGGTCTGAAAGGAGGGTGGCTTAGGGCTGAGGCTGTGAAGATGTGGTAACTGTCTCAGCCACATCAAACTCAACCTCTGTTCCTACCGCATACCTCGTTAGAGTGAAATCTTGATAGGCATCTGGAAATTGAAAGCCTCATTGCCATGAGGAGACCACACTGTGCAGAGGAAGGAACACTGTTTGGGACTTGAAATGAAGGAGTTGGGACCCAGTGATCTTTTTAGTACTCACTAGCTCTGTCTAAATTCTATGTTGTAATATCTAGGATGCACAACAGGGCTCTCCAACTCTGACTTCTATGTCATAAGGTCTTTTCTATGTTCTATTCCACGTTCTAAGTTCCTTTCTCTTTCTGACGTTCTAAGTTCTAAAGTTCCTTCCAGCTTTTTGTGTTCTAAGTCACCTCCTAGCTCCAACATTCTGTATTCTGTGTTCTTTGTCATAAGCTATGTCCCCCACCTCCAGCTCTAACATGTTAAGTTCTGTGTTCTAACGTCTCTTCCAACTGTCATATTCTCTAAGCTTCCTTTCAGCTCTGATATTCCAGGTTCTAAGGTTCCACTCAGCTTTGGCCTTCTTTGTTTCTAAGGTACCTTCCATCTGTGTTTTTTGTTGGAAGGTATCTGCCCTCCACTCAGCTCCAATACCCTATGTTCTAAGACTCCTTCCAGCTCAAACATTTTCTATTCTTAGATCTTTTCTAGCTCTGATATTGCAGGTTCTATGTTCCCTTCCATTTCTCTGAAATCCTAGGATCCCCAGATGGGGATAACACCCATCTTAAATTAGCCTAACAGTTCTCAAAGACAGGGCCATAAATCTCCCAGGGATATTACTGTATCTCCACTTTCAAAATACACAGAGATTTGAGCAGTCTTCAATTGATAGAAATCTTTCTGTGTTTGATCAATCAAATTGTTCCACTGTAATCAGCTCAAGGTTCTGAGGCTCTATCTATCCAGAACAGAGCAAGCTGTGGAAAAAAAAATAGTCACTGAACATGCTATTTCCTTCCTCATTTCTGCCCAATTTGTCTTTATTTCTCAATTCCTGCTGCTGCTCTGGGGTGTTTGTTTTGAGCAGCCAGGAAGCTGTGAGAACTTTCGGGTTATCTTAAGCAGGATAATGTATGTCGGTTTTACCCAGGGCTGGCCAGGCACCATGAGGGTAGTGGGAAGAACCCGGAATTTGGAGGCTTGAAAAGATCCCCGGGTTCAAGGCCTTGAGTTCTGGCTCTGCTGCTTCATTTTGGGTGGTACTTAATGTCTCTGAGCCTTAATTTCCTCCTTGTAGCATCTGTATTATCTATCTTATGGCATTATCAGGAGGAATCAATGAGGGAGAGGAAAGAGAAGGGATCTATTAAAAATGAAAGTGATATAAAACCAAAATATATTAACTATTTAAAAACCATTTTTAAAAAGAAAGAAAAGGAGGGTGGGCTGTTTCTAGATGAAGAAGGGAGAGAGAGTAGATGGAAAGCTTGATGGTAGTATTAGTGGGCTTCTAAAAGATCCAGACGAGGACCTCTACCATATCGAGCAGCTCCTCCATAGAGGATTCAGGAGAAAACTTGGGTACGAATGGCACAGAACCAGACAAGACAGGATGGGGTCATCAACTTGATTGTCAGAAGCCATATCCGCTGAGGCATCAGGGAAGAGGGAAAACCCAAAATGAGAATCTTGATGCCAGAGTTCAAAGCCAAACTGTGCTACTTTCTCATTGTGTGACCTTGAGCAAGACTTTCATCTTTCTGAGATTCAGTTTTCTCATCTGTAAAATGGGGATGATATATTTGCATCACCTCCTTTGAGGTTCTATTGTGAGGAGACCACTTGGCAAACAGGAATATATTGCATAAATGAGAATTTTCATTTTTACTCAAGGGCCCCAATTACAGTGGCCTCTTTTATCCATGAACAAAAGCAGGGTAGGGAAAGTAGTTCTGTTGCAGTGTCTATCTCTCTGCAGACAGATTGTGGCACCATTTTACTGGCCCTGGGAAGTAGCTATTTAATTCAATAATCAATGGTCAACCCACAAGCTATGGGCCAAGTGCTGAGAGGATACTCAAGATATGGTCATGTTGACCCTTGGATGAGCAGGGACTTAGCAATGACAGATAACAATCACTCTAGTAAGATGGAGGACCACTGGGCTTTACCATGCACCTCGAAACTGCACTGTAAGGACCAATAGAACTTATCCTCCTCCCCTCGATTGTTTTCTCCCTCATGTGCCATCTCTCTAAATTAGAATGTAAGATCTTGAACACAAAGACTGTTTCTTTTCCATTTGTATACTCAGTACTTAGAACGGTGCTCAGCACATAGTAAGTGTTTTAATGCTTTTCTTTTCATTTATTTCTGTTTCTACTCTCTTTGTTCTGCATCAGTTCATACAAACCTTCCCATATTTCTCTGAATGCTTCATATTTGTTGGATTTTACAGTCCGGCAATATCCCTTTACTTTCATGTACTACAGTTTGTTTATCATTCCTGATGGGCAACTGCTTTCAGTCAGTCAGTCGATGAACATTTATTAAGGGACTACTATGTGCTAGGTATTGTACCAAGTGCAGGGAATACAAATGTGAAATAAGAGGATAGTCACTGTCCTCAAGGTATAATCTAATGACAACACACGAAAGGAAGCTGGGGGGGTGGGGTGTGCAGGGAGTTCCAACTGGGGGGCCTGGAGAAATGCAGAGGAATGCAGCCAGGCATGAAATGTAGACATGGCTGACTGACTGCCCTTCTTATGTGGAGGTTCTGGGAGGAGCTCTCCATCCCCACCTTTTCTAATCTGAGGGAGGAGCCCCAGGGACAAGGGTTATTGGTGAGGTGTGAGTTCTAGGGTTGATGTGATCTTGCAAGATGATGAGGTTCCTGGAGCATAATGGCAAAGTCCAGAGGAAGGCAGCTGGGGGGTGGGGGGGGACATGAGGTGCTGCCAAACATATTTTGGTACATACGGGACTTTGCTTTCTGATTTTAACCTCTTTATTCTGGTGACATGACCAGAGTGCCTTCTCTTCTGGTCAGACATGTGGCAATATTGTAGGATCCCAGTAAAGCTGGTAGGACTCTGTTGGAAGAAGCCTCAGAAACCAGGTAGTTCCAACCCCCTCATTTTACACAGGAAGAAATTGAGGGCCAAGGAGGGTGATGCGACTCATCCACCATCACACAGGTAAGAAGACAAAGATGGAGGACTCTTTTCTACTTTACAGGGAGAAGAGCTGGTCAAGTCCAGTCCTCTTGCCCCACCACCATGCTGTCCTCAGTGATGCCATTTACAAGACTCCTCATGCCCAAGTCATCACTGGCAATATACCACAACTCACTTCTACCCACCATGGGTCTTTTCATCATGCCCACCTTTTGGTCACTTGCAATTCTGATTCTTAGGAGATTCTGGTGTTTCATGATTATCATTAATGGAAGAAGATTGATTTTTTTAAAAGGAAGAGTTTTTGCATGAGGGAGTAGTGTGCAATTATTGAAAGTGCTGTACATGTAGGATTATAGGATTCTGATTTTAGAACTGGCAGGAACCTTAGGGGTCATTCAGTCCAACCCCCTGTTTCAGATGGGGAAATTTAGACCCAAGGGAAGTGACTTGGAATCCTAGATCTGGAGCTGGAATGGATAGTAGAGGCCATCTAGTGTGATCCCTTCATTTTACAGATGAGGAAACTGAGGCCCAGGGAGGTTAAATGACTTGCCTGATGTCACACAGCTAGGATTTGAACTCAAGTCTTTGGACTCCAAATCTAGCGTGTTTCCCATTATGCCACACTGCCGCCGTGATCAACTAAAAATGCTACATATTTTTTCAAGTTTTATCCAACTGGATCTCCTCCTCCTTGTATTTCCCTGTCTTTGGGAAGTTTATGCTCCCTAAAGGGGCAGGTTTCCCCCAGAGGGGCTGGAACTGAATTCTGGCAAAAACTCCCCTGCAGCCTCATTGGCTTCCTTGGAAGAAAAAGGCCCCAGTTATTTCCAAAAGGACAACTTTGGAATGGACAGTCTGATTTCCAAACAAGGGAAGACATGAATTTAAGTGTGCCCCTCCTTCCTCCTAGCCCCGGGGTCAGTCACGGTTATCTTCCATCCAGCTCCATCCTCTGAGGCCTCGTTTCCACAGGATGGAGCTGGGCAGTTTTATGGTAGCATAAAAAAATTATTTCCTTCCTGCAAGAGACTTTTAACTTGAGTGTCATAACTAACTCTGGTCACCTTCTTACTTGGGGCTCTTTCGTACACAGGAGGTGGGGGCTGGTAGGGGGAGTCATTTTTCACTCTGTTCCAGGGACTAATATCAAGGAACTGAAAAGAATTTCAAGTTGATGATGATGACGATGAGGATGATGATGGTACTACAACTAATAAGAAATTGCTGTCATTCAAAGGGAGCTTTTAGGCTTGCAAAGCACTTTATCCACATTATCTCACTGAACAAACTGCATCGTTTCATACAATTACAGACTTAGAGCTGGATGAGACCCCAGAGACCATCTGATCCAATGCCCTCATATTACAAATGAGGAAAGTGAGTCCTAGGAAGGCACAGGGGCTTCCCCAGGGTCATAGGATGGAGTAACAGAGACCGAATGTCACATTCCTTCCACATTCCATCATAAAAGGCAGGCAGTGTCACAGGATCGTAGATTTAGAGAAAGACACAGCTGCAAAATTTTTAAATAAAATATTAGCAAAGAAGCTATAGCAACATGCCACAAGGATTATGTACCAAAACCAGGTTGGTTTTATACAAGACTGCTGGGTTTGTTTAATATTAGGAAAACTGTAAACTTAATTAACCATGTTAATGACAAAATGAATTAAAATCGTATCATTGGGTCAGTAGATGCAGAAAAAGCTTTTGAGAAAATATGATACCAATTTCTGTTAAACACTAGAAAATAAAGGAATAAATGGACCTTTACTTAAAATGATGACTAGTATATATCTAAAACTAAGAGCTCCCAATACATATAACAGAAGTAAACCAGAATACTTTTCTAGAAAATAGTGAAACAAAAATGTCCATTATTACCCCTTCTATTTGACATAGTACTAGAATTGCTGACTACAGCCAAAAGACCACAAAAGAAATTTGAGAGAATAAGTATAGATAAAGAACACAATTGTTATTCTTTGCAGATGATATAATGGTATATCTAAGAAACCCAGAAGAGTCGACTAGAATAAATTGAAACAATGAGCAACTTCATCAAGCTTGCAAGATATAAAATAAATCCATACTAATCTTTAGTATTTCTATGTAATATCAACACAATTTGGCAAAAAGAAATAGAAATAGAAATGATATTTAAGCTAACTATTGGATATATAAAATACTTGGAAACTTGCCTATTATCCATGTAAATATAACTACAAGCCACTGTTTACACAGAAATAAAGACAGATTTATTAGAGAAATATTCATTGCTCATGGGTAGGATAAGGTATTATAATTAAAATTAACTAACAGTAAATTAACATTTACTTAATGCCATATCAGTCAAACTACCAAAGAATTACTCTATAGAATTAGAAAAAAAAAAGAATAACAAAATTCATACTCTTTGCCTACTCTTTGACCCAGCTATAGAATCCCCAAAAGGGATTGGAGAAATAAGAAAATGTTCTTTGTGTGCAAAAATATGGCAGTTTTTTTTTTTTCTGCATGGTGGCCAAAACCTGGAAGCTAAAGGGATGCTCATCAGTTGAAGAATGGCTGATTCAGTAACATCATATTATGCATAGAGCACCATTATGCTGTAAGAAATTCGGAAATATATGGTTTCAGTGAGACTTGGAAAGACCTCCTTGAACTGATGCAGAGTGAAGGGAGCAGAATCAGAAGAACAATAGCATCAATATCAGAAAAACAAACAGTTCTGAGAGTTTTATAAACCAACAAAGAATGAAATGAGCAGAACTGGAAGAACCATTTAGATGATAACATTACAAAGACAAAAGATTTTGAAAACTGAAGAACTATGATCAATGCAAGGACCACCCATGATTCCAGAGAACTAATGGTGGAGCATACCATCTGCATCCTGACAGAGGTGATAGATTTCCTATGCAGAATGAGCTGGATATATCTTTGTATGCCGTCAATGAGTGATTTTGTTTTGTTTGACTGTGCATATTTGTTACAAAGAACTGGTTTTCTTTTCTCTTTTTTCTTAAAGTGGGATTGGGGGGTAGGAAGGAAAGAAAATAGATTTCCATTAAAAAATTGAAAATAGAATGGTTAGGGAGATGCTACAGATGTGGGACGTTGCATGTACTTTCATATGAGACAACTGTATTGTTAGTTTTGTTTGTTTAGCTTTCTTGTGAGAGGTGTGTGTGTGTGTGTGTGTGTGTGTGTGTGTGTGTGTGTGTGTGTGTGTGTGTGTGAGAGAGAGAGAGAGAGAGAGAGAGAGAGAGAGAGAGAGAGAGAGAGAGAGAGAATCTGTAAATGCTTGTAATAGAAAAACAAAATATGTCCAAAAAAGACCTTAAATTTCAAAATAGAGATGGAAGAAGCTAAGAAGTAATTGAGTTGACTCCCTCATTTTTCAAATAAGGAAATGAAAGCTTACAAAGACTAAATGACCCTAGAAAGCCAAGGAATAGATGGATCTTTACTGAAAATGATGACTAGTGTATAGCTAAAACCAGGAGCTACAATTATGTATGATGAAAATAAGCCAGAATCCTTTCCAATGATCACTCAAAGTCAGTGTCAGAGGCAAGATGCCTCTTTAGGAGATATCCCATAAGTAGCCTGACTTGGATTGGGAGAATTAGGTTTGAGTCCCAGATCTGATAAAAGCTTTATGGTCTTGGTAGGTCACTTCTTTGAGACTCAGTTTTTCTCATCTGTAAAATGGAGATTAAAATATCTACACTCCCAGAGGAACATTATAAAGAAAGCCACAAGATGTCAATCATGGAAGTTGTAGCCATGGCAGGCATGAGGCCCAGAGAAGAAAATGGGCTGCTTAATGTTACGCAGAAGGTCAACAGCAACATTAGGACTAACAGTCAGGTGTTGTGTCTCTTTGTCTAGGATTCTTCCTACTACACCTTCATTGAGGATGACCATAAACTAAGGTACGGGAGAGGTACAGGACGAGGGTCTCCCATGAGGCCCAAGTGTGTCTGTGGTACAATTGGAACTCAAGACCAGGGTTAGATGGGTTTCCCTTACCACAAAAGGAATTGTGGGGTCTTCAAGTAATAAAGGAACATAGGAAAGTCAGGAAGACCTGGGTTCATGTTTAGGATTTTCTAATAACTTCCCTCTTTGCCTCAACTCCTTCATCTGCAAAATGAAGGCATTGGAAGCCTTTCTAGTTCTAATACTCTATACTTGTAATATTTTATATTTATTTAATTAAAAAAATTAAAATTTTTAAGTAGAAAATTTTATTAGAAAAAGGCCGTCCTGGGGTGGCTAGGTGGCACAGTGAGTAAGAGTGCTGGCTTAGAGTTGGGAAGAGCCGGGATCAATTCTGGCCTCACAAAATGAGCACCCACACATAAATAATGACTGACTGTGTAACCTTGAGCAAGTTACTTAACCCCAATTGCTTTAAAAAAAAAAAAGGCCATCCCTTAACTCACTTCTTAAAGAGGCCTATTCACTGAATGGGTGTTGCCTCTCTCTAAGTGAGAACCTGAAAAGGCCTTAATCTAAAAGGGCCAGGGTCTCCCATAGCATCCTTGGCCATCTTCAGTCATCTTGATGAATATCTGGTCACTGGATCCAGATGGCTCTGGAGGAGAAAGTGAAGCTGGTGACCTTGCATAGCCCTGTCTCACTTAAATCTAAGTCAACTGCAAGTAATGTCATCATTTCCCTGATTCCATGGTCCTCTTCAAAAATGGACAAACACAACAAATCTATATTTTTCATAATTATTACTTTTATTCATCATGGTTCCACATTTTTTTTATCCATCTTATGGGCAATAACCCAGGAGATTCAATTACAATATTGTTTCACATAGGAGTTCTGAATATCACTTTTAACTCAGAATTTCTTTACATTTCTCTGTTGTAGCATTTGCCACCCCTTGATTTTAGAATAATAATAATAATAATGGCTAGCATTTATATAGAGCCTACTATATGCCATGCACTGTGTTCTTTGCTTTGCAAATATGATCTCATTTGATCCTCACAACAAACCTGGGAGATAGGTATTGTTATTATTCCTGTCTTACAAATGGGGAAACCGAGGCAGGTAGAAGTGAAGTGACTTGCCCAGGGTCATACAGATAGAAAAAGTATCTGGAGTCAATTATATTAAATTCTAAACTGACATTCATTTGCTCTGAGGCTTAAGTAGATCATTAAACTGAGACAAATCCTAACAATTCACCCAATTTATCCTTCTATAAAAATATAACACTTTGGCTGGAGGGGCGGAGCCAAGATGGCAGAGTAGAAACAGCTCATCCAAGCCACTCTGCCCCCAGATTCCCCCCAAACTATGTAAAAGAGGGCTCTGAACAACTTCTGGAGCCCCAGCACCCACAGAACGACACAGAGAAGCTAAACTCCTGCTGAGGACAGCCCAGCAGCCCTGCAGGAAGGACCAGCGCACAGATCTGGGAGCCAGCAGCGCAGAGGGCGGGGAGCCGAGCCGAGCCGAGCCCAGGACCCCACGAGCCGAGGTTTTAGCCCCAGGGCGGCAGGGCTAAGAGACCCCAGAACACCAGGAGCTGTGGCGACTCCAGAATTATTAACATAGACATGCCTAGGACAAAGTGAGAGGTTAGTGCCCTATGGACTTTGGTACCAGTATTTGGGGAATGTGTTGGCTTCCTCCCCTGGGGGCTAGAAGCCACTGAGGAGACACACCATTTTGTAGTTTTCAGAGGCAGCTCCAGCTCCTGGCCTGCGAACTGTAGGGAGATCCAGCGATCAGTCTTGGGGGGGTAATCGCTCTTGCTTTAACCTCCCTGGATCTGGATTGTGATCTGGGGTGGAGGTCGTGGGTAGGTTTACAGCTTGCCAGAAACGGAAGTTGCCCTCCCACACGTTCGGGACGAAAATTCCCCTATCTGTAGGCAAAGACATACTGTGGCAACAAGCCCAAAAGTCAGGCAATCAAGTGGCAACATGCCAAGGCAAAGGAAACAGAAAAATGCAACCCTAGACTCCTATTTTGGGGGCATAGAGCAGGAAAAGGACTGTGAGGTCAGAAGTCCTGCTCCAAAAGCCCCAGGGGAAAACATGAGCGGGTTGCAGGCCATAGAGGACCTTAAGAAGGACTTTAAAAATCAAATAAGAGAAGTGGAGGAAAAATTGGAAAGAGAAATGAGAAGGATGCAGGAAAAGTATGAAATGAGGGTCAACAGCCTGACTGAGGAAAACAACACCTTAAAAAATAGACTAACTCAAATGGCAAAGGAGGCCCAAAAGGGCAATGAGGAGAAGAATGCCTTAAAAAGTCGAATTTGCCAGATGGAAAAAGAATCTCAAAAGTTCACTGAGGAGATTCATTCCTTCAGAGTTAGACTGGAGCAAATGGAAGCTAATGACTTTATGAGACATCAAGATGCTGTTAAGCAGATCCAAACAAATGAAAGAGTAGAAGGCAATGTGAAATATCTCATGGGAAAAACCACTGACCTGGAAAATAGATCCAGGAGAGACAGTTTAAAAATTATTGGACTACCTGAAAGCCATGAACAAAGAAAGAACCTAGAAATCACCCTTCAAGAAATTCTCAAGGAAAACTGCCCTGATGTTTTAGATCCAGAGGGCAAAATAGAGGTTGAAAGAATCCACCAATCACCTCCTGAAAAAAGATCCCCAAAAGAAAACTCCCAGGAATATTATAGCCAGGTTCCAGAATCCCCAGATCAAGGAGAAAATACTACAAGCAGCCAGGAAGAAACAATTTCAATATTGTGGAAACACAATCAGAATAGCCCAGGACCTGGCAGCTTCTACACTGAGGGATTGAAGGGCATGGAATATGATATTCCAGAGGGCAAAAGAACTGGGAATGAACCCAAGAGTCACCTACCCAGCAAAACTGAGTATTTTGTTTCAGGGGAAAATATGGTCATTCAGTGGAATAGAGGACTTTCAAGCATTCTTGAGGAAAAAACCAGAATTTAATAGAAAATTTGACATCCAGACACAAGAAGCAAGAGATGCCTGAAAAGGTAATCAGGGAAAAGAAATCAAAAGGAACTTATCAAAGTTGAACTATTTACATTCCTATAGGGAAAAACAATAACTGTGAGTGATGATATCTTTCTCACTATGAAAATAATGGAAGAAGGGTGTGTGGTCATATGAATACATATGTGAATTTGTGTGTATATGGTTACAGTTATATATGGATAGAGGGCATAGGTTGAATTTGTTGGGAAGGGAGGATACTCAAGGGATGAAATTATGAGGTGAGAGAGAAAGTGGCAAGAGGAGATGGGGAGAGACAGGGTAGGGTAAACTATCTCATGTAGAAGAAGCAAGGGGAAGTGGTTGCAAGGGAGGGGGAGAATAGGAAGGCAAAAAGGCAAAACCACACTCTCATTGAATTTGGTTCTGGGAGAGAATGACATACATACTAAATGGGATATCTCAACCTATAGCAAAATGGGGGGAAGGGGGATGAGAGGAGGGATGATGGATGGGAGGGCATCCTTGGGGGGAGGGGAGGTTGGAAGTACCCACTATAGAAGAGGGACAGAATCATGTAGGGAATGGACCAGGTTGGGGGTGGGATGAATGGGAAGGAATTATAAGCAACCTTGTACAATATATCTACTATGATAATGTTTTGCATAGCTAGACATGTACAACATATACTGAATTGCTTATTTTCCCAGAGGGAATGGGTGACAAGGAAGGAAGGAAATGGATCTGAAATTCAAGGTCTTGAGATTAAATGTTTCAAATATATATAAATACTATTATTAATAAAAAATGGAAAAAATATAACACTTTGTTAAAATAACAGTATGTCTCATTACTAGAGATTTTCTACAAACTTTGTTCTACAAAATTTCCTAAATGTTATGTGTTTTACAAACCTTGTTTAGCAAACTCAAGCCAAGAAAAAAAGCAGAATTTTTAAAAAGTCAAACAACTAGATACAAACACAAACACTAAATCTATCTCTGTGTGTGTGCAATCATGAAAATCAACTGTTATCAATGACTTCTTAAACTGGTTTCAACTATCTTTTTTTTTTCTGTTCATAAAAACCTTTACTTTCTTTCTCCCATGGTGCTTTCAGGCACTGAGAGGCCTCAGACTCTGAATCTGTTCTGAGTTTCCCAGAAAGCCATTTGTGACTTGGGCATTAAAAGCTGTCATGGGGGGCGGCTAGGTGGCACAGTGAGTAGAGCGTCAGCCCTGGAGTCAGAAGGATCTGAGTTTGGATCGGGCCTCAGACACTTAGTGCACAAACAAACAAAAACCTAGCCCTGTGACCTTGGGCAAGTTACTTAACCCCAGTTGCCCTCCAAAAAAAAAAAAAAAAGCTGTCATGGGATGCAGGTCTTCCTCATTAGCTGATTCCTCTCCTAAAAGTCTGTCTTGACCATCTTTCAGGAGGCAGATTCTCCCCTCCTTGGTCTTTCCTGTTCCAGATCAGAAAGACAGGGTCAAGGAGGAAGATTCTACTGAATCTCTGTCCTGTTCTAATCTCTTCCAAACACTCCTCCCCAACCCCTTTATTTTTTAAAGTCATCTTAGAAACTCAATTGATTTCCTCCCAATGTTCATTTTCTTTTTATTCCATGCCCTTCGATCCCTCAGTGTAGAAGCTGCCAGGTCCTGGGCTATTCTGATTGTGTTTCCACAATATTGAAATTGTTTCTTCCTGGCTGCTTGGAGTATTTTCTCCTTGATCTTGGGATTCTGGAACCTGGCTATAATATTCCTGGGAGTTTTCTTTTGGGGATCTTTTTCAGGAGGTGATCTGTGGATTCTTTCAACCTCTATTTTGCCCTTTGGATCTAAAACATCAGGGCAGTTTTCCTTGAGAATTTCTTGAAGGGTGATTTCTGGGTTCTTTCCTTGATCATGGCTTTCAGGTAGTCCAATAATTTTTAAATTGTCTCTCCTGGATCTATTTTCCAGGTCAGTGGTTTTTCCCCATGAGATATTTCACATTGCCTTCTAATCTTTCATTTGTTTGGATCTGCTTAACAGCATCTTGATTTCTCATAAAGTCACTAGCTTCCATTTGCTCCAGTCTAACTCTGAAGGAATGAATCTCCTCAGTGAACTTTTGAGATTCTTTTTCCATCTGGCAAATTCGACTTTTAAGGCATTCTTCTCCTCATTGCCCTTTTGGGCCTCCTTTGCCATTTGAGCTAGTCTATTTTTTAAGGTGTTGTTTTCCTCAGTCAGGCTGTTGACCCTCATTTCATACTTTTCCTGCATCCTTCTCATTTCTCTTTCTAATTTTTCCTCCACTTCTCTTATTTGATTTTTAAAAGTCCTTCTTAAGGTCCTCTATGGCCTGCAACCCACTCATGTTTTCCCCTGGGGCTTTTGGAGCAGGACTTCTGACCTCACAGTCCTTTTCCCACCCTATGCCCCCAAAATAGGAGTCTAGGGTTGCATTTTTCTGTTTCCTTTGCCTTGGCATGTTGCCACTTGATTGCCTGACTTTTGGGCTTGTTGCCACACTATGGCTTTAAGGCCAGATAGAGGAATTTTCGTACTGAACGTGTGGGGGCAACTTACGTTTCTGGCAAGCTGTAAACCCACCCACAACTTCCACCCTAGATCACAATCCAGATCCAGGGAGGTTAAAGCAAGAGCGATTACCCCCCCAAGACTGGTCGCTGGATCTCCCCACGTTTTGTAGGCTGGGAGCTGGAGCTGCCTCTGGAAACTACAAAGTGGTGTGTCTCCTCAGTGGCTTCTAGCCCCCAGGGGAGGGAGCTGACGAATTCCCCAAATACAGGTCCCAAAGTCCACAGGACACTAACCTCTTACTTTGTCCTAGGCATGTCTATGTTGATAATTCTGGAGTCGCCACAGCTCCTGGTGTTCTGGGGTTCCTCCAGCCGGCTACTGGCCCTGCCACCCTGGGGCTAAAACCTGGGCTCACTCGGACCTGGTCTCGGCTCGGCTCCTGCGCTCTGCGCGCTGCCAGGTCCCAGACCTCTGCGCTGGTTCTTCCTGCAGGGCTGCTGGGCTGTCCTCAGCAGGAGGTTAGCTTCTCTGTGTCGTTCTGTGGGTGCTGGGGCTCCAGAAGTTGTTCAGAGTCCCCTTTTACATAGTTTGGGGGGAATCTGGGGGCAGAGAGACTTGGACGAGCTGTTTCTACTCTGCCATCTTGGCTCCGCCCCCCAATGTTCATTTTCAATACTAAATTTGCATTGCCTTGTAGTTTCTGTGACTTTTAAAACCTGACCTTCTGTTGACATTAATGATTTCTTGAAAGGAAAAGAGGAAAATGGGGAGAAAATTTGTAACTCAAAATCTTGTAGAAATGAATAATGTAAACTAAAAAATAAATAAATACGCTACAAAAAAAAAAAAGGAAAAGGCCCTCTTTTTCCTCTGAACATTTAAATACACATTCTGAAAAAAACAGTTGTTAAACCAGGGCTACTCTATAGCATTGTCCTCAAAAACTCAAAAACAAGTGACTCCATTTTTCCCATTGGATCCTTAGCCTGGCATTTCTGCCTGGCTATTAACTGGTTCCAACCTCCCTTTCTAGCCTTAAGGATTTCAATATTTCATAATATCTTCAATATCTCATAATTGGCAGGATCAGGAGCAGTGAGAGACAGGCAGAAGGCAAATCTAGGCTCCCTAATAATAATAAACACTTGTTAGGATTCTAGTTTTATAATTATATAAGTAGGATGGGATGCTATGGGCTGCTTTGGGATGCAGTGAGTTTTTCCCTCACTGGAAGTCTCTGAAAAGTGGTTGGATGATCCTACACCAAACATGATAGAGAGAGGATTCTTTGGTGTCCACAAGATGAGGCCTCTTCCAACCTTCTGAGTCCAGGAAGCATGTCTTCTCTGCTGCAAGTTGCTTTGGCCGTTGATCCTAGTTATTAACCCAGCAAGTGCCATGATTCTTTATAGTAGTTCCCCTGATGCTCTCAATTCCATGGTAGGACTGACTGGTGATTAATTACAACAATAAGAGAGGCATGTACTTAACCTCGCCTCTTCTCCTGCTCTGGAATTCACAGAGTTCTTTGTCACCTGGGTGTTGGTGTTTTCCATTTGTGCATCTTGGCTTTGAAGGACTTTTGTGGAGCACAAAGAAAGCCTTTTTTTTCCTTCTTTTTCTCTGCTAAGATTTCCAACATGGTTAATTTCTGATGACCATTTCCCAGTAAGCCCTTCTTGGGTTTCTGAAAAAGCCATCAAATTTCAGTGCTGGAAAAACCACTGGAGATCATCCAATTCAATTCCTTCATTTTCCAGATAAGGAAACTGCCAGAGAGGGGAAGGACACTTGGACAAGGTCACTTCCACTCATGCTTCAATGGACCTTTGATCTCATAGGTATGGATGCTTTTTTCACAGAGCCAAAGTATTGTATGACCTTGGAAAAGTCACTGACCTTTATGAGACCTCAATTTTCTTCTCTGGAAAATTAGTGGGGGGGTTGAAACATGACCCACGACTCCCCTTTACACACTCTTTAGTCCAGACAAATGCTTTCCTGCTGCTCCTTCCACTCAACATCCCATCTCCCATCTCCATGACATTGCTCATGCTACATACCCCAAATACCTAGACCATGTTCCCTCCTCCCCTCTGCCTCTTAGGATCCTTGGACTCTTCAAAGCTCAGCTCAAGATCTCCTTTCAACATGAGCCTTTCCTGATCCCTCAGCTCCATTATTTTGTGCTTTGTATCCTGTTTGTATTTTGTATATGGAGTAAAAATGGGAACTAATCTGTGAAGACTGGAGAGTGAGTATCGCAGAGAAGGAAATGGAGACGTTCATGATAGGTGTGAGCAGGTACCACATGGACCTAATGAGGAACTTCAAAGAAGAAAAGCAATTCAAGGAAATATATGAGAGAAAGGAAAGATTGGCTGGTCCTGGGGTGACTGGAGGATCAGGAGTGGGGGAAGGTCAGGTGGCACTCTCGTGATGGCCAGAGAAATCAAGGAACCCTCTGTGACAAGCTTACAGGAAGAAATGGACCAGAGTGGTACAGGATGGGGGGGCAGGCACAGAGGGGGTGCAATCTGTGGCACTGAAGAGAACTTCAAAATTGCTGAAAACACAGGCTCATTTGAGGATTTCAGAGAGTGTATTTTATACATGCCTATACTTGTAGGAGGGACAGCTAGGAGGCACAGTGGATAGAGTGCCAACCTGAAGTCAGGAAGATTTGAGTTCGAATCTAGCCTCAGACTAGCTGTGTGACCCTGGACAAATCACTTAACTTCAGCCTGCCTCAGTTTCCTCACTTGCAAAATGGGGATCATAATAACACCCCCCCTAATTTTTACATGAGGATAAAATGAAACGATATCTGTAAAACATCTTGCAAAACTGAAAGCATTTCCTAAATGCTGCTTATTATTACAATATTATTATTGCTGTAAGCTCTGTGATGGCAAGAATGTTTTCCCTTTTTTGTCTTTGTTCTTATATTTGCACCTTGTCCAACATCTAACATACAGTTTGTTTTTGTTGAGTTGTTTCAGCCACATCCAACTCTTTATGATGCCATTTGGGGTTTTCTTGGCAGAGATACTGGAGTGGCTTTACGGCTCATTTTACAGATAAGGAAACTGAGGCAAACAGGGTTAAGAGACTTGTCTAGGGTCACACATCTAGTAAGTATCTGAGGCCATATTTGAACTCAAGAAGATGAGTCTTCTTGGCTGCTGCTCTATCCCCTGTGCCATCTAGAACTGCCTTTAATGTGCTTAGGTATTTATAGATATAGATATATGTATACATGCAAATACATGTGCATGCACACACAGGTGTGGTTAAGGTTTCTAAGTCACCCTGTTGCCTGCAGGGATCCTTTCACCCTATTTAGCAACCCCTGTTTCTATTTGAATTTGACACTCCTGACCTAGACCTGCCAATATTCAGTGAATGTTCAGTGCATTTCTAGGGCTTTAGCTCCCTTAGTTTCCCAGACTGCACAATGGAGATCACAACAGTCCCTGCCTTCCAAGATTGTTGCAAGGATAAAATGAGG
This sequence comes from Gymnobelideus leadbeateri, assembly GCA_011680675.1. Lineage (NCBI taxonomy): Eukaryota > Metazoa > Chordata > Mammalia > Diprotodontia > Petauridae > Gymnobelideus > Gymnobelideus leadbeateri. The sequence continues at coordinate 667,903 of WOXC01008989.1, forward strand.
TCATAGTTGTAAAGTTCTCAGCACAGGGCTGGCCCTCAATAGGCTCTATATAAATGTTAGCTACTATCAGTAGGACCTTCCAGCTATTCTCCCACACTTTTGCCCATCTCCTTTTCCAATTGTATCTTCTCTCCACTATGCCTTTCATCTCTTAATGATGTCTGATGGCCAAGTTCACACAACTAGTAAATGGTGGCTCTGGGACTCAAAAGAAATGGATGCACAGACCTGTACCTACTAGTCTTCATAGAGATTAATCTGAGCCTTCAGTTTCATTAACTAAGTATAACTTGGTACCTGGGAGCACAACCATGACTAACCACCCTATCGCCCAGGGCAAATTCAACTGTAGGATGAAGAGACCTCAGACCTTGGGACATGAGATCCCTAAGATGGAAGCATTCTAGAACTGTCATATTGGCAGGGCAGAGGTTTGCAAGCAGAGATGCCCAATCCCTACAGCAGAGAGCCTGGGATACTGAAGTCACTACTGCAGGGACTAGTGCTGTGAAGGGCAGCCAGGAAAGGTTTAGGTGCAGCTGCTAGCCTGGGACAATAAGCTTCTGTTTGGTTGTTCCCTAGGTGAACTAATCATTCCTGCTAACTTAGTGCCAAGATAATTTCTTTCTTCCAACTGAAGGAATACAAATGCTGCTAACATCCTCTAAATTCTGAGGCTCCAGGACAAAGTCCTATCACTCCACTCCTGTCAGAGCCCTGTTTGGAAGCCAGGAGTATGATTACTGGGAGACATACAAAATGTAGATGAGATATGGTCCTTGATCTCAAGAAACATAGTTTAACAAAGAGGAAATGGCACATACACAAAGGTGTGGGGGATGGGATCCTAAATCCATCAATTCATAAGTGTTTACTATGTTCCAGGCACTGTCCTAGGTACCAGGAATGCAAACACAACAATTCCTGAGGGAAAACTGTGTACAGAAATAAATACATTCAATAAACCCAAAGTAAATTTTTAGAGAAGAGGGCATTTGAATGGCAGGGGGAGGAATCAGGAACTCCCCCATTCTAGGTTCATGTAGAAGGTGTCACTTGAACAGAATTTTGTAGGAAATAAATCCTAAGAGGAGATGCCCAGTGGGAGGGCATTCTAGGCTGAGCTCTGCCACTAATTCACTGGTTAGCCCTGTGCAAATTGCTTCACCATCCTGGAAGACAGTTTCCTCATCTGTAAAATGAAAGAGTTGGGCTAAAACAAGAACTGACCCCCATGCACTGTTTTTATAGGCTTGTGATGCACCTTTTATATATTTGGAGCTCCAGAGTCAGAAGGTCTGATTCAAATCCTACCCATAATACTTTCTGCCTGTAAGACTTTGGGCAACAGTTCACTCCCATCCTTGAATCTCAGTTTCTTCATCTGTAAAATGAAAGTTTTTTTTAAAAAGCTTTTGGATTGGATGGCCTGTGAGGGCACATCCAGCTGAATATCTATGATTATCTTAGTTAAATCTTAACAACAACTCTGTGAGATAAGTGGAAGTATTATTGTCTCATTTTATAGATGAAGAAATTAAGACTCAGGGATTAAGAGACTTGTCCAAAGTCACACAGTTAATAAGCATCAGAGGTAAAATCTGAACTCAGGTTTTTCTTGAGTCCAGGTCCAGCAGTCTGTCTACTATATAAGAGTTTAAGGAGAACTCTGAAGTTCATATAAAAAGGTATTTTATCTCTAAAATTTGATGACTCTAAATGCTACCCCACTCAGCATGAGGCCCCAAGGGAAATGAGTTTCCAAATAACATAAGCAATTTAGAAAGAATTTGGAAAGAAGGTCTACTCCCTCCCCCCACCATCTCTGTCTGTTTCATTGCCCCCCACATGGGAGGCCAGTTGCTTAATGAAAACCCTGTGTGGCCTCACGGTTCAGCATTAACAGCAGCTAGCAGTCTGTTACCCCAGAAGAAGTCAATGAAAGTCACAACCAGGAATCCAGTCCAGCCTGGAGAGAGGGAGGCTCCATGGGCACCCTGGGACATGTTGGCAGGCCTCTGCCTTGATGCTCAGCCATTATGGCTCAGGTCACCAGGTTTTCTGGGGGAGGCAGATTCTTCTTAGTTCTATTTTGGAATGGCCCATGGCACTGAAGTCAATGTGCCAGCCTCCCTCCTCCAACCAAGACCCTGCAGTTAAGTGAATAGCTGTATATGGTATTGATTCTTTCTGCTATGTGCACAGGGAAAGGCAGCGTCAAGCAAGAAAACTTTCAAGCAAAGAGGAAATCATTCTCTTAATCCCCTCTCACTGGGCAATCAGACTGACAAAAACCAAGACCATCAAATTTCTAGGACATCAAAAATTCAGTCAGAGGGAGATAAAGATTTTTTCCAGTCTGTGCACCCAGAATGGTCGCCAGGAGGACAAGGCACAGGAAAAGATGGGGCCACAGGTAAATTTTCTTTGGCAGAATTCAGGCGGCCAGAATATGCATCTCGTCCAACTAACCCCTGCCTCTTAAGACGGGGCTATGAACAAAGGATCCTTGATCTATCCCAATCCAAAAGATTTGGCATTGTGCATCCTGGCCTTCTCTGCATGGGTAATGTTGAGGAAAAAATTTCAGGGGATGAGACATTTTCTGGGATGGCACCTGACTTGGCACCCATCACCACCATGCCTCATCTTGATTTTCTACTTGATTGACTCCCCACTGAGCCCCCCACAGCAAGTGGTATATTCATGGGCCAGCTCTGCCCAGATGGTCTCCTGTGATAGCTACCTGGGCTATGATAATTAATAGATGTCACCCCTAATGCTCTGGATGCATTGAGGTGGAATGCTACTGTAAAATATTATCATGCCACAGGAAAGGATGAATCCCAAGAATTCAAAGAAAAATGGGAAGAACTGTGGGAAGGGAACGGAACTAAAGTAACAATAATCCCAAAGGCAACAATGATGCAAATGAAAAGAACAATGAAACAAAACTAAATTCTACGGAATTATGATGAGCAACCCCTGCCTCCAGAGAAGAGATAAGGAGTATATTTCCCTGCTGTGTGACCTTGGACCAGTCACTTAATAAAGCAACAAATATTTATTAAACTCTTAGAAGGTGTTAGGCAGGACAAAGAATGAAATAAACCCTGCCCTCAGTGAGCTTACATTCTAATGAGGGAGACTGGTCCCTCTGGACCTTAGCTTCCTTATAGATGGTCTATGAGGTCTCCAGCTCTAAATCTATGAGCCCATGACTTTTAAAAATTATATTATATTTTCTCAAACAGCAGAAATCCATCTTCCTTCCCCTTCTAATATTCCCCTACAAGAGGCTTCCCTCAGGTCACAGAGCTAATAAGTGTAGTATGGGAACCCAGGTCCTCTGAGTTGAGTCAAGGTTCAAAGTTATAATAGAACTAAACACCCACCAGGAATTCAGGCAAATTATGAAGAAAGCTAAAATGGTCTTTGGAACTCTCCAGGTCTGCCTTCCTAGGCCCTGTTTACTTTTCCTGGGGTCTTAGTCAACCACCCAGAGCACTTACAGCTTGGAACTATCGAAATTCCCCTCAGATCTGATTCCGGCTACTGAAGCATGAAGTCAAGTTAATGGGTTAACTCTTCCATGAAGAAATTTGAATATGAAACCTTATCTCTGATCTAGTCTGGTATCTTGAAGGAAATGTCAAGCTTCAAGAGGAGGGACAAGTTCAGGAGTTAAGACACCTAAAAGGCATCAAGTGCATAGGGTCATAAATTGAGGGCTGGAAAGAACCCTGGGTTATCAAATCCAATCTCTCTCATTTGACAGATGAAGAAACCGAGGATCAGTGAAGGAAGGGGTCTCACACAACTAGCAAGTGGCTGAGGCAGGATTCAAACTTAGGTCTTCCTGACTCCAAGTCCATCCCCATGCTACCTGGGTACTTCACTGGGCCTCAGTTTCCAAATCTGTAAAGTGAGAGGACTGGCTGATCTAAAGTCCTCTCTGGCTCAAATTCTGTGTGAATCACCTCTACCACATTCAAAACAAATGTGTGACCTCATCAATGTGGAGGAATTCCCAGTGTGGAAACTCTCTCCACTGATGCAAACCCTTTTCCTCTCTGTGACTTGGAATCCTGGAGGGAAGTGACTTGCCCAGAAGGTTAACTGAGGGAAAACTGGAACTGGTGCCTTCCTGAGGTCAAGACTGGCCTTTAACCCACTACACTGAGGTAGATGTTCCTTGAAAGCCTATGATCCCCCAACAAAAGGAAGTTTGTTTGCCTGGCTCTTCTATTCATTCTCCCCATGACCTCCTTACTCTATCCTCTGGCTGTCCAGATGCCCAAATTGTTGTACCCCACCTTGACCTTAGATAATGACCTCTGAGAATGACCCCGTCTGAGCACATCTAACAGAGTGCTGTTGAAGTGATTATCAATCATCAAAGCAAAAGAAGAGAAAGAAATCACTTTCCCAGGGATTTCTTACTTTTTGGGGGGGGAGGGGTGGATTGGGGATAGGAATCTTCCTAAAACTCATCTCTTTCATTCTAAGTTTGTTAGAAATACAAACAGAAGCTAGCAGACACCAGTCTGTACAGAATTGGGGATGGAATAGTGGAAAGCATGTCCTTTGAGAATCTGCTCGGGAGTTTGTCTAATGTTTCCGTCTACATTTTCAACTGGTGGTGCCTGGAGTCCCTGAGCCTGCTACATCATTATGAAGGACCGGCCCAATCATTCCTCCTGACGCTAGTTCTCCCCTGCACCTCTTTCACACCATTAACACAGTTGTTGTTTCGGAGAGGCTAATTAACTTTACACAGCACGAATCAGCCACTAATTGGCCCCCCACACTTAATCAACTTTAATGTCTTTCTTCTGGTGGACTTGGCTGTTTTCTCTTGTTCCCATGACCACCAACGAAGGGAACTCCAGGGGAAGTTTCTGGGACCAACAATAACAACCTCTGGTAAATACGTGTGAGCCGACCCTTTGACCTTGAACCCACAGAAGTGGTTCCTTGATTCCCAGCTAGCCCCAGAATCATTCCTGAAGGACAGATACTTGGGTTCTGATCACAGAACCCTCTGGGGACCAAGTTTAAGGCTGTTCCCCTATATTCTGAGATGAGTCAGGAGGCTGGAGACCCAAGAGGATTCTCCTTTTTCTGTCTGCCTGTTGCTGATGGTGCAGTGGAGAATCAATCATAAAATTTTAGATTTGGAAGATATGTTGGTCATCTCATTTATTCTCTACCTAAAGAATGAACCGCCTCTACAATATTCAAAACAAATTTTTATCCAGCATCGGGGAGCTCACTTCCTCCCAGGGGAGCCCATTCCATTGTGGGAGACTTCTAATTGCTAAGGAGCTTTTCCCCCTATTATGAGCTCAAATCTGCCTCCCTGTAACCCCTCTCTCTACAGGGTCTAATTTTGCCTTCTGAGACCAAGCAGACCCAGGCTTATTCCTATTCCATGAATCAGTACTTCAGATTTTTAAAGGCAGTATACAAGGTAGCATAAGCAGAACCCTTCTAGGGTTCTACATCCTATCTCTGTGTCTAAAAGTACAAACATCTTCTCTGAACTTTTGCAGCCCAGAATTCTAATGCAATGGAAATGCAAGGTTTTCTCCTAGTTTTAAGTCTTGAAGAGGAGGGACCCAGACTGTCCTGGATGAAATGTGATCTCTAGATTGGCCCTGGCTTCAAATGTTTAAATTCATAAGGACTGGCAGAACCTAAAGCCTTCTAATCAACTAGCATTTACATAAAGCTCCTACTATGCTTAGCGCTTTGGATACAAACAAAAGCAGTTTGTGCTTTCAAGGAGTTCACATCTAATTACACAAACAATGTGCAAAAAATACTGTTTACAAACAAAGTATATGTGGGATAAATTGGGGAGAATCTCAAAGGGAAGGCCCTAAGATTAAGGAAGATTGGGAATGTCTTCTTGTAGAAGGTGAGACTTTAGCTGAGATCTGAAGGAAGCCAGGGAAGCGAAGGGGTGGAGATGAGGAGGGGGAGAGTCCAGGCATGGAACTTGCTGTTCCCAGCAAATGAAAATGGTAGCAGTCAGGAAATAAGTGTCATATGTGATGAACAGAACCAGATTATGAAAGGCTTTGAATGATAGATTAAGGAGTTTGGACTTTATTCAAGTAGGATGGAAGGAAACAAACATTTATTAATTTATTACTATGTGCCAGGCATCGTGACTAAGCACTTTATAAATATTATCTCATTGGATCTTCACAACAATCCTGTTGTAGGCGATATTATTACCCTTATTTTACAGGAAATGGAGGCACAGAGGTTAAGTGACTTGTCCAAGGTCACATAGCTAGTAAGTGTCTGAGGCCAGATTTTAATTCAGATCTTCCTGACTCCAGGGCAGGTGCTCAGTCCACTTTCCTACCTGGTAGACAACAATGAGTCAATGAATGTTTTTTTGAATAGAGGAATAACATAATGAGACTTATATGTTGAGAAAAGTACTTGAGCATCCTTGTGAAGAGTGGACTGGAAGATGGACGGCATGGAACAGTGGCCAGAATGCTAACCTCTGAGTCAGGACAGCCTAGGTTCGTTTTCATCTATGGAATCTTAAGCAAGCTGCTTAACTTTTTTGAACTCGGGCAACTCTAAGACTCTCACTGATAGAACAGCAGCTGATCTGTGTTGGTGAAGGGGGCTTTCTTCACCAGGAGTTACAGTGAAACATAGACCTGGTCCAGAGGGAAGTGTTTTGGAAAGGGGAGAGGCTAGCAGGGGTGGAGAACCTGCTGCCTTGAAGCCACCAGTTCCCCAGCCCTGGGCTACAGGGTCAGAGATAGATCAGTGAATTATAACAATGGTTCTGTTCAGATAACATGGACTGTGACCCTGAACTAGGTTAATGAGAGGGGCAAGAAGGGTATGGATGTCAGAGATATTAGAAGAAACATCTGAGGTGACTGCGCCAAAATTTTGCCTTCTAACCTCTTGTGACTCTTTCACACGCAAATTAAGCTTCTTTGAGACCATGGTTTCTATATATAATATTTCCCAGTACCAGATTCCACTGAACCTCTAGTCAACACTGGGGCTGTTTGGGTTTATGGTTGGTTGTAAATGGGGCTTCAGAGTCCCATCACCATGAGGACTGCTCACCTAAGGCCCAAGATTCATGATACCTCTTCATTATCTTTTCCCCAGATGTCTTAGATGCCAAGGAAGCTGCCCTTTCCGTAAAAGAAATCCCTTCTCTCTCTCTCTCTCTTTATTGCCGTCATATTTACTTCTACCTGCTGCTGACGATCCCCATCGCATAGACTCCCTTTTTCCCCTTCAGTACTCTCCATTTCCCCGGAGAGTGTCTCTCTCCTGAATCACAATCTTTTCCATTAACTCTGTGTACTCCCCGGCCTGTTCCAGGACATCAAACTTTAATTTAAACAGAAAATAATCAATAAGCTTAGCAAATTGTCCATGGCAACCTCCACAGGGTGAATCAAGGGATTTTATTGGTAATTTAGAGGGTGTCCTCACTCATCCCTCAAGGTAAACGCATCACACATGACAGTTCCCTAGACACTCTTTGCAGGGGAGGGGGAGTGTTTGGGGGGAACTCTGCAGGTAGCTGTAGAGCTAGGCTGCATATGATCAGAGGTCTCATCATCAGTTATTGTCCCCACTTCTTGTGTCTTTTATAGGGTCCTAGGGTCATAGACTTTGAGCTGTAAAGGCACCTTAAAGATCATCCACGACAACCCTTGCTCATTTTACTGTTGAAACCAAGGCTCAGAAATATCAAGTGTCTTCCCAAAGTTGCACAGGAAATAAGGTTCAGGATTCAAACCCAGAACTTCTGCCTCCATTTCTGCCGGGTGGAGTAGTGGACTTGGAGATGTGGAGTCAGGAAGACTGGCTTTAAATTGTGCCTTATGCACTAACTCTGTGACCTGTAAAATGAAGCTAATGATAGCACTTCTCTCCCAGGTTTATCATGAGGTTCAAATGAGACAAAAATCTGTAAAGTGCTTTGCAAAAATTAAAATACTAAGCCAACTTTAGCTCCCGTTAATATTGCCATTGATGATAATAGGAAAGTGATTTTGAGTTGAGTCTGGACTTCAGAGTAGCATGGGCCATGACCCCAGACAGTGGTATAATGGGAATTATTGAATTTGGCATCAAAAGCTGTGCGTTGTTGTGTCATTTTCAGTCATGTCTGACTCTTCATGACCCAATTTGGGGTTTTCTTGGCACCGATACTGGAGTGGTTTGCTATTTCCTCCTCTAGTTCATTTTACAGATGAGGAAACTGAGGCAAAGTTAAATGAATTGCCCAGGGTGATCCAGCTAGTAAGTGTCTGAGGTCAGATTTGAACCCACAAAGATAAGTCTTCTTGACTCCAGGCCCTGAAGATCTATCTTCTGTACCTCCTAGTTGCCCAGAAGATCTAGTCTCAAATCTCTATCCTACTATTAATTGTATGATTTGGGCCAATCATTTAACTTCTCTGGCCTCTGGGAATTGGACTAGAATTTGTCCTTGAGGCCACATGTGGCCCTCTGAGTCCTCAAGTCCAGCCTTTTGACTGAATCCAAACTTCACAGAACAAATCCACAATTTGTTCTGTGAAGTTTGGATTCAGTCAAAGGGCCATATCCAAGGACCTAGAAGGCCACATATGGCCTCGAGGCTATAGGTTCCCCACCCCTGGACTAGATGTTCTCTACTGTCTCCTCCATCTCTAAATCTAAGAGCCTTTGACACAGGCACTAATGAGCACCCCCCAACTCAACACGATGACCCAAGGGGAGAATGATCTAAGATCAGACTCTGAGGGCTCTGCTGCTGTATCACTGTACCCTGCATCCTCCCTCTCCTCTGCACTCACTGTATCCCTCTTCCTTGCCCCAAACTAGAGACCTCTTTAATCTAAGTTCTAATATAAGTCCTTTCCTATTATCTGGTTCCCCCAGACACCTTGCAGCCCAATCAGTGCCCCCTTTTCTTCCGGCAGCCCTAGAATAAGACTCTGTCTAAGCTCTCTCCCTACCTCTCCATGTAGCACCCCATTTCCCCTTTTTTTTTATTCTTTCTCCTTTTTTTTTTAAACAAATGCTTTATTAACTTCTGTTTTACATCATTCATTTCCACCAGATTTTGAGTTACAATCATTTTCCCCCCGTTATTCCCCTACCCAACCTCCCAGAATAGCAGTCCCACAAGATATCGCTTCCTCCAATCTGCTCTCTCCCATGCCTTCTCCCATACCCCCTTCGACTTTTCCATTAGAGGAAGGTGAATCTTTGTGTCCCAATGCCTGCACATCTTATCTCCCTATTACAAGCAAAAGAGTATTAATAATAGTATTTATATATATTTGAAACATTTAATGTTAAGACCTCGAATTTCAGATCCATTTCCTTCCTCCCTTGTCACCCATTCCCTCTGGGGAGATAAGTAATTCAGTATATGTTGTACATGTCTAGCTATGCAAAACATTATCATAGTAGATATATTGTACAAGGCTGCTTATAATTCCCTCCCACTCATCCCACCCCCCACCTGGTCCATTCCCTACATGATCCTGTCTCTCTTCTATAGTGGGTACTTCCAACCTCCCCTCCCCCCAAGGATGCCCTCCCATCAATCATCCCTCCTCTCATCCCCCTTCCCCCTATTCTGCTTCAGGTTGAGATATCCCATTTAGTATGTATGTCATTCTCTCCCTGAACCAAATTCAATGAGAATGTGGTTTTGCCTTTTTTGCCTTCCTATTCTCCCCTCCCTTGCAACCACTTCCCCTTGCTTCTTCTACATGAGATAGTTTACCCTACCCTGTCTCTCCCCATCTCCTCTTGCCACTTTCCTCTCTCACCTCATAATTTCATCCCTTGAGTATTCTCCCTTCCCAACAAATTCAACCTATGCCCTCTATCCATATACATACACATTCACATATGTATTCATATGACCACACACCCTTCTTCCATTATTTTCATAGTGAGCAAGATATCATCACTCACAGTTATTGTTTTTCCATATAGGAATGTAAATAGTTCAACTTTGATAAGTTCCTTTTGATTTCTTTTCCCTGATTACCTTTTCAGGCATCTCTTCCTTCTTGTGTCTGGATGTCAAATTTTCTATTCAATTCTGGTTTTTTCCTCAAGAATGCTTGAAAGTCCTCTATTCCACTGAATGACCATATTTTCCCCTGAAACAAAATACTAAGTTTTGCTGGGTAGGTGACCCTTGGGTTCATTCCCAGTTCTTTTGCCCTCTGGAATATCATATTCCATGCCCTTTGATCCCTCAGTGTAGAAGCTGCCAGGTCCTGGGCTATTCTGATTGTGTTTCCACAATATTGAAATTGTTTCTTCCTGGCTGCTTGTAGTATTTTCTCCTTGATCTGGGGATTCTGGAACCTGGCTATAATATTCCTGGGAGTTTTCTTTTGGGGATCTTTTTCAGGAGGTGATCGGTGGATTCTTTCAACCTCTATTTTGCCCTCTGGATCTAAAACATCAGGGCAATTTTCCTTGAGAATTTCTTGAAGGGTGATTTCTAGGTTCTTTCTTTGATCATGGCTTTCGGGTAGTCCAATAATTTTTAAATTATCTCTCCTGGATCTATTTTCCAGGTCAGTGGTTTTTCCATGAGATATTTCACATTGCCTTCTATTCTTTCATTTGTTTGGATCTGTTTAACAGCATCTTGATTTCTCATAAAGTCATTAGCTTCCATTTGCTCCAGTCTAACTCTGAAGGAATGAATCTCCTCAGTGAACTTTTGAGATTCTTTTCCATCTGGCAAATTTGACTTTTTAAGGCATTCTTCTCCTCATTGCCCTTTTGGGCCTCCTTTGCCATTTGAGTTAGTCTATTTTTTAAGGTGTTGTTTTCCTCAGTCAGGCTGTTGACCCTCATTTCATACTTTTCCTGCATCCTTCTCATTTCTCTTTCTAATTTTTCCTCCACTTCTCTTATTTGATTTTTAAAGTCCTCTTTAAGGTCCTCTATGGCCTGCAACCCACTCATGTTTTCCCCTGGGGCTTTTGGAGCAGGACTTCTGACCTCGCAGTCCTTTTCCCGCTCTATGCCCCCAAAATAGGAGTCTAGGGTTGCATTTTTCTGTTTCCTTTGCCTTGGCATGTTGCCACTTAATTGCTTGACTTTGGGGCTTGTTGCTACACTATGGCTTTAAGGCCAGATAGAGGAATTTTCGTCCCGAACGTGTGGGGGGCAACTTCCGTTTCTAGCAAGCTGTAAACCCACCCACAACTTCCACCCTAGATCACAATCCAGATCCAGGGAGGTTAAAGCAAGAGCGATTACCCCCCAAGACTGATCGCTGGATCTCCCTATGATTAATTGCAGGCCAGGAGCTGGAGCTGCCTCTGAAAACTTGGCTCTGCTTCCTGCGCTCTGCAGTTTCATGCTGCCGGCTCCCAGATCTGTGCGCTGGTCCTTCCTGCAGGGCTGCTGGGCTGTCCTCAGTGGGAGGTTAGCTTCTCTGTGTCGTTCTGTGGGTGCTGGGGCTCCAGAAGTTGTTCAGAGTCCCCTTTTACATAGTTTGGAGGGAATCTGGGGGCAGAGTGGCTTGGATGAGCTGTTTCTACTCTGCCATCTTGGCTCCGCCCCGCCCCCCCATTTCCCTTTTTATACTGGCACTTTCTGTTTCTGACTCAGGCCATTGGGAAGGTAACCAAAGAAGAAGAGAGGAGGGTCTGTTTGCTGGGCTGGGGGAGACTGTTTCTGAGAGAGGACAACTGCTTGCCTTTAGAATTTGGAATCATTTGACCCTGAGGAAAATGAACAGTCTGAGCTAAACAACCTCTAAGTCACTTGCATCTCTACACCTACAATCCTATAAAGAAAAAAAAGAGAGGCTTTGACTGTTGGGCCAGAATCACAGAATTTCAGAGTTGGCAGGGACCCCAAAGGCAAACCAGGCCAATCCATATTCTCCAAACAAATCTCTATCACAGCATATCTAATGAGGGGTCATCCCAGCCTCTGCTTAGAGAGCTCTGGGGAGGAGAGGAGCCGCTACCTACAGAGGCAGCCCCTTCCACTTTTATGGCCCTACCCACTAGGAAGATTTTCCTTGACAATAAGCTGAAATTTTGTCTCCTTGTAATTTCCACCCATTACTCCTAATTCTGCCCTTTGGGGCCATGAAGGAAAAACCCAGTCCCTCTTCTCTGGGATACTCCTTCAGATATTTGAAGACAGCCATCAAATTCCCCCTCCCCCCTGGAGTCATCTATTCTCCAGCTCAAAATAACTGTCAGACTGGAATCTGGCCTTTTCCCTATTTTAGCTATTCTTTGTTATCCTTCTCACCAGAACAATAGTGTTTATGAAATCCAAGGACTGGAGAGGAATTTGAGAGATCCTTAAGTTTCTCTTCTATTTGCTGGTCAGACCCTCATCCCCAGGCCAGACAGAGAGCTGCTCCTTTTCTGAAAAACTTCATGGCTTCCTTGGAGAAGATGTTCTGACTTCTCATGCATTTAGGACCAAAGGGTTCTTTGTGTCTAATTTCATTGCTGGATTTCTCTCTAACCTTGATGATGGATGGAAGGGCAGCCCATTGTCACTGGCACACCCCTGCAAGAAGCAGCACCTTCTCCCCGGCTCAAATTCCTCACACTTATAGCATCAGTTGTGGTCGCTCCATCATAGAAGCTGTGGGTGATGATTTCAAAAGGTTTTCATCACTGGCCACTTCACTTTCTCTGCCTCTGATTTTAGAAAATGTAACTTCTCAAAGTGGCAGAAAGAGACACAATGTAAATTCTTTGAGAACAGTGCCGTTTTGTTGTTGTGGTGGTGCTAGTGGTGCTGGGGGTTGTTTTTTAAAAAACTATAACAAAACCTTATCATACCCATAAGCTATCATATTTTTTCTCTCCACACATTCTCAGCGAAGACCTCCCTAAGAGTTTCTCTTCTCTCAGGGACTCTTCAATCCTCTGCAGTCCGGCTTCCAGTCTCGTCGATAAACTAAAATTGTTCTCTCCAATGATATCAATGATCTCTGTATAGATCTGGCAGTCTTGTCTCAGTCCACATTGCTCTTCACCTATCTATTGCATTTGACCCTGTTGACCATTCTCTCTTCTAGCATGCTCTTTTTTCTCCTAGGGTTCACGGCCCTACTCATTCCTGGTTCTTCTACCTGTCTAACTGCTCTTTGCACGTCTCTTTTGGCAGCTCATCTTCCATATCATACCCCTTAACTGTGGATATTACCAAGGCTCTATCACAGTTTTCCTTCCCTTCCCTCCCCTCCCTTTCCCCCTCCCTATCTTTCCCTTCCTCTTCCCCTTCCCCTTCCCTTCTCCTCCTTCCCCCCTCTCTCTTTCTCTCTTCCTCTTTCTCCTCTCTCTCTCTCTCTCTCTCTCTCCCCCTCTCTCCCCTCATTAGCTTTAATTAATTAATAGATTTAATTGCCATCTCTTTGCAGACAACTGCCAGAACTATGTACCCAACCCCAGCATTTCCCCTGAACTTCAGTCCTGAATCACTAATTGCCTATTAGACATTTCAAACCGGGTGTCCTGGAGATATCTTTAAGCTCATGTCCAAAACTGAACTAATTATCTCTACCCAAAAACTCAATTCTCATCTCCTTGCTCTTCCTTGACCCACATATCTAGTCAATTGCTAGATCTTGCTGTTTCTACCCCAATGACACCAAATCCCTTTTTCTCTGCTCACACAGACCCTATCTTAGTTCAGGCCCTCATCACCTCTCAACCTTGATGGTAGCAATAGCTTCCTAATTGGTTTCTGTGCCTCAAAGTCAGAGCTGTCCAAAAGCAGACTGGACAAACCCCAGAAGTGAACAGTTCTTCCATTAAGGTTTTCAAGTGGAGGGAAGAAGGATGAGCGTTTGTGGGTTTGTTTTAGGGGGTGTTTATTTCAAAGATGGGTTGGCTTAGAAGATCACTGAATTCCTTTCCAGCTCCCCCATCCTGTTCTTCTGTGATACTGTGATGTGTCCTCCCACTCCAGTCCATCCTCCTGCCATGCTTCTGCCCAAAGTGATTTTTCCTTAAATTTAACCACGTTCCTCCATTATTTAACAAATGCTCTACTGCTTCTAGGGTCAAACTTAAGCCCTGTTCAACTTTTAAAGCCATTCACAATACAAACCATCTATCTTTCCAGCCTCTTTGCACATCACTCCCCCTCCCATTCTCTGCAATTCAGCCAAACTGACCTCTCCATTTCTCACAAATGACACTCCATCTCTCGTCTCCATTCATTTACATGGGTCATACCTGGAATTTACTCCCTCCTCACCCAGGCCTCCATTGAATTACTTTCTTTCCTCAAGACACTGCCTGAAACTTCATGTTTTAACGTCAACCTTTCCCAATCCCACACCCCCAACTGCTTGTGCCCTCTCTCCTAAATTATCTTGTGGTAATTAAACCCATTAAGTCTTCTCTTAATGGCTAAATAGCCCCAATATCTTCAACTAATCCTGGTGTTAAATGACTTCCGGGGTCCTCACCATCTTGTTCACTCTCCTCTGGACATTTGCCAACTTGTCAATCAATGGGCTGCTCAGGACTGGACACAATAGTCCAGATGTGGTCTGCCCAGCATAGAGTGGAGTAAGACTATTAATCCTTCAAGGAGTCTAGGAATAGAGCCAGTCCTGTGAGTAGGCAACTTATCTGCCCACCTGGTATGATTTGAAGTATCTCCTCTACTATGTGGGGTATCACAGTGTTTAAAATTCCCAGCATTCTAACCAAGGCTTGAGGGTCCTTTGAAGATGTTAACACATTAATTGGGTTAAGGCACAAATGGGAAAATGAAAGGAGGGTTATAGAAAGCGGAAAATAATGTCTTTGTTTATACAGTAACCTGAATTATTAACTCATCATAGTAAATTATGGCTGGAATGATCCTTAGAGAGTATTTTGTCTATTCCCAATGGATAGGGGCACTGGACTCAGATTCAGGAAGCACCAAGTTCAAATCCTACCTCAGAAATTTACTAGCTGTGTGACCCTGAGTCATTTAACAGCTGCCTGCCTCAGTTTCCTCAACTGTAATAGGATAATAAAAGCAACTTCCTTCCAGGGTTGTTGTGAAGGTCAAATGATATAATACACATAAAGAACTTCGGTCACTTAACCCCAATTGCCCTACCTTACCCCTTCCAAAAAGCTAAATAAATAAAGTACTTCACAAACCCTAAAGCACTACATAAATATTTATCATGCTGTTATTATTTTTCAGATGAAGGAACTGAGGCCAAGAGTGCTTAAATGATTTGCCCAAAGCCATAGAACTGGCAAGAAGCAGAGCCAGTATTGAGATGCTTGTCCTTTGACTCCAAAGCTGCCGCTCTTGCTCATATTTTGTTAGTTTGTTGTATAGCTCTTTATTGTCCATTGACACCTAGGAGAGACCAGGGGTCTAGGAAAACAGAGCAGAAGCCAACTTCAGTTTGGATGGAGGAAAAGACAAAGAAAAAAATAACCCCAGGGAATTTTGACTTCGAGATGGGAGAAAAGGATCATTAAGAGGCTCTGGTCCACTGGAAAGTCAGGAACGGGTCTGAGAAGGGGAAGGGTCCAGGGATTGGGTATTTAATAAATGCCTTGGAATTGGTTGATCTCAAAATGGAAGTCAATGGAGAGTAGAATAAGTGCTGATCTTGAGTCATGAAAAGTTTGGCTCACGTCCCTCCTCTCTAACACTAGTTCTATGACCCTATAGTCACAATCTCTCACAACCTCTATGAAGCTTAGTCTCCCCATCTGTAAAATGGGTATAATAATGCCTGTAGAATCTACTTCACAGGGTTGTGATGAGTCTCAAAAGAGAGCATATGTATGAAACTTTAAAACATTATGTGTTAGTTACTGCTGTAACAACTAAGAAGGTCATTTAGAGAAGACTTTGGGGTTTCTTCTGGGCCCAAATCCCCTGGATGATCCAGAGGATCATTTATTGGCTAGTAAAATCTTTCAGCTTGTCTCCTTTCTGTTCGATTTACAAAACGGAATGAATCTCTGTAATCCTTGTCCCTCACTCCCGGAAAGGTGTTCCCTGGAATTAAGGTAGACATTCATGGGCTTTTTTCCGTCTCTACTCAAAAACATCCTTTAGAAACAACATCCTCTGAACAAAATGGAGCATTATGAACCACCTGATGGAGAAACAGTGTCCATGGCAAGTGGGTGTTTGTCATCAATATGACCTAATTCTTCCTGTAGGACACAGCGCCAGCTCCTTCTACATGAAACCTTCCCTGGTTTCCCCCAGGCATTGGTGTTCTTCACGTCTATTCTGAAATGTCTATTGTGAAAACAGGTTCACTATGAATATATGTATAGAGCCTATATCAAATCACATGCTGTTTTGGGATGGGGGAGGGGAGAAATGGGGAGAAAATGTGGAACTCCAAATCTTGTGGAAGTGAGTGTTGAAAACTAAAATAAATAAATAAATTTTAAAATGAACAAATGCTTATCCCCTTCCTCCATCTGCTCTTTAGTCAGAGGACTAACCTCGCTAAATTTGGAGAAGTTTATCACCAGAAGGTTTGTTACAGGAAGACCCCAACTCACAAAAACTGTTTCCTAAGTCATAAAGGAGTTGTGGTCTCATCACAGGTAGAAACCTTTTAGATACTTGAGTTTTTGAAGCATTTTTCATGATTACTAGATTAACAGGCCCTTGAAGGCAGGGACTGTAACTTATTTCATCTTTGTTTCATCAATCTTTGTTGACCCAAAGGTAGAATGCATAATGGCTAAGGAGCTAGCTGCAGATTCTGGAAGACCTGAGCTCCAAAAGACAACATGCATGTAATAAGGGGAAAACCAATGACTTTAAAGTCAGAGGATGTGGGTCCAGAGTGACTCTGGGCAAGTCACTTAACCCTGTTTGCCTCAGTTTCCTCATCTGTAAAACAAGCTAGAGAAAGAAATGGTAAACTATTCCAGAAGAGTCAGATATGACTGAAACAACTGAACAATAGAAATCTATTGAAAAATTACATTGACTTTTGAGTTGTATATCTTTGGTTTTAGGCCATACCATAAACTCCCACGGGTGAACATGTTGTATACCTCCAATACACTTTAAGTTCCTTAAGGACAAAAATGGTTTCTTTCCTTGTATCCCCAGATTTTAGCACAGTGCCTGTTATACAATAGGTGCTAGGTAAATCTCTGCTGAATTGAAATGAAGTAGAGGATAAGTTGGAATTAGGACCTCGGTCTTGTAGGTTTAGGACTCATGCTTTTCCCCAATGGCTCTGGCCCTAATATGGCATATTAACAGTTGAGTAGCAAGGATCTCAGATTCCAGCTCCAATGCCACAAAAGAATAAATGTATCAGTACCTGATATTGACCATCAATGATGAAATGAAGGAAAAATAAAACAATACCAAGAAGCAAATCCCATATCAAAGCAAAGAATAAATTCCAAGTGAACCAGAGAGATTCCGGGGGCAAATAGTGATGATCCCAGCAATTCCACAGGACCCATAATGAAACATCCTACCCACCTTCTGACAGAGAGGTGGCAGGCTCAGGCCGCAGATTGAGACCTGTTTTTTGGATGAGATCAGTATAGGAAATTATTTCATTTGACTATGCATATTTTTATAAGGGCTTTTTTTCCCCTCCACAGTAGGAGGAAAGTGTAAGGGAGAGAAAAGAGAATTTTGTTAATTAAAAAAAACATTTAAATGATAAACAAAAGATCTATAGAGTCCTCAGAGCTACCATGTATCTGAGTTTGCTCCTAGACAGAAAATCTGAACTTCAGCATAAAGTAACCTAAAATGGACAGCTAGGTGGAGCAGTAGATAGAGAATTGATCTATGAGTTAGGAGGACCCGAGTTCAAATCCGACCTCAGACACTTCCTGTGTGACCCTGGGCAAATCACTCAACTCTGGTTGCCTCCCTAGAAATGAATGAATGAATGAATGAATGAATTAACCTGAAGCAACCAAAATATACATACTCAGAAACCATATGGATAAAAGTCACAAAATATTCTCTACACAAATATAGATCTAAAACATTGGATAAATATTAATTGCTCAAGGAGAGGTCAAGCCACTATAACAAAAAATGACAATAATTTACTTATTCAATGCTATATCAATCAAAATAGCTTAGAGAGCTAGAAAAAAATAAAATTCATCTGATGGAACAAAAAAATCAAGAATTTTAAGGCAAATAATGAAAAAAAGTGGGAAGGAAGGAAGCTTAGGAGTACTAGATCTTAAACCATACTACAAAGTTATAATTCTCAAAACAATTTAGGACTTGTTAAGAAATAGAGAGGTTGATCAGATTAGATACACATAGTCTAGGGTTTGATAAACCCAAAGATCCCATATGTTGGAATAAGCACTCCCTATCTGACAAAAATCTGATTGGAAAATTGGGAAAGCAGTCTGGCAGAACCTATGTACAAACCAATATCTCACACCATATACCAAAATAAGCTCCATGTGGGTTCATGACAGACATATAAAAGATGACAAGAGTAAGGAAGAGATTACCTGTTAAATTTATGAATAAAGAAAGAGTTAATAACCAAACAAAGGTTGGGATGGCTAGGTGAATAGAACACCAGCCCTGGAGTCAGGAGGACCTGAGTTCTAATCTGGCCTCAGACATTTAACACTTACTAACCGTGTGACCTTGGGCAAGTCACTTAATCCCAATTGCCCTGCCCTCCTCCCTCCAAAAAGCAAAAAAATAAAATAACCAAGCAAAGGTTAGAAAGGATCACAGAAAGTAAAATGGACAATTTTCTGATTACATAAAAATTTAAAAGTTTTATAAAAAACAAAACCAATGCAGCTAAAATTAGAAAAGAATCAGGTAAATGGGGAGGGGAGTGGATAGGGATCTTTGCAGCAATTTTCTCTGATAAAGTTTTCATTTCTAAGATATATAGGGTAGTCCAAAAGGATACCCTGTCTAGGGAACTGATTCAAATTTACAGGAATAAGTTTCATTTTCCAATTGGTAGATAAAGCATATGAATAGGCAGTTTTCAGAGGAAGAAATTAAAGTTATCAAAAACCATGTGAAAATACACATTAAAACAACCGTGATAGGGGCGGCTAGGTGGTGCAGTGAGTAGAGCGTCAGCCCTGGAGTCAGAAGGACCCGAGTTCAGATCCAGCCTCAGACACAACGCACACACAAAAACCTAGCCGTGTGACCCCAATTGCCCTCCAAAAAAGCAAAAAAAAAAAAACAAAAAACCAACCGTGATTTTCTACTTCCCATCCATTAGATTGATAAAGTTGTCAAGAAAGGAAAATGACAAATTCTGGAAAGGTAAGGGAAAACAGGCACACTAATGTACTATAGTGAAAAGTAGTTTGGAAATATACCCCCAAAGTTATTAAATTGTGCATACACTTTGACCCAGAAATACCACCACTAAGATCTATACCTCAATGAGATCAAAGAGAGAAAGGTCCAATACATACAAAAATATTTATAGCAGTTCTTTTTTGGTAGTGTTGAAGAACTAGAGACTGAGGAGATGCTTGCCAATTGCATAATATCAGAAAAAATTATGGCACATGAACATGATGGAATGCTAGTGTGCTATAAGAAATGATGAAGGAGATGGTTTTAGATAAACCTGGGAAGACCTTTATGAACTGATACAAAGTGAAGTGAACAGAATGAGGAAAATGATTTATATAATTATAACAACAATGTAATTACAGCTTTGAAAGACTTAGGAACTCTGATCAAAGCAATGACCAACCATGAGTCCACCAATGATAAAGCATGCTCTACAGCTCCAAACACAGAGGTAGATTGAGACATATTTTTTTAGACATGACTAACACCAAAATTCGTTTTATTGGTCTATTCATACTTGTTACAAGAGTTTTGTTTTCTCTCTTTTTCAGGGGGACAGTTAGATGGCACAGTGGATAGAGCCCTAGACCTGGAGTCAGAAAGACCTGAGTTCAAATTTGACCTCAAACACTTAATAGCTATATGACCCTAGGCAAGTCACTTAATCCTATTTGCCTCAATTTCCTCATCTGTAAAATAAGCTGGAAAAGGAAATGGCAAACCGATCTAGTATCTCTGCCAAGAAAACCCCAAACGGGGTCACGAAAAGTCCAAAAGAGCTAAACAACAAAATGAAAAGAGGAGAAAGTACTCTGTATTGTTTAAAAATAAAATAAAAATAATCTGAAGGAAAGCTAGCACAGTCTCTTTGCCTCCAGGTCTGTCTTAACAGGGACCATAAATGGCAGAATAAATGATGTTTCAAAAGCCAGGGTTTTCAGTGGCCTGAAGTAGCTTAGAAAATCCTGCTTCTTCTCCCTTAGCATATACACTGGTGCACCAAGTAGAACGAAATCTACTTAACTTGATTTTATAGAATGTGATTCAAACAAACTCTGTTCCAAATGGCCCTTTGTGGCCCTGCTAAGTGAATTACTGAGAGAGTAAACAGGCCTGCATGTACATACACACGTACAGGCTAAAGACAAAAGGCAGAAAAGAAATTTGAGTCTGGCATGAGAAATTCTAGCAGCTGTTGTCATTCCTAGGGCATCTTCCTTTTAAGATACAATCTACTTTATAGAAACCGAGAATCCTAGAAGGTCAACGGAGAAAGGGAGCTCTGATATCCTCCAATCATAGGACTCAGGAATCAGAGGGTCATAGATTTAAAGGTAGAAAGGACCTTTCAAGGTCATCTAGTCCATCGGGGTTTGACTTTTCCTGTCTGCTGCTGCTGACTGGCTTGGAAGCATGGAATGTGGCCATCTCTCTAGCTGAAGGTCACCCAAAGGGCAGTGGGGAAGTGAGTGGTAACAAAAGCTCATTAATGAGAAGTCTCCATCAATCAATCACCAAGCATTTATTAAGTGCCTCCTGTGTACCAGGTAGTGTGCCTTGACACTGGGGACCCAAAGATAAAAATGAAAGTCTCCAACCTCAAGGAGCTTACGACCTACCCAGGAGGACAACGTGTACCTTTATAAATAGATGCAGAATAAACAAGTGGTCTGGGGAGGGCACTACCCACCAAGGAAGGTGACTGGTCAGCAGAGTCAAGGAATAACTGTGCGTCTCATTGGCTCACTACCCAATGCTAAGGGAGCCTCGTAGTGTGTTGTGTGGCAAACCCTAGTGGAGGGTTGATGGGACATACCCAAGAGTCGCCCCAGATAAAAAGGCATGGGCTGTGATGTGATCTGCATTTCTGTAAGGGGCATCCACACTAAGGAGGTCACAAGTTGGGTCATGAAATCGAGTAGTGAGATATCAAGATACTGAGTTTTGAAAAAAAACATTTTTCCATTATTTGTAACATTGACTCACATGCAAATAGTGCTTACAGTTAAGATGCTTTATTCACAAGTCTGTGAAGTAGGTGATTTTGGGGGGGAAGGAGGAGGAGCCCCATGGCCTATCATTTCTCTGGTATAGGAAATAACTTTTTATTAGCTAATTTGTTTATTTTTACTTTTCAACACTCACTTCCATAAGTTTTAAATGTCCCCCCCCTCCCCAAGACAACCTGCAATCTGATATAGGCCCTACATATACATTCGTATTAAATATATTTTCACATTAGTCATGTTGTATAGAAAAATTCTAATGAATGGGAGAAACCATGAGAAAGAAAAAAAAAACATCAAACAAAACACGGGAACAGGTCCTGGCAAGGAACAACACAATGGCAGATAATACCTGCTCTACAATGAGGGTCCTAGAGAAATACTGAGGCACTGAGAGGTAAGGGACTTGACCAGGATCATAGAGGCAGTATGATTCAGAGGCAAGATCTCAACCCTGGCCCCACTGGGTCCTGCTCTCCATTTGCCATGCCTTGACGACTCTCAAACTAGGCAATCCAAGTGTTATCACCTCCATTTTGCAAATGAGAAAAGTGAAGATCAAAGAATTGAAATGACCTGCCCCTGGGGTCTTCAAAGGTGAAGAAGTGGCAGGTTATAGTCCCTGCAGCCCAGAGCCTTCTAGGCCCCAATCTTGTCTGCATCTCCCCATGCTGCACTTAGTACAGGAAACACCCTTCCCCATTTTATAACAGGAAGCATGAGTCAGGGCTGATGCTGAAACCTGAGCCCACTGGGATGCCGTGGTCAGCGGAAGGCTGGATTCAGATAGGCCCAGGCCCAGGCCCAGGGGACTGACTTCACCGTTTAAATTCCAGATCTACTGGAGTTTATGTGGGAAGAAGTATCCTAGAGGGGAAAGTGTGCTTGATATGGAGACAGGGATCCTGGGTTCAAGTTCTTACCCCCATGTGTCTCCCCACTCTCCAATCCACCCTCTACTCCATGGTCATAGCGATCTTCCTAAAGGCCTCAGGATCTTCTTAAAGACCACCCCCTCCCCCCATTCAGTCAACTCTCTATTACCTCCAGGATCAAATGGAAAATCCTCTCTTTTGCTTATGAAGCTCCCTATGACCTGGTCCCTTCCTACCTTTCCAGTCTTCTCATCCCTTACACCAGTACCCAACCCCACCTAACTCACTCTCTCTCTCTCTCTCTCTCTCTCTCTCTCTCTCTCTCTCTCTCTCTCTCTCCTCATCTCCACCTCCTGCCTTTCCTGCCTTCCTTCAGGTCTCAGATAAAAACCTGCCTTCTGAAAAAGGCCTTTCCCTGGTTTCCTTAATACTATGGCCTCCCTCTGTGGATTATCTCCAGTTTAACCTGTGCATATCTTGTTTGTTCATAGTTATTTGCACGTTGTCTCCCCATTTAGACTGCGACCTTCTTGAAAGCAATGACTGACTTTTGCTTTTCTTTGGAAAGTATTTTTCAAAATATATTTTGTGAAAAAATTCTGTAACGTGCTTGGCACAGTGCCTGCTGCTATCAGAGGTCATGAGAGAGTTTGTGGCATAGTGGGTAAAGAGATGACCTTAGAGAAAGTAAGGCCTGCCTTCCAATACTGCCCCTGCCACATATACACCTGTGCAACTCTTGGCAAGTCCTATCAGAGGCACCGTGCCAAATGCAATTCAGGTCAGTGGAATTCTGTCTCTTAAATTCTCTGTTGGGAATAAAAGAACCCCTTTGATTACTAGGAGTACCTTTCAGAGCAATTGATTAGAATGGAGGGGAAGACTCAGCAGCCTGCTTTCCCTCCATTGTCAATAGCCAAGTGGGGCCTCCAATAACCTGCCTCATAAAGTCTTGAGATGGAAGAGAATATAGAGATCATCTAATCCTCTCATCTACAGATGGGGAACCTGAGGCTCAGATCAATAAACTGGTGGATTGTAGATGAATGAATTTTTTTTTCCACCTCAGCTGCTCTCAATGATTATCTGTTGAGGTAAAGAGGGCTTTCATCTATTTCAGCAAAGAAAATGCCTCGACACCTGAAGTTACAGATCCTTGAAGAAGAAGGTCTAGAGACTCACCCAAGGTCACACAACACGGTAGAGGCAGGATTTAAACCCAGGACCCTGGACTCCAAATTCAGTATACTCTCCCTTGAACCATGATACCAAAACATGTGCTTCTGACAGATTATAGATCTAGCTCCCTAAGGGGCTTTAAAGATCTTCCAGTCCAACCCCTGCTCCCCATTCAGCAGACGAGGAAATTGAGGCTCAAAGGGTAAAGTGACTTGTCAGAGAAGTAGCAGAATTGGGATTCAAACCCATGTCCTTGGACTCCAAATACCACATGGCCTTTCGCTCTTGATGAACAATTGATAACAGAGCCACAGATGGGGTAAACTCTTACTAGTTTCCTCTCCCACGACAATATCTCTTCCCTGGTTCAGACCAGGTGTTATCTCTACCTTTTAAGATCAACCTCAAAGTAAAGTGAGGCAATCAGAGAGCTTTCCAGGAACCCAAGTCATTGCCCAACCATGATGTACGTCTTCAGAAAGGAAAGGCATGCTTGTTTCCCATTCTACTAAGCCCCAGAGGGAGGGTGGGTGACACAGAAAGGGAAGCCTTTCTGTGTTGGTTGGTTGGTCACCAGGCTAGATTGGGTGAAATCCAGATCGGGCCATTCTAGGAAGAAGCTCACATCATGTGTGGGCCCCCTGGAACAGCCTCCCTGTGTGGGTTTGAGAATCCCAAGCCTGCTTGCACAGTTTGAGATGGAATAACGAAATCTCCCCTCCAAGGCACCCCTTACAATAAGCTGTATGTCTCCAAAGGCAAGACTGAACCAATAACGGTGGGCCTCGGCAGGAAATTACACAATGGTTGTTGAAAGGTTGGCTTGTTGAAAAGTTGTCACTCGAGTAATAAATGCCCGATTTCCTGTTTTTGCTGAAAGTTAAACCCTGGACATAATTAACCAGTAAAAAAAAAAAAAAGAGCAGTTTTGGCAGAAGGACAAAAATAGCACATTTGGGGAGCCCAGGCCAATTAAAATGGTTTATACAGCCATTTAGCAAGATTTTTCTCCAAACAATTATGACGAGGGGAAATATTCATCATGAGAGTACAGCAGGTCCTAGAGAAGGGAAACAACCCAACCACCCTCCATTAAACAGCCTGGTGCTCTTGGGAAGACTCCCAATAAGTACAAATGATTGCATAACTATCTCTCCATCCATCCCCAGCTCCCAGGAGGTACCTCGAAGCAAGCTGCCCACCCTTTCCCTGGCAGGTAGATGGAGTCAGGTCTCAAACTGACCAACACTAGCTAGCTGAGCATCAATTACATTGACTGACCACAGTCCCACCATCTCTGACAAGTCAACAGTTATGTGTGTAGTAGTCTAATGTGCACATTAGTCATTTATATGCTCTGGCTAAGGGGCACAGGCCTTTCTCTTTTTAATGTGTACCATGGGATAATGGGAAGTGCTTTGGCTGAACATGAGGTCAAGAGCTACCTAGGGTCATTTTCCACAACTGATGTTTGTTAGTTGTGTGATTATGGGGTAAGGCTCTTCTCATCCTCAGTTTTCCCTTCTTTTTTTCTTTAGAGTTGTAGCGGCTTTATTGGGGACAAATCACCAGGGGATTAGGAGTTGGCATTGGGGCCCTTCTTCTTGCCAAAGGTGGGCACTACGTTGACATAGCATCGGTTGTACTGCATCCTCCTCTTAGCATGCCCAGTCTTCTTCTTTTTCTCCTGCTTGGCCACCTTGGGAGTCTGACCCCTCACTTTTCCAGCTCTGGCCAGAGAGCCATGGACTTTACCTCCTAGCATCCGGCCAGCCACTTCCAGGGTGGACAGGGGCTCCACCCCGCACTGCCCCAAGATGTCTTCATCCTCCAGCAGGGAGCCCCCGAGAAGCAGAACCTAGTCCTCGGGGGCGATGCCCTCCAGGGACGCCACATGGGCCTTGATCTGGGTGACAGTCTCCCGCCCGGTCACCTCGAGGGTGTGCAGAGCCTGCATGCAGACAAACAGCTGCGTGGTGGTCAGTCGGACATTCTAGTCCTCCTTCTGCCGCGGCGAAGATGGAGACCAGAAAGCTCAGTTTTCCCTTCTATCAAATGGGGACAATAATACCTGTCATAACTACCTCATTGAGTTTTGGTGAAGACCAGGTGAAATAATGTATAATATATAATAATGCAAACCTTAAACTATTATTCAAACGTTAGTTGTTATGACTAATGTTAGCCCATCCTTAACTGACCATCTAGTAAAATGTCTGGATCAGCCAAGCTCAGGGCCAGCCCTTGGCAAAATTGTGAGGTTGGCAGTGGGCCTTCCATGGCCTCAACTTCCTCCCTCCTCTGTCTTTCTTCATTCTCCCAGTGCCCCTCCCCACCCCCACTGCACAGCTTCATGTTCTTTGAGGAGAAATTGCACCAACAGCATCACTTTAAATAGCCTGACAGTTTTAACAGAGTTTTCCATGAGAAGAAATGCTTTCATTGGTTCTCAGCTACACACCGAAAACTTAAAGTGTTTCCCTTCCCCAGGGAATTTGTATTCTGACAGGGATCAAAGCCTTAAGCTAATGAGAGGAAATGCTAACTTCAAATTCTAGCTGTCAGTCAGTGGGAGAAATGTTCTCAGGCAAGGGAGGCCTTCCCTGAGACCTTGAGATCAGAACAATGTCAGCCCTAGTTAAAATGGCCAATTTTGGACCTTAGCCAAGAGTGTGTGTGTGTGTGTGTGTGTGTGTGTGTGTGTGTGTGTGTGTGAGAGAGAGAGGTTATGAGGGAGCTTGGGGCATAGTGGGGTGAGAACTAGCCTTAGAGATAGGAAGCCTGGATTCTAATTCTGCTCCTAAAACATGTGTGGCTCTTGGCAATACTCTCTCTTTCAACCAGGCTAAAAGGCCAAGGAGGGCAGGGACTATTGTCATTCTTATTTTTGTATCCCCAGCATCTAGCCCAGTGTCTGACACATTACAGATGCCTCAGAAAGGACTGTTGGTTAATTGACGACCTCTCTATGCTCCCTAGACAACCCTCTCTAACATCATAAGGTGCAGAGTCCACATCAAGTTAGTTGAGGGAATTTCTTCATTGGAAATTCTCAACTTCATTGAAATCTCAGGTCCAGTCCATACACCACTCATAATATGTTACATCTTTATGGAGGTTTTTGGTCCAGACTTATAATTCCATTGATGTACACAAGAGTAGCAAAGTGAATAGAGTGTCAGGCATTAGACTCAGGAAGACCTGCGTTCAAATCCATCCTCAGACACTCACTATCTGTGTGACCCTGGGCAAGTCACTTAATCCTGTTTGCCTCAGTTTCCTTATCTATAAAATGAGCTGGAAAAGGAAGTGGTACCTTTTCTGGTATCTTTGCCAAAAAATCCCTATAGGGGTCATGACTGGAAATCCCTGACAAAATCAAGACAGAAGATGTGTCAACCATGGGGCCCCGCTACACCCTTGAATGTGGCCTGAACCATATTAAGACATAAATGAGAAATATTTGACAAATTAATAAAAATAAAATAAAAAAGATAATGTAAAAAGATAGCTTTCTAAATTAGTATGTAGCCCTCAGAGATCCTTACTGATGATATAAAGGCCTTCATTTCTATTTGAGTTTGACACCATTGGTATACAGTACTCTTGGTATAAAAACTCTCTCTAGTGACGCTACATATTGGGAAGGGGAATAAATACTCCTATAGCCTCAGCTATGTGCCAGGCACAAGGCTAGGTGCTTTACAGAGAAGGTGTTACTAGGAGATAGGTGCTGTTATCATCCCCATTTTACAATTGAGGCAACTGAGGCAAACATAGGTTA
The DNA here is from genome assembly GCA_011680675.1 of Gymnobelideus leadbeateri. Classification (NCBI taxonomy): domain Eukaryota; kingdom Metazoa; phylum Chordata; class Mammalia; order Diprotodontia; family Petauridae; genus Gymnobelideus; species Gymnobelideus leadbeateri. Next base: position 695,091 of record WOXC01008989.1, read on the forward strand.
AGTGACTGTCTGAGGCTGGATTTGAACTCAAGTCTTCCTGATTCTAGTCCCAGAGCTTTATCTGCTACGCTATCTTGCAGCCAGATAGAAAACTTGCACAGCTAGAAAGCACCTTGGTTGGGATGACAAAGTCAGCAGCTTGGCCCACTCCCTGAGGCTCAAGGTAGGACTTTCCCATTAGTATCTGGTCCCTTTTCTTGTTAAAGACATTATCAATAGCCCCCCCACCCCCTTCCTGCCTTCTGGTTATTATTGTATAAAGGGCTCACATTTATACACTAATATAATTTGTTCCCCTACCCTGTCTCTTATCTGTTTTGAGTTATTATCACCCTCTGGGACTGGAGTGGTGATGCCTGAGGGGAAAAGAGAACTTTCTATGTTTAAATAATCTCATGCCATCTCTCTTGCTATCAAATTTGGGTATTTGAGAACGAACAGTGGGCAAGGAACATGATAAGAGAACAGAAGAGTTGAGGTCTGGATAGGAATATCCAGAATTAGCTGTTAACAGGATTAGCAGAATTAACTTCCATCATCCTTGAGACTGGGGCAACTCAATGGATAGGTGATTCAATGGATAGAGTGCCAAGCCTGGAGTCTGGAAGACCTGAGTTCAAATCTGGCCTTAGACACTGACTAGCTGTGTGACCCTGGGCAAGTCACTTAACCCTATTTGCCTCTGTTTCCTCATCTTTCAAATGAGCTAGAGAAGGAAATGGCAAATCACTCCAAGATCTTTGTTAAGAAAATCCTAAATAAAGTCAGGCAGACTCAGATCTGGACTTTCTGGTCATCATTTGGGGCTCAGGCAAAAAGCTGCTGCTACAGTCAGACTGAGGCTTTGGGCTTGAACGGATGAGTTATACTGGTCAAAAGCCTATTTGTCAGGAATCAGACCTAGAGGAGAAAACCTGAAGATTTTACCTGATGTTGCAGTAGAACTGGAGACTAAAGAGCCGAGACCACAATCAGTGCTCCCCTAAATCCAGAGCATCCAGAAACCAACATGGCAGGAAGCTAAGAGATCTAGGAATGGCAGTAATTGGCTGGTGAGATGCAGAGAAAGAGACAGCTCTCTTCCCAAGCTTTCCCCCCTTTCACTTCAGTATAGTCCCTGACTCCAAGACAGGGTCTCAGACAAACAGTCCCTGCCTTTAATCTTTATCATGGTCTCAAGGTGTGGAAAGAAGTTTTGGGTTAGAGATGGAGGACTCCATGTAGGAGTATGTAACCTTTTTCTTCTCATTTTTTTCTATGTTCAAATAAACTATGTGGCCACAATATGCTGAATACCCGAGTCTTACAAATTTCAAGTAGGAGAGGGAGGATTTTGTCAATTGAGAGAGGAGATTCCAGATGTGGGGTAGGGTCTCAAGAGTCATAGATTTCAAATTTCTGATATTTTGAGCATATTCCATATTCCCCTATCTAAATTAAAAATCCAGGCAGTTTGGGTTTTAATCTTTGCAGCACTGCCATTCATAACTTAACATTGTGGCAACAGTTGGGGGCAAGCTAGGTTATTTTCAGGCTGAATACTTTTTTAGCATCCAGAAGGGATGTTGCAGGCTTTTGAGAGCTTCTCCTGTGTATGAATTAGAAAGATCAAGGAGACTGCTTGTCTGATAGCTTAAGTAGGATACCATCAGGTGAACAACTCCTTTGCTGGAAAATTACTGTAGTGACACACTGCCTTCTTGGATACTCCAGAAAGTGTTCCGAACTGCACGTGTTGATTTCGACTATTGACACTGGAATGCCACTATCACAGTGTCCTGAGTACCCCCCCCCAATATATACACAAAGAACCACCACAATAATAATAATAATGTCACGTTTCTATGATAATTTAGGGTTTGCAAACACCTTTTTCCTCCAAAAATACTATGAGGCATGTTGTGCCAACATCCTCTGTTTGCAAATGAAAAATATAAGGCTGAGACTAGTGGAGTGATCTACCTAAGGTCATACAGTCTGTGTTATTAGAGTTAGGACTCAAATGTAGGATCTCCTGACTCCAAAGCCAGGGAGTTTTTTTAATAACACATGGTCAATGACAAAGCTCGAGGAGAGGAATAGACCAGGTTCCCACCACACAAAAATTGAGACTCTTTCACTAGTGGGTCCCATTCTAAACATATATCTGATTAGAGACAATATCCCCATTCTATTTCTGCAGACCTATAAAGAAAGAGAGTCTCTTACTTTGCTCTTTAAATAATACCATTTAGCAAACCTCAAAATCTATAGGATTTTCCTCAAATCTTATCCAACTCTCCAAGATTTCAGCTTAACCCCCTTTTCTCTTATTCTCAGTGGAGATGAAGAACCTCTGGCTGCCACCCTTCTTGTAACATTTTATCTACTTCAAAATCTTTTTGGGGGCACCTCCCCATTTTTCTTTTCTTTAAATTTAGTAATCATACTTCCTTTATCCTTGCCTCATAGAGTGTACCTTTTTGCCTTTTTAAACATCGTACTAAGAAAAATTCACCCAGAATGTAATACCTATTTAAACACTAAGGGGCCATATTGGGTAATCACCCTACAGGTGAAACTGTCTTAGGGCTTTGATATTTCAGTCATTTAACACTGTGCTAGGCTCTGGTGATATAAGTACAAAAAATGATACAATCCCTATCCTTGAAGAAATTACATTCTAATATAAGCATACAGCATAAATATGAAGTGTATAAACACAAATATAGGGCAGCTAGGTGGTAAAGTAGATAGAGTGATGGACTTGGAATCAGGAAAACATCTTCCTGAATTCAAATCCAACCTCAGACACTTACCAGTTAAGTTACCCTGAACAAGTTATTTAACTCAGTTCCTCATCTGTAAAATTATCTGGAGAAAGAAATGCCAAACTACTCCAGTATCTTTGCCAAGAAAACCCCCAGTGGGGTCATGGAGGGTTGGACATGACCTGAAATAACTGAACAGCAGCAACAGGTAAATATAAGGTAGTTTAGTAGAGAAGGCACTTAGCAGCTAGAGGAAGGGATGAGAAAAGATTTTAAATAGAAGATGGAGGTTGAGCTTAAGGAAAATTACTTGGGCTGTAATGTTTAGAAAAAACTGAAATGGGGAGAAACTTGAGACAGGGAGACCAATCAGGAAGCTGTTGCAGCAATCTAGGTGAGAGATCGTGAAGGTCTTATCTAAGGGTTTAGCTATGTGAGCAGAGGGTCGGATGCAAGAGATGTTGAGGACGAAGAAACTTTAAGATTTGGCGATGGATTGGCCATGTGGAGTGAGGGACGGTGAGGTGCAAGGACAACACTGAGGTTATGAGCCTGGGAGACTACAGGAGTGGTGGTGTCTTCGATAGAAATAAAGAATTTTGGAAGAGGATAGAGTTTGGAATTTGGGAGAAAGGGAAGTTTTAGATAAGTTACCTGAACCCCCATGGATGGATGGAGTCTGTGCTGAGTTATTTTAAACTCTTCTCTACTGTGAATAGTAATAATAATAATTATTATTATTATATCATTATTTTAATAGTCTTAAAGCCAGAAAGGACTCTAGGTTCTTAAAGGTCTTGCTAGTAGAACACATGTTCTGACAAGTCCCACCAAGATGGAAATGCTTTGAGTTTAAATGGTTGTTGACTGGCTGAGTGACTAACTGAGTGTATGACTCTTATCTGAGGACCAGTCTAGCCAGTTTCAGAGAGGCTTGTCCCAAGGTCAGCTACAAAGCGATGTTCAGCCACAGCATCTTCCCAGGGCTATTTTCATTGTGGGTGGTTGTGACATCTACCAGAGTACAGAATTCCTACATTGATGATATTGCAGATCCTTCAAGTGCATAAGAAATAATATAAAAAATGTTGTGGTGTGTCAATGTAATGGATCATTCCCGAGCTGTAAGAAACAAGGAATATACTGGATACAGAAAAGCATGGGAAGACTTATATGAATTGATGCATAGGGAAATGAGCAGTGTATACACCATGACTACAACTTAAGTAGAAATAGAAATAAACATAAAACGTTAAAGAATAAATATTGTAAAATTACAAAGAACAAGCTTGACCCCAAAGAAGAGGTACCTCCCCCAACTCTTTTGAGTGGGGTTTGAGGGGAGTTCATGGGAGTGGGGAACATTGCATGTATTGTCAGATTTTTTTCAATGTTTTCAATTGATCTTGAAAATTTTTTTCACAGGGGTGGCTAGGTGGCACAGTGAATAGAGCACCAGCCCTGGAGTCAGGAGGACCTGAGTTCAAATGTGACCTCGGACACTTAACACTTACTAGCTGTGTGACCTTGGGCAAGTCACTTAACCCCAATTGCCCTCCCTGCTCCAAAAAAAAAAAAGCAAAAAAAAAAAAGAGAGAGAGAGAGAGAACTTTTTTCTCTTCCTCTTTTTTTTAAAAAAATATTGTTATATGGGATGGCTCTTTGAGAGGAAGGGGAAAGATACAGAGGGAACTTTAGGCATTATAATAGAAATATTTCAATTGAGATCTTTTTCTTTTAAAGAAAGAATATATAGTGTTAAAAGAGGGCATGTTCTCAGTTACACTGTGGAATTAAACTACATGACCTCTAAGCTCCCCTCCTACCATTCTGTATACTAAGACCCCTCCCAACACTGACATTCTATATTCCAAGGCCTCTTCCAACTTTGAGGTTCTGTATTCTAGGGTTCTTTCCAGTTTTAACGTTTTTGTTCTAAGGTCTCTTCTAGCTCTGGTGTTCTAAGGTTCCTTCTATTTCTGATATTCTAAGTTCTGAGGCTCTTCTGGCCCTTGCATTTTATGGTCTAAGGTCCTTTCCCACTCTAAAATTCTATTCCATAATGTAATGTCTTTCTCAGCTTCAACATCCTATTTTTTTTAAAGTCTGACACTCTATGAGTTGACAATAACATTTTAATCTGATGGCAACCACTGAATTATTCAACTGGTGAAATTAAGGTTTTAGAGAGAGCCCATTAAAAACACAACCCAGCAGCCCTCCAGGGCTACCAAAGTTCATTCACAGGTGGCAATTTGTGCTAGTCTGATGTCCTTATCATTATTTCCTGTGCAAAAGATTCACTTAGTTCCTCATATCCATCTCCCTCTACCTTCTGTCAATAGAAAGTAACTTAGAACAAGATGGCAAGATAGAATTTGGTCTAAGAGAGTGGGTTAGAGAGCTCAGGGCATATCCAGTGACCAGAAAACAGTTCAGTTTATCTGAAGCCTACAATATATGGAGGCAGAGCTATAACTAACCATTCTGACCCCTAGGGTAAGCCCCAGAAGAACACCCAGAGGATAAGCAATAGGCAGTATAAAGCACTAGAGTGGAAGTCAGAAATACTTGGGGTCAAATCCTACCTTAGTCACCGAGGTATCCTCAGTGCAGGGACTACAATCTCACTTTCCTCATCTATAAAATGGGGATAATAATGGCACCTACCTCACAAAAACAATGTCTAAATGGTATTTTGCAAACCTTAAAGTATTCTATAAATGCTAGGTATTGTTATTATTAAACCAATTCTTAAAGAAGAATTCAATAGGAAGGAAGAAGAGGGTTTAAACCTCAAGGTCCCGGAAGCAAAAATCCCAAGAAGCTACTAGACAGGCTTCTACTTGGGAAGGTGCCCATGTGAAGTTTAGTAATGCACATGGAAACAGGGGTGAGGAGGACAGGAAGCAGACCATCTGGTAGTTTCCTGTTCTAGCTAATTTTTTTTTTATTGATAACCAGGTGCTCAGCTCAGTTTTTCCTACCTGTTGAAGGAATACTCTTTAGATATGCAGGGTGCTGTCACTACCTTCTAGATTTCGATATCCTGAGACTAAGCCCCAGGGGCCCCACTCTGGTTACAATTTGACCCAGCAGGCAGGGAGATGAGATAAAGGCTCTGATGGGGGGGGGGGGAGCCAGGGGAAACAGGGGCAGATCTTGAATGTGGGTCTTCTAAGTTTCAACTTTAAGAGGGACTAGAAAGGGTAATACTGCCCAGAGAAAAGTAGGGAATTGATTTCAGCCAAAACCATTGTATGGAGTGGATATGCATCCACATAGAGAAATTCATAGAAATTTTTCTATGGCTTAAGCTTTTTTCCCCCTCAAATATTTCTCAAACTTGTAATCAAAACATCAACACCCAAGACTTGCTGGCTGAAAAAAAACCAGGTACCTCCTGTCATTGAGCAAGTCTTGGTTCTTGGGTGTTAGTGTTTTGGCTACAGGATAATGAAATTCTAAATGCACACACACACACACACACACACACACACACAC